>JAZKJV010007046.1:600000-930072 GCA_037367405.1 Ottelia alismoides
AGAAAAAGATCCCTACAGAACTCCTCATATCACTAAAATACACATTTATTAACACAATATTAAGTAATGCCATTAGATTTATTATGTTCAAACAAGTAACACTATACAATATTTTTTACTTATAGGGATGCAAACAAATATAGATATGTCTACCAATCCCTTATCATATTCATTATGCATATTTTGACATGTGTACATGTATCTGCATACTATTTTAAAATCGATGCAGATAAAATAGGATTGCAAATATGCGAATACAAATATGTATACTCTCCATATATGTATACACTAGAAATATATGTAACAACATCTGCTTTAAGATCCTAAAAAATAAAAGAGGTATCCAAATCCATATCCGTATATGCAAAGAAAAAAATAATATATGCTAAATAAAAACTATATATCAGTGATGGTTTATAAACGGTTACGATGATGGAGATATACAGAGGTATCAATATCCGATTATGCACATCATATAGTGTTAACATTTAATTATTGTAATTAGATCATATATATTGATTTTTTTTGTTGAGATATGAGGGACTATTATACAATCTCTATACGTATTCTACTAAAGTCATCATGTTTTCTACAAAAAGGGGGTTGGCCTTCCTGAACTAAGGAAGGACTAAGTCATATTTGAAAGAAATCCTATATATATATAGGGGGCACTTCAAATGAGGTGGGGTCTCACCAATATTGTGGTGAGCCATCGAGCAGATTCGTCAGATCTCAATCTGACAGTTGCATAAAAAACTCATCCAAAAGAGCATTTTTGTCAAATTGATTTCATTAATTTCGAGTTTCATTTATTGGTTTCAAATTGTCATTTTAAGCTTTTCTCGATTTGGTATTTTCACAAATACCTTTATTGATTAATTTCCGATTTTGTTCCAAACGATCTGAAATCAACCACAGCTTTGTAAAGTACAACATGTTTTGTAAAATATATTTTACTCTTTGTAAATTTCATTAATGATTTTATTTTATTACTGTAATTTTATTTTGTAAATGGTTGTATCCGTTTTGTAAATGTGTATATTCATTTTGTAATTCCAGCAAGTTTTGTAAGAATAATTTTCCTCTTTGTAGGCTTCAACTTTTTTGTAAGTGTGTATTTTTGTTTTGTAAAATTTACGTGAATCTTTGTAACTGAATCTCCCTCCTTTATAAAATTCACGCATGTTTTTCATTGCCTTAAAGTTCAATTGCCATACATGTTTTCGAATCCTGCAAAATAGAGAAAAAAACATTTAATTTTGTAAAAAAGGTAAATAAATATGTAAATCCGAATATCGGTTAAGTGAAATTATTACACGACAATGTAACAGAATCTCCCTCCTTTGTAAGAGTGTCTGATCACTTTGTAGATTTTAGGCGCTCTTTTGTGAAATGATCTGATCACTTTGTAATATTTCTGTAGAGTTTTGCGATAAATAAGTACATGGTTAAATATTGGAAACATATAAAAATTTGACATGATATTGTAAAAAATTCAATATTTGCACAAAACATTCCCATTTTTATTAAAAAACTACGGTTTGTAAAAAAGCTAAGGGATCCCTCCTCCACGCACATCTCGACGCTTCGGCGTCGACGACGAGATACCGCATTGGAGGACGTGCAGACGGAGCGCGACCTGACGGAGAGCGGGGCTGAGGGCGGGCGGTAGGGGCGCGAGCGGAAGGCTACCACCTCACCGAAGAGGATGGCGTAAGAGGCTGCGGCTCCGCCTGAAGGTCGGTGCACGGAGGAAGGCGGACGGTGCCGCCTCGCGTGAGGCGGAGGTCGCTGAAGAGGACGACGCGCGATGCTGTGGCTCCGTCTGAAGATCGGTGCGCGGAGGAAGGCGGGCGGTGCCGCCTCGCGTGAGGTAGAGGAGGCGGCTGGGCGGTAGCGCAGCCGCACACGTGCGGTGGGGATACGAGGCAGGCGGACGGAGGATGTTGCTGCCGCCGACAGATGTTGCTGGAGAGATGGAGGACGTGCGGCAGGGAGACGAGGCAGAGGAGGCGGCTGGGCGCTGATTAATCAAGAGGGAGAGAGAGATATTAAGCAATTTAGTTGTCAAATTCTATATTTAGAATTTGACAAATGATCAAAATGGGTTTTTTACCATTAAAATAATGTAATTAATGTGAAAGTTATCACAGCCGTGGGATTTAAATTAAATGGATGTGATGGAGGGGCTCACCACAAAAGTTGTGAGACCCCGCCTCATTTGAAGTTTCTCATATATATATATATATATATATATATATATATATAGGGACCCCTTCAAATGAGGTGGGGTATCACCATAATTGTGATGGGCCATCAATGACATGCATTGGATTGAAAGGGTGTGCATGTGATTAAAACCACTAAAATATTAATGATGGTTATGAGTTATCTCATTTCCTAAAATGTAGGATTCAAACCGTGCAAGTTAATAGGGATGAGTAATAACAAGTTTCCTACATTTTAGGAATGCATTTGAAACAAAGTTTTGTTAATTTCCCTCCGTGTATGCTAGTAAATTTACCAAAAATGGATGATTGTTGTTCAGTTTTTGTGAAATTTTAATGAAACAAATGCATGCATTTTACAATTAATGACTCTTAAATAACAATATCATGTGATAATTTTAATAAAATAACATATTATTTTACAAATAGTTTGTTAAATAATGCAGTAGACGTGGAATTCGATTCAACTTTTTATTATTTTTATTGTAAAATTAAATTAATGAGACTCATACAATTAAAGATATAATATTCACTTATTTTAAAAAGAGTGCACAAGCTAATGGGTTGTACCACAATTAATAAATTGATGAAGAATTTTACAAAATTATATTGACAAATAGTAATGATTTGTGTATTTTACGTAACGCTTAGTGGGATTACAATGTACATTGGCATAGTTTGTTAAAATTTGTACGATATACATCACGAAAAAAATACAATACGACTATGTTTTTTTGATATTATAATCCAAAAATTGAACTAACCCTTTTTCTTTTAAGAACTAATTGATGAATATTAAGTTATTTATGATGAAAAGGTTCTTTCAATATACATTGCATAGTTATATTTTATGAGATATTAGCTTTTAAGTAGTGCAAAGATGAAAGTAAAATATACATATACACACATTATACTAACAAAGTCAAATACACATGTAATGTATGTATTATACAAAACAAAAATATTGTCTTAACATTCTATTCAAGAAATATAAGGTTACAATTATAAAAAATGAATTCTGTTACCTTAACGTGTAGATTATACAAATAAGGTTAACGTAACAAAATATTACCTTAATATTTTATTCCGGAAATAGAAAACGTGACACAATTGCATAACATCATTTTCGAATTGCTATTTTTAAGGAGAGACCGTTGGCATGACAAAAAGAATTCCTAAAATTTCCCTTGATCGAGCAATTATGTCAGTGGTTTTGACGCATTTGAGTGGTTTTAATAACATCCGTAGATTAAAATCTAACGATCTAAATTAGTGGCTTACCATAGATACGGTAAGACCCCGCCTCATTTGAAGTTTCTCCTATATGTGTGTGTGTGTGTGTGTGTGTGTGTGTGTGTGTGTGTGTGTGTGAACTTTGGTTGGGAGCTGGGGGTCAAGCCTCCATCTCCCCGATGCATGGATGCTTAGAACCTAGAGAGAGAGAGGAAACATAGGATATAACTTTCTTCTCAACTCAATTTTATTTATATAGGATCAATCGGACTAAGGGGTGGAGATGGAGGGTAGACTGGAGTGACAACTTGGTGGTTCCTTGCCACTTTAGGATTGATATGGTAAATGTAATACATGTATGACTACTTGGTGGTTCCTTAAGAATACTAATAAAAAAAGAAAAGATCATAAAGCCAAAGTCTTACTACATCATCGCATTGAGTGCGAATAAACTTAGTCGATTTTGTTTTTGGTTTGTTTATGGTGTGTCTATGTTAGTCTCTTCTTCGTCCACTTTCTTTAAGATGAGGGGTCCAAATCCTTCTTCTCAGATCTTGCGGGACCTCTCTTCCGGACTCCACCCTCTTTTCCATAATGTCCTTCTCCCAATCCCCCCTTGTACAATTCTTTCTTAAACTCTCTCTTCATCATTGATCCAAATTTCAAATATTATTTTTTTGCTCCACCTAACTTTCCCCTTCTCCTCTAGTAATGATGACCGAGAAATGAGGACAGACGGCTTGTGAGCCAGGTTATAAGACCAAGCTGTGTTCACTTCAAGTATATTGGCAACCTTGAAAACATTACAATATCAAATAAAGAGGAGGGTAAATTTCAGGCAGAAATCAAGGAAGAAATGGTTAATGGTTGTGTTGAGGAACCTTAGGTAAAGATAGGCTGCTGATGATCAAGAGCAAGAGAGAGTTAAGCTAGTTGTTATGATAAGCAAAGCTAGTGTAGGTATCACAATTTCTTAGGTTCGATCACGTCATTTTAAAGATACTTTACATATATACATACATAGAGAGAGAGCGGACTGATCCTGTGAGAGCCAAAAACTATGAGAGCATGAGAGCAATGATTGTGGACCATTAGATCATGTCACCTCTCTTTTCATTGATTGCATGAGAGAGAAGATCATAATCTAGTGGTCCAGATTCACTGCTCTCATGCTCTCACAATTTTTGGCTCTCACAGGATCAACCCTATATGTATGTGTGTGTGTAGAGAGAGGGGGGAGGAATATCCAATGGGCTATATGCTCATTAGAGATGGGATGAGCACGTAATATAAACCAATGGATTTGATTTATATTTTTATTAAAAATATATATTTTTACAGATGGGAACACATAGTTGTGTGTGGTCATAATCACATTTTCCTTTTCTCTCATTTTTACTTGTGTGTGTATAAGCATATTTAATTTTTGGGATATTTACACCTATAACCCTGAATAATTTTATAATTACCCCAAAACTCTTTATAATCACGAATTACACTCAGGACCCTGAATAGTGCTTAACTCTTACACTCATAATACCGTGTTAATTTCCATCTAATTTTCCTTTAATACAATGGTATCTGTCAAGTTTTCTACATTTTATACCCTTTAAGTTTACATTATCTACGAATGGCCACCCCCTTCCTCCTCCAACCAGCCAAGCCCCCGCCAAGCTCCTCCTCTAGCCAGGCAACTCCCTCTCCCCATCGATGTCCTCCATCCACCTCCACCCTGGACAGCCTCCACCACCGACCATCCCATCCCCCCGCCTCCAACCCGACCTGAGGTCACCCCTACCTCCGCCTGCAAGCCCAGGTCCCCCTTGCCCCACCAAACCACCGCCGCCTCCACCCAATCGTCGAAGCCCCCTTCCGTGCAAGCCTGTTGTAATCGCCTGCAAGCCCCCCTTCCGTCCGCAAGAAAAATTCCTTTTCTTTTTTTATTTTGATTAATCCTAGCCATTAGATTTGAGATTGGTTAGATTATCTCACTCATATGGTTGAGTTAATGAACTAAACTAACGGAAGATTATGGATGTAAAACGGATCACTATTCATGATCCTGAGTGTAATTCGTGATTATAGAAGATTTCTGAAGTAATTACGAAATTACTCGGGGTTTTAAGTATAAATATCCCTTAATTTTTTATATATAATGAGCCGAAGTATATCTGCATGTCCGTATATGTAAATCTTCATGCAGAGATAATACGAAAAGAGAAAAAAAGAGAGCGGCAAGTATTGAAAAGTCAGATGTCACGGACCTAGAGATGAACAGATGGATGTTTAATATTTTTCCTTTTTAATTGCCTCAAGTTTAATATAGCAATCCATTATTTAGGTCCAGGCCACATCACCGAACTCAAACACGTCTAGTTGAGAAAGCCAGCTCCAATTAAAGAAACATCATCACACACCATGCAAAAGTCCTTCCCTTGCCCGCTTAATTTCTCCGTTTCAATCTCAAGTATCTGTCCCACAGTAGGCTTGGAGGAGGCGGTTTTCGGCCTGCGCTAGCTGAGCCGCCTCCGAAACCGCGAACTTCATGTAATCGGTGTAATAGAAGGGCTTGAACTTGGGAGGACCCTCGGCGTCGATCAGCTCCTGCGGGGCTCTCACCATGACATGGTACTCGGGGACGGAACCCACCAACACCGAGTACCTCGTCTCGTCCCCGCTCACCACCACGCGATGGCGGCACGACCAGATTCTTCCGTTTGTCCAAGCCTGCATCTCATCATCAGAAACACCGGGTAAGTAGATTCTATCTGATTGCAACTGCTTTGGTTACTTTATGCATTGGATTTGATCGATAGTTTCGAAAAGAGAATTACCTTTCAGAAAAAGAAAAGGATGATCGGCATACACTACTTATCAGGTGCATCACAGTAGACAAGAATTTTAGTATGTCAGTATTTTGAGAAGCATATGTATTTCCTAAGGAAAAAACAGAGATTCTGAACTTGAAGAACAAGGGCCCTTTCTGTGTGTTCGCTTCGTGTGTTATTGCTAGTTTTCCAAATAGTCATGTAGCTGTGGTCGTTGTTTTCCATCTGGGTGGGGTTTGACATGCCAAGGATGCATAATCTTCGAGCCGGACTTTTTTAATGTAATGGGATTTTTACTCTATGACGCCTAAAATCTTATCTGACTACACAATAGCCCATACGATCTGTGTAATTACTCAACAATCCTTTTAGTTTACACAACCATAATGATCTTACTAACTCATACACAACAATCCTTGAAATAGGGGCATATGTGTTAAATAAGATAGGATTATAGTGGTCATGGTGTAATTATAAAGATTATAGGGGTTATGACATAATTTGACAAGATTATAAGGGCCGTGATGTAGAGATTTCAATATAAAATGACAAATATCAATCGCTGTGAAATGATTGTTTATACTTAAACTGACAATGAATTTCATATTCGTTGTTATATCATTAGCGATAATCCATGTGGCAACATTTCTTTCTTGGTATTTTTTTTTTCAAAATTTGAACTAATCGTTGAGTGGCATTCTTTCAAATTATGAAAAAAACAATGGATAAGTATTGTTCTATGGACCACAGATATGGCAAAAGACATTATATTCATTGCTAATTTCAAGTATAAAAATCATTTCCTAATGATATTATTTGACGGTATATATTCACCAATGGATAATATAGTGATGGAATTAAAAGAAACGTCACATTGGACTCATTTGGTTGCAGTGTACGGTAACTGATGTAAGGCTCCGGGCTTAGACTCGAGCCACTATAGAGGAAAACCACTTACTTGTTGGGCTTGGACCCAATTAGATCCCTTGACCATAGCACAAAATGCTTAAGCCCAAATTGTTTAGTAGTAGTCGCCACTGCCTATAACTCACTATCACACTTTGTGAATATTAGATGTAGGGTTATGTTTGGGGTACTTCAATCTCCTTCACATATACTTGCAACATCCTTGTTTCCTATGGCTCATCACTTATTCTCAATAATAGTGGTTGTTGCTCACTCTGGGTAGCCCTTTCGCCATATCTCTTTAATAAGAAAGGTTCCACCTCTTGGGTAACATTTTCTACTAATAAAGGGAACCGACTCAGATACCATCTGTAGGGCTCTGGACTCGAGTTGTTCTCAAAGAGAACCGGCTCACACAACTTGTTGGATTTAAGCCCAAATGAACCTTTTGATCATAGCCTAAAATGCTTAAACTCAAATTATTTAGTAGCATTCCCAACTACTTACAATCCACTATCACACTTTGTGATTACCACATACTGCTATGTTTGAGGTGCTAACACATGAATTTCTGAAATAATGTTTGGCGCAAAGTCCAACAGAAATATTAATGCTTTGTACTTAAAATCTAATTCATGTTTGTTATTGAAATGTACATATTTGATACTAAAACTTGATAAATATTTGATATTAATATTGCGAGAGGATTATGAACTAATTTCGATTAATCAATAGTTAATCCATTATCAAAAGAGAGGAAGATTTCATAACTAATATTTGGTGTTAAAAAATCCAAATTTTATAAAAAACTAATGGATTAATCAATAGTTAATCCATTATCAAATATATATATATATATATATATATATATATATGGGGAAAAGGAGTATGCTCCATAAGAGCATGTAACTTACAAGCTCCCACTCCTTTTTCCTTGTGTTTTTTAATTTTTTTGGAATGAAACCTAGTGAAATTTAGATTACAATATGTCACCACAGTGTCATTGAAATTCGACTTAATTTAATACTTCTATCCCCTCCATCAAGATTGTCAAATTTTAACAGTATCCGAATTGCTGAAATTGACCCCTTTCAGATGGAAGTTTTAGTAACACATGTTTTATATGAAATTTGAAGCACATATTCCACTTATTATTCTAATTAAATCCCTTCAGATTTCATTTCAAAAAATAAAAAAAAGTACGGAAAGAAAGGTGGGAGCATACCCTTATATGCTCCCAAGGAGCATACCCATTTAACCCTATATATCTTTGTGTGTCTATGTGTTTTCAGTGTCTACTGCATATACGCAGAAACTAATAGATAATTGTGCTAAGAGTCATCATTGATTAGATCATGTGAAACCATGATTAAGTTGCATCTCCATACAACTCCATTGAGCTGAGATGTATTAGGAGTGAGATAGGAACAAAATTCCTTTCTCTATAAGGTATTCTCTAAATTTATCTAATCAGTAATTGTTACCTCAGTCAGATCAAATTCTCTTCATCTTCCTTCCAACTTTGGTTCTCAACCAAATTGTGAAATATTCGAATATTTCAAACTTTTAAAGCATAAGGAAGAAATCCCATACCACGAATAAACTTTTATAGATATTACATTTCATTTCATTATAGTATATAGGGTCCACATACAACAATATGTATGAGGTCTTGAACACCTTCGCATCTTACCCATTTCAGAGAAGGGTGCCTTGGATATTTTATTCAGAATATAATATTCATAAGCATGAAATGTTTGAACTTACAGACAATCTATAGGTCTATTTCTTACAAGTCTATTGATCTTATCAACAGACATATGTCCAAGTCATGATGCTAGATCATTGTCAAATGATTGTCATCCTTGTTTTGATCTTTTAAGGTTAATTTCCAATATTAGAAATGTTAATGAACTATTCATTAATATTCCAATTTAGTATAGTCCTCTAGATGTTAGATTATGACCTGAAATGTATCCACAATAACTATTTATGATAGGTTTATTTCGGAATATATATTTATCTCTAAGAAATTTAGAAATAAATAATTAATTTATTCTAACATCTAGGTCATAGACTAGAGACATTCTCTAAGACTAAGGGCTCTCCCAATTAAAAGAAGTAGTTTATCTATCTAATGAAGATTTTTGCAACAATTGCATCAAATCCCATATGGATGATTATTAACCTTTAAATCATGTTTTCTAGTTATTAAAACATGTGCAATCAATCGCAAATATTATTAGAAAAAGAAGATATAATTATCAGACTTTAATCTTATCTAATAGGCAAGTCGATTTCAATGATGTTGTAGGATATACCGATGCACTATCTGAACCCTTATTTAAGGATTCTAGATTGTGTCTGAATAGTCCTACTATTAGTATAATGGCTTATTGCAGTATTAGCATTCATCCAACTCTTTGGATGTCATAGATGTGGAAGTCACAGAAGTACCATCGACTCTTTGACTTTCCTTCTAACATGGATCAAATATATACTTCTACTGTGCTTCCTTGATCTATAGGCAACCATTTCTTAAGATAAAGGCTTTATTAAATTAAACATGTTCTCAAGGTACTTCAATATAAGAATATTTCAACATTTATACTTTCTTCATATCTTTCATAAAATATAAAAAATATGATGCCTCATAAATGACTTAAATAGAGATAATAGAATGATGACACTCATCATATCCATACCCATCTTAACTCTTAAAGACCTTGGTTCAGACATATACTCAAATATTTTGAGTACATCATCTCTTATTTTACATAATGTAGTGAACCATGTCATTCATGATTAAATAATGAGATATGTTTGCCAAAACATCTCCATCGATTTAAGAAGGATTTTGATAATTACGACCATCATCGACATGCTACTTGCAAAGCACACTCGATGAGAGATCAAGACTTTAGAGACACACAAACCTTGGGTTGTTTCCCTATGTCTATTTAATTACCATTCTTCATTATTATGAGGAAGCTTGCATATTGTAACCTATTTGTTCAACTGCAAGTATTACATCCTGATCATGGATCCAATCCATGATATTGTATTGTTTATGATTGAGTATAGATTTGAGTGTGTTTAGTGAAGATTACCTGAAATAAGATAATTTGCATAAATATATTTACTTTAAGGTTATTATTGTTTTAAAGTAAAGTTGTCTCCCTTTTTATTACCATGAAACCATAGCTTTTTAAACATTAAAAGCATGAGGTATGCTAATCAAAATACCTCAAGCAAGATTTAGGATCACCCTTCCACTTTTATCACACCCCAATAATATGAGAAAATGCAACTCGGTTGAAGGAAGCAGGAACCTTTCTACCTTGTAAGTCCAACTTGTATTACCTAGTTTGATCTTTGACACCCGAGCCCACCAACCCTAAGATGATGTTGACCCATTGTCAATTGAATCAACCATTGATGAATCTGCGATTCATTAACTCAATATATTGATCTTAGCAAAATCCCTGAGAAAAATCTCAAATAAGTGCCCATAAAATCGATAAATTAACAAAATAACTCTTGTAAATAAAATACACTAATTATTATATATTATATTGTATAAAAAATTAAAAATAAAAAAGGCACAAAATAAAGGAGTTTTTCACCTGTAAATAGCTCAAAACTTCATGTATTTTTAACAATTTCATTTCAACTCCTTTTCAGATAATTCTTTCTCTGACTTGTTTATAAAAATGTACATAAAAATAAAAAATTAAAATAAATTTTACCTCAAATAAATGCTCCTGGATCTCTAAGAGAAAAGAGAAAATCCGTAAAGTCCAACTTCCCAGCCAAATTTCCAGTCTGTATGAACTCCAAATTCGCCAAACTCACTTTTAAAATTTAAATTAGAAAAATATCTATCCAATGAAAGTGATTTTATTAAAATCGGAGCTCGTTTGCAAAATATGGATTTTGGAACCTAGGTGTAAATTATATATCATGTATATATTTCTCTTTTCTCATTTTTAATTACTTTTCTTGATTACTAAAAAATCCAAAAAAAATATTTTTGTGTTTTATTTTATTTTTAGTATTTTATCTTATTTTTATTTTATAAACGTATTTTATATAAAAATATAAAAAATATAAAATTTAAAAGTAAAAAAACATGTACATATTGTTTGTCTTATTGTGTAAAATTCTCTACTCTTTTTCTTCTCTTTATTTTATTGTATTTTGTAGCCTACTTTATTTTATTTTCTTTTCCTTTATTTAATTTTCATTCTCTACACTAACTTCCCTTTTTATTCATTCAACTACACCATTCCATCTAACCCCTATTCAACTCCACCATTTCTTTAACCTCCCATTTAACTCCACCATCCCACCATCTTTTCTAACCTCCTTTCTTCTCTTTTTATACATCTCATTCTTCTCATTTTTGCCTTGATTCATCATTCTTAGAGAAAAAGAGAGATCTTGGACTGTTGTGTCGGTGACAACGGCTTATCATCTTCCTCAAGCGGCGACCTCCTTCATGCGAGATCAACATCGACCACCGTCCCCGCGTCATGAGTTTCTCATCGAGCTCGCATAGCTTCTCCGATTTTATTTCGCCAATCGGATCGAAGTGATGATAGGAGTCCAGTATAGCCTCCTCCACAAATCCGGCGAACCACAGGTATTTCTCTATCTCAACTTGGTTATATTTTTATCTAACATTTTTTTGTGTCTTATTCATCTTCAAATCCCACCACTTCCTCCAAACCACATCACCATCATCCACCTCCCTCATCTTTAGTCATCACTCCCACTTCTCCATTTTCATTTCCTGTTGAAAAAAATTAATTAAAAACTTATTAAAACAAAATAGCAAAAAATCAAAAAAATTAAAAAAAACAACAATGAGGTGGTTGGCCTCCCCTCCACCGCCAGCAACCGCCACCACCTCCTGGCCACCCCTCCGTCCACGGCACCTCCTCGCCATAGCCGCCCGCCGCCGACGCAACCGTCATAGCCTGCCTCTGCGCCTCCATCCACCGACCAGCCCCTCCATCACACGGCCGCCTCTAGGAGTAGTTGTGCTCCCAACCACCACAACCACTCCTCAGCAGACGCGCCGCCCCAACCCCCTCGCCTCCAGCATGCCTGCACGTGAACCTCCTCCATCGCAGCTTCCTGGCTGCGGCCTCTGCCTACACTGGCATGCTCTCCACCCTGCCCCCAGCCACACAACGCCCTCCTCAAGCACATGCCGTCCCTCCGCGCTGCCCCACCACCGCACCGTCGTGTGCTCGCCACCCCGCTGATGAATCCACGATTCATCATACTAAAAGATGAAAATAGAGCTTCGTTCCCAAGTAATTAGCTACATTATATCATTTATTCTACATTTTTATCATTCATGCATTTAAAATTAATATTTGCATTTTAGCACTCATAATTGCATTCATGATCATCTTCACATTTGCATCCAACTTCATGCATTTTAACTAATTCATGCTAACTCTAATTGACCTCAAACTATTCCATTGTGTACATATTAGTAACACAATTAAAAGAAAATACAAAAAAATACTAATTCAAATAATTGGCTTGTGAGACTAAACTCCAATTTCAAACAAGACAAACTAAAACTCTCATATCTTCCTAATACATTATCCGATTTAGGTCTACTCACTTTCAAAGTAATACATAGTCAAATACCTTCAAAACAAGATCAATTTCATAAAAATCAGAGCTCGTATGTGAAAGTTGGGTTTTGGGCCTCTTTTGTGTGTTTTGTGTTTTAGTCGTTTTTGTCCTATTATTTTATATACATAATTAACTTTTTTTCTCTTATTTCTTTTTCTTTTATATTCTTTGATGAAAGTTTTAATAAAATCCACAAAAATCGAAATTAGAAGTAAGACTGAAATCAAAGAAACTGACCGAGTCCGAGTGTCCTTTGCGAGTCTGTAGAAATATCCTCCTTTTTCTTCTTTATTTTATTTCCATATTTTATGTTTCTAAAAAATCCCAAAAAAAAGATTATTATGTAAATATTTATCTTTTATTTTATCATTTTTTTATTTTTCTCTTCATTAAAAAACACAAAAAATTACAAAACTCAAAAATCAATGTATTCTATGTACATAGAGTACCCCAAAAATATTGTTTTGCACAGATGACCTCTTTTGCTCTTAGTCTCTTCATGAAGTTTTAGATATCATCGAGACGAGAAATTTTTGTGTTGAGCACTTTTCGATCCGAGGCCGTTTGCTATTTCTTCTAGATTTTCTTTTATTTTTACTTTCCGAATTTTTCTGGACCTGACACGTGGCCGCTCCTAGAACCGCCACATGTCACTTGTTTTTGAAGCCCTTTTTTATTTCATTTTTACAAAAAACAACTTTTCTCTGCTCACGTGCCATGCACGTGAGGCCATCTCCCCTTCTCCAACCTTCGCCCGTTCCGCCATCTCCGCCAACTCCCAACCTCTACCCCCTTATCTCGTCGCCAGCCTAACGGCCACCCTCACACGAGACCCGCAACTACCGTGCAATGGCCGCCTCCCCCTTATCCCCTCACCAACTACCTCCCTATCAAACCCATACCCCCATCTCCACATTGCCTCATCCGTCACTAACGAGAGAGGGAGCTGCAGCCCTCGACTACTTCCTGGTGACAGCGTGAAGGTGCTTTGATTAAGCGACGACCAGCCTCCCATTTCTCCGACGAGATCCAGAAGAGGCTTCCTCTTTTGTAGCAGCAACTCCTTCGTGTTGCGCCACCTTCCTGGCGTACATCAGGTATACTGCAACCTTCTTCCTTCGTTCTTTTTACTCTGTTTTCCACCCAATTCCTCTGTTCCCTACATATTTCCTTCACCTCTTTCACGCACTCCCCCTTCGATCGCCTATCACCGACGCACTCCCCTTCCATATCCCACGGAGAACATTCGCCACCGTCGACTTCACTGCGCACAGGAGCACCATGTTCGTCATCGGCTCCTGCACGTTGCTGCACTATCCCTCCTTCCAGCCCCTTGCGAGTCAATTTCGCCAACCGACTGCCAATCGCAAGCACCGCCTCTAAGCACTCGACACCGACGTCTCCCGCAGCCGGATGCTTCACCACCCTCTCCGACTTCGCGCGAAGCCCTATCCACACCAATGGGTCGTCCCCAGCCGGCTGCTCCATTGCTATCTCCACCTTCACCAGCAGCAGCAGCAGAGCACCATTCCATCTTCAACGTGCGGCTGCGCAATCCCCCTGGAGCATCCACCGCCTCCTCTTCACCGACACCAGAGGAGGGGACGTCGTGAGTCGTGCGAGCTACAACTGACGGAGACCCTCCTCTCTTCCGCGCTCATTCCAGCCACTGGGAGCAGGTCCCAAGACCCCCACCCGTGCTTCGCACATGAGTTGGGCGAACTTCTGCAAGAGACCCTTGCACATCCACCTAATTACAGAAGAACCCCCTAGCACATGATCTGCACGTGTGGGGAGGAGGTTTTGCAAGGGACCCCCTGGAATTTTCGCCATTGCATAAAGAGTCCAAGACTAGAGGTCACGTGCATCGCACGTGACGTCTGGAAATTTTACACAAAAGCCTTTAGAGTCTCACTATTCACAGAAGGCCACCTCCATCCATAGGGCACGTGCATCTCACGTGCCCCTATGGAATTTTTGCAGAAGAATCCTCCCAAGTATTGATAATTATTGTTAGGTCCCTCCTATGTATTATTTTATTTATTGTAATTGCATTTAAACCCATGAGTTCTCCTTTTATTTTGAACCTTTATTTATCATCATTTTATTATCCAAAAATAGCATGTTGTTCTTCAATTAATTCTCTACAATGTGGCATGTGCTTTATATTTTTGTGGTTTGTGGTTAGTTACTGATTAATTTTCTTGTGGAAAATTGCATATTTTGCCCATTATGAGCTTAGAAATTTATAGATCATTAACCATAGTTCTAAAAATTGCTAAAAATTCAACGATAGTAGATTTAATTGCTACTAATATTATGCCCAAAAAGAATTGCATTTGTGATGAATCCATATTTCATCATCTTTATTCTATCATTTTGGCACCAAAAATCCTAGCAAATGCCTGTAAATAGCATTAAATAGAGCATCTTAACATTCATGCATGTGCATCATATTAGTGTATAAAATACGGTAATTAAAGCCAAAATTATAGAATAAAGAAAGAAAAGAATAAGAATAAAATATTGTAGATATTTTATGACCCAAAACCCCCGAGACCTAGGCATCTTGATGAATAGGTCGACAAGGAATAAAGTAGGGGGAGATAAGAGCCAAAAATACCAATAAAATCCCTTTTATTCTATTCATTCTTTATTCATTTTGGGACCTATTTTTGGTTCCACCTTTTTTACATCAAATAAAGAAACTTTATACATGAAAGTTGTAGATAATTTAATAAAGAAAAATACAAAATTGATTTCATTGAAAAATAATACACAAATAAAAAGTTATGATCTGAATAAAAATCCAGAATCCCAATTTCCCAGACCCGTATCTCACAAATGAAAACCCCAAATGCATCAAACTCACCTTTAATTGTATATAATTCAAAATAAGCTATTTAATGGCGGTGGTTTCGCATTTGGCGGAGCTACGGTTTGAAAGTTGAGTTTTGGACCCATATTGTACAGTGTACCGAATAAAATATTCCATTTATTATTTATTTATTATTTTTATAATTTTATATTTTTATAATGTTGTAATTAATACTTATAATAATTATATACATTAAAATTGGAATAAAAACCTAAATAAAACTTAAAATAAAATACATACATATTTGATACATAGGTATATTACCTATACCCATACCTACATAATACCTATTTATATTTTATTAAATATACAAAACATATCAGAAAAATAAAATAAAAATATATTTAAGTGTATAAAAGTATTTTGTAATTTTATAAAATAAGAAACAAAAAAAATAATAGAATTAAAATACACAGAATAAAAATCAAATAATCAAATACATATGAATTATACCTATATAGGGGTATAAAAGTAACTTGTAATTATACACCCCATAAAAATAATTAAAAATCATAATAAAATAAGTTATAAAAAAATAAACACTTTTTATTTTATAACCAAAATTTAAATAATTCATTTTCTATTTTTATTGAATTTATAAGTATTTTTTCCAATGTTTTTTCTGGGTGGTCCACGTGGACCAACCAGATTTCTTCTTTGGTTGACCTCGGTCAACTCTCTGACCGAGGTCTGGGCTGTGTCAGAACATAGTTTTTCTTGGATTTCACGGATTTTTGGAGGCCGATTCTTTCACCGTTTGAGGTCGGTCTCTTCACGAGAAATGTAGCCCTACTAGTGAGCCTACACGCCCAGGCATTGGCTTGGCGATTCGCCCGATATCGCTCCTTGAACCTTGCGCCAGAGCCATGTTTCAAAAGTAACCCCAACACCTCCATTTCCATTTTGAACCCTCTTTGCCCTAGTTTCACGCATGCTCCTGGAGTGCTTGAGGTAGAGGACGGTGACAGCGACCTCCCTTGACCCTTGGCGGCGGCGTTTAACGCAGGAGAGGAGCGGATTCCACCATCGCCGGAGCACCGCTCGTGGCGGTTACATCTCGCGGCCCTTGGCTGCTAGAGGTCGTTTTTCTTCATTTTCGTTGTGTTTTTAGTGTAGATTAGGCTCCAGGTCCATCTTTTGATACTATTTTGCCCTTTAATCGCCCGATCACCCGTTGTCATCCACCTATGGCGTTCGCCAGGGGCTGGCCTCCGATGAACCCCACCACCGCGCCATCCACCATCTCCGCTCGCCAATAATAGTCAGATCCCTGCCCGTTTGTGCTGCTGTGTTTCTCTACTTTCGCAGGACCTGAAGGAGGCATCTGAGCCTCGGTAGCATCTTCTTCGAGCTCCAGGCGAAGCTCTCTTCCTCCGACCACGCCAGGGAGAGCCCGGCCACCAGCGGCCATTTTGCGAGCTCCGGACGCTAGAGAACTTCGCCAGCAACGTAACGGGACTTGTCGGAGCTCTATCCAACGAGTGACGCGCCAGGATTTGACGATTGAAGATCGCTCCAACAACTGTTCTTCGTCGTGCCTTCATCACCGTTGGATCGGCGTCGTGTGCCAGCTACGATCACCACCGTGCATCCACGCCCAAAGCTCCACCGTTGATCGCCGCTGAAGCCTTCATCTGAACCATTCCTCTGCGCACACGTATCAGCCGTCCAATTGCCTCTTTCGTCATTTGATCAGAGCCGCTGGATTGCGAAGCGGTATCGTGCCCCTTTGCACTGCCACGTGTATTAGTGACACGCGCCCGGCCGTCTGATCAACCCGCCTGCGTGGGTAATTTTGCCCCATACCCCGCGCGATTTTGCGTTTTTAATTTAGAACTCAATCATTCTTCAGCAGCTTAAATATTTTGTATATTTTGCATCATAGCCCCCAGATCTTGTGTAATTGCTTGGACTCCCCCGCCAGGTCGCGTGCGTCGCACGTGGCCCTGGTGGTTTTTGCAAGGACCCCCCTGGGGTTTAGTTATTTCAGTTCAGTCCCAAGATTTTGTAATACAGTATAAAAACTTTGGGATATTTTGCAGTGACCCCCTTATAGTTTCAAATATTGCATTTTGATCCCTGCCAGGTGCGTGCGAGTCACGCGCCCTGGGGGGGCAATTTACATCGATACCTAGGCGGGTTTTGTAATTGTTGTTTGGCCCTGAAAATTGAATATTTAGTTTAAAATTTTGTGGAAAATTGCATGTGAGCCCCTGGATTTTTGAGAAATTGCAGAAATACCCCTGCTTGGCCTTTAATTGTTTGGATGCTTGTTGTAATTGATTAAATCATCATTCTAACTCCAAAAATTCTAAAAATTTAGGGTTAAGCTCCTGTATACTTGTATTTTGACGCCCTAAGTTTAGTTTTTGATTTTATTTTATTTTCATATTTATTAAAAATCAAAAACATGCTTTTTATTCATTGTCTAGTTTAGAAAATACCAAAAACATATTAGAACACTTCGAAAAATTCCAAAAAAATTACCTAGTGTCTATTTTAACCTATTCTAGTGTCAGTCGAAAAATCACTAAAAATCTTAAAAGAAAAATACTAAAAATTTAAAAACATTCAAAAACTTGAAAAAAATATATAAAATCAAAGAAAACTCAAAAAAATACAAACTCAGTTTCTGTTTGTTCCACATTTTATTTTCTTTATTAGAAAATTATTGTGAAAAATTTTGGTTGCTGTTTGATAATTTTAATTCCCATTTTATTCACAGCCAGCACTTATTTCACTGATTTGACTTATTTCAGTATTTAAAAATACCAAAAACATTTGAAAAATACCCAAAAAATCACAAAAATAGTAAAAAAATCCTAAAAATACCAAAAATATTTTATTTCTGAATTTTTGGTTATTTTTGCATATTTTTATAAATACTTCATCTTGCCTTTTATTACTTTGCTTTCATAATCCAAAAAGAAAATTAAAAAAAATATAAAATATAAAATTATAAAAATCAGAAAATTAAAAATCAAAATACAAAATTAAAAATTAAATTAAAATAAAAAAATTTAAAAATTAAAAACCCACAAAAATTTCCTTTGCTTGCTTGCTTAGTGTAGACACTTGACACATACACATTCACTTGTGCATCAATTTTTGAATTACCCTGTTTGCTCCCTGTGTTCGAACTCTCTGCATACTTGCCCTTTACATCATTTGTGCAGAGTTAAAAATAAATTTTAACTCCACATTATTTCTAATTTATTGATCTTTAGTGTGGGTTAATTGTTGATTAAATACATCTTATTGTGGGTCACCGCAGCGACTCGGTTGTCTCCGCCTTGTGTGAGACATACTTCTTAGACCCTCGATAATTTGTGTTTATCAAATGGCGCTGTTGCCGGGGAGCAACAGCGCGTAGTTCGAGTTTTTGCTTTGTGTTGTGACTATTTGTCTACCTTTGCGGCTTTTATTTCTGCTTGTTTTATTTTGCATTATTTTTTATTTATCTTTTGAATTGTCTAACCACTCTCCTTGTTTGGATTCCGTGCGAGGTACGCGGATCGAGGGAGGATCCCCTCTTGGAGAACCTTGGCACCCACGTGAAGCGGCTTTAGTTTCGCACGAAGAAGGACTTGGAGGATTTTTGCAAGACAACTTCTTAGCATTTATTTTCTTGCATTGGATTTACTTTGTAATTTAAGTGGGAGAGGGACTCCAAATTTGTAATAATACAGGTACCCCCGGACTTGGACTCTTGAGCCTAATTTCCAAGTGATTGTTCACTTGGGGGCTCGTCGCGGCTTTTTGTCGGTTTTCATCGCATTTTTTTTACTTTGTTTTCCGGTTTTCGACTTTCTTTATTTTGTGTGATTGAGCCCCTAGTTCTAGGATTTCTTGCGATAGACTAAGGCCAAGCACCTAATATCTTGCATGCACCTATAGTCTCGGTTGGACTTAGTCAAATCTTAAACAGTTGATCATTAGCTTTCGATCCACGCGCCGCGAGCTCATTCCCACACAAGCGCTTTCTCCTAACTCAAATGTGTTGAGCAGAGGATGGGTGAGCCTAGACCGGACATTAGGATTGAGGATTGGTGGTCAGCTTGTGGTTCTTCACGATAATAGCAATTTCTGAAACTTAGGGCGATTTCATCGGCTTTTGCATTTGCATATAGATATGTTTCAATTATGTTGAGCATCCTTGCATGTAGAGTGCTGGAGGCAAGGTGAGCATTTACGCTTTAGCATCCATCATTGTTTTGATCGCTTGCATTGCTTTTCCGCCTCTCTACCTCTGATTTTGCCAACCTAGGATTTTAAAGGAATTGACTCCCCGATAGGATCGTGCATTTTTATTAAAAATCCAAAAAAGTGATAATCAATAAAATTGGGACTGCTAAGATTATTTGACCATAAAACCGATCAAAAAGGAAAATCTTGTATTGGGGTGAGTAATCCCCTCATTGTCTTCGTTTTACTTGCTCGCGCACACACTAAGGATAGTGCCCAAATCCCATCAAGCCCCCTAAGTGTTTGTGCAACATTTTGGACTTCTCACCTAACTCTAAAATAGATAAGATAAAAAGACTGACTTTTCGGTCTCTACCGAGTTGAGTAGGTGAATTGAGGGTTTGCATTATTTTCATTTTTGTCTGTGATTGTTTTTGTGTGTCCTAGATCTCCTCTGCGCATTTGCGCCTTTTTCTTCACTCTGTTGACTTGACCTTCGTGCTCCTCCGAATCACTTCCTTTTGTTTTCGAGATGGACCCCTGGAGTGTATTTTATCCGGACTTTGCGGACCCCTCGCTCGCTTCAGTCGATCCACCTCCCTTTTATCAGGAGGACCCGCCTCCTATTTTTTCTGATTTTTGTACATACCCGCCTCAGCCACAGTATCACGACTCGGACTTCTATCCACACCCACCCCCACCTATGTATTATCCACCTTCACCTTCACATCCACCCGAGTCTGACCTGATGGAGTCACCTCCCTCGATCGCTATGAGTGATATCTTGAATCGGATGACAAAGCGCATTGATTTGATGAATGATGATATCGCCTTCTTGAGGAAGAACCAGATTAATGCTCCTTTCGTCCGGAATACGGCTTCACTTGTAGGTGATCATGGGAGCTTGCAATCGCCAAAAATACAAAAAAATGAGAAAAATTTAAAAAGCCAAAAAGATTTCGGGAGACACTTGGTTGATCAAGATTTTGAGGAGAGAGTCCACTTGCCATAACCCTGGACCACACATGCATTCACACCTAGTCCCACCTTTGACCCCGAGGATGCCGCTGTACAGACTGCTCTTGGCATGCCTCGTGTATATGCTGATTCCGACTTCCTCCCTTGTATGGAGGAAGTCCAAAAATTCAAAAAAATGCTATCTGAACCCGAAGTGGTGGATACTATTCATGAGATTATCCATGCCCCACTTGAGCAGGCCATGACCCATATATCTGCCCCTCTTCCCAAGAAGAGAAAGCGGAGGAGCAGATCTGAGCATCACATTCTGACCATGGCCACTGCCCTCGCCATCACACACCGTCCCATTCCCAAGAAGAAGAACACAGCTACTCCTATCATCACTTGCACCATCTCTGACTACACTTGTGACCGCACTCTCCTGGACGGCGGTGCTTCGATTAGCATCATACCCTTCTCGCTGGTACAGTCTCTTCACTTATGGCCTCTCAAGAAAACCAGGATGATCGTTCAGTTTGCTGATGGATTAATAAAGAGGCCAAAGGGTATCCTTGAAAACGCCGTCATTTCTATTCAGGGCACGAGCCACAATGTTGATTTTGTCGTGTTGCCCATGGAGAACTCCACAGGGGAGCCATCTCCAATCATCCTGGGATGACCATTCCTCGCCTCTGCGAGGGTCGTTATTGACTATGGATCAGGAGAGGTTCGCTTCCGTCCTGTTGACGAGAGCGAAGTGACGATCACCGCACCCACAGTTGACCAGAGATCTGCACAGGATGCACCTTCACCGATTATAGCTGACTCTGAGGCCCGTGACCTACCTGATGCTACTAGATATACTTCCTTAGCGATCCCTGATGAGACCCGACGGATCCCCCGAAAGGGGAGGAAATCGGAAAGCATGGACCTCACTAATCCTCCTCCTGGTGTGTGGCGATGTGTTGATGAAATCCAGAGTATCTACGTGATTGAACCATTTGAGCAGGGGGCAGATATCAAAATAATTGAGGATGTTTATGAAGTTGCCCATTACTTTGAGAAACCTCATAAGGAAACAAATGACCCATGTAAGACTAGACAGGACGGACCTACTTTGACTACTTCCACTGATGAGTCCGCTCTTGTCCATGTAGATTCTGATGGGCCAAAGGCCGAAGTTGATTTGATCGCTTTTCTTCAGAAATTTGGGCCTTTTGATGAGAAAGATGATCCGGTTGAGACTCTTGAGGACGATCTGAGTTCGTATACTTCCACCGATGATTTCGTTCCTTTTGATTTTGACCTGGACGAGGACTCGCAGGACGACTCCGATTACACTTCTTCCGAGGATGATGAGTTTGTCCCATTTCACTTTGACATCTGCAAGACTTCCAAGGCCAGACCTAGTCGTACTTCTTCCACTCACCAGTCTGTGCCTTCACATCATAGGACCACCAAGGGAGAACCTAGCCATACTGCTTCCATCGATCAGTTCGTCCCTTTCCGTTTTGATTCCACTGAGGGCCTTCACCGTGTCGACCCTGATCAGCCTCCGTCCACTGTGGACCCTGATGTCGACATACACCACACCAGAACTATCCCTCAGCGGTCCCGCAAGAAGGATTGCTTTCCACCTTCTGATGATCACCCATTTATGTTGTAGATTCTCTCCTGTGACTTTCTTTCCATCTCCCATTTTTGCTCATCTACCCATTTCTCGTGTTTGCCTTGCCTAGGACGTACCTTGTCCTATGTATAGGAGGGGTAGACGAGTTGAGTGTTCATTCTTCGTTCCGTGTCACCACTCCTTTTGTTGCCTATACTTAGGGCTTCTTCTACCCTAAGTATAGGGGGAGTGGTGTGTACATCCCCATGATCTATTTCATCTCTTGATTTATTTTTCTTCTTTTCTTCTTTTCTTCTTTTCCTGTTCTATTTTTTTATCTATCAAAAAAGGTGCCGCCCTTGTAGACAGTTTTCCATACTTAGGACGTACTTTGTCCTAAGTATAGGGGGGCGTGCACCTCGAGTTGTTCTATTCTTTTCGATCCTCTCCATTGTCTCCTCTTCTTGTCTATACTTAAGGATATCTTACCCTAAGTATAGGGGGAGACAATCTGAGTACGATCTGTTCATTCCCACCCTTGACCCTCCCTGCGTTGTGTACAGTCTGCTATACTTAGGATTATTTGATCCTAAGTATAGGGGGGACGGTCAACTTCTCATTCGTTTGTTCATCCATTCCTTTATTTATTTATTCTTTAGACTTGCCTATACTTAGTACGAGTTACGTTTTCTCTTTTCTCTCCGATCTATGAGGACATAGCTCAAGCTAAGTATAGGGGGGTCGTATATACTATGTATATATTTTAGCCATAACTCGTACTTTCGTATTTTCCTAATAATATGGCTAAAAATTCTTTAAAATTCATTTAAAAATCTTTAATAAAAAGGTGTTATGTTCCTCAGATTCTTCTTGTATTTACTGATTAATAAATCAGGTGAAAATGTTTTTTGCAAAATGTTTGAAAAATAGTTTGAAAATCCTTGTGAACATCTATTGAAAGCTATTTTGAAAATATTTTGTTACATGTTTTCAACCTGTGTAAAATGTGTGGATCGTAAAATTTCTTTTCTTTGTGTGAAATAAAATGTTTGAAAAATGATTTGCAAATGGTTTGAAAAATGGTTGCAAAAATGTTTTGAAAAACCTATATATACTGTTTTGAAAAAACCTTTGCAAAATGATTTTCAAATGTGTGTACATGTTTGCAAAAATGTTTGTAAAAATTATTTTGGACTATAGTTTTCAAAAATTGTGTGAAAAGCTTGTGTCAAATAAGTTTGAGGAATACATACATCACACCAAACTCCATTACCTATATATACGTATAAAATTGACCACTTACCCTTGTAAATTCTTAAAATCCACTTCTTGTAGATATAAGAAGCACTCCCGTGTACATATTTTAACCTAGTTTTCAGCCAAAACTTTTTGTTTTCAAAAATCCCAAAAACATTTGCAAAATTAAAATCCAAAAACATTTGAAAAATCTTTTTGAAAAAAAAAGACAAAAAATTGCATCTGCATATGCATGCATCATATTTTCAAAAATCCATAAAAAGTTCAAAATTCTTGAAAATTGCATCACAAAAATATTTTCTGCATTGCATAGCATGAGCATTTTTCGGATTGAGTTTGATAGTTGAACAAGTCTAAGTAAAATCCGGAGATTGGAGCTCGATTGGACCTTAAAATCTACCTAATAACAGGAACCTTATAGGAACTGGGTTTGAGGTACTTCAGGTCTAGTTGACTTAATTCTTTGAGGATCACGGGACTTGGTTCAATGGATTCTTGACTGTCTAAGTAGAGTATTTCGGAGCACACGCACGACTCTTGTTGATAATGACCTAACTTGGACACCTGCATCTTTCACATGGCTCAACTCAGTTGGAGTGGTGAGGGGATTGGATTTGCCGGTATGAGACGCACACAAGTGGAAACATTTGTCCTCCTCTAGGGAGGGAAGTGCACCCCAACCCGTCCAGTGATTAGGAAGTCTAAAGACAGGAGGCTGTGGGTTGCGATAAAGCTTCAAAAGAGGGATAGTCTATTGGTTCAAGAGGAAAAACTCCTTATGTAAATGCTGCTGTATATAGTATTAAAAAAAAAGTTCAGGCATGTACAAAAATAAAAAAAGCCTGCAAGTATGTACAAAGTCAATAAGCAAGCTTGAGTTCCAAAGTCATATCATGTGAGCCTGCAGCAGGATGACTTGACTACACTGGTCTTGCATCCAAGGATAGGTAGCTATACTGGCTACCGTCCATTCTTCTCTTCACCCCCTCCTCTTGAGCTGGTTGCCACTTGAACTTAGAAGGGAATACCCCGCTCTTCGAGGATGGAGTTACTGGACTGGGGAATCATTGGGTTGTCGTACTGGAGAAGTCAGTTTCTTTGTCATTCTAGTTGGGGAGAGCCACCATCACTTACACTGTACGAGTCAGATTCATAGTCGTAAGAGTTTGCGTATGAGTTGAAGTATTTCTGACCTGTCTATTGAGGAGACTTGGACAGAGTTTTGGGATTCTCAAGGACTGTTGGATTTCAAATTCGGTTCTCAATAAGGTTCCGCCTGCACTAAAATTCCAAAGGTCCGACTTAAGCTCCAAACTTTGATTTTGTGAGGACAAGTTTGATGATCAGATAAAATCCAAGTTTTTCTTTTTCTTTTCTTTCTTTTCTTTTGCACTTATTGCATAAGTGTTTGCTAGGGACTAGCAAAGGTAAAGTATAGGGGGATGATGAATCCACATTTCATCATCTTTATTCTATCATTTTGGCACCAAAAACCCTAGCAAATGCCTGTAAATAGCATTAAATAGAGCATCTTAACATTCATGCATGTGCATCATATTAGTGTATAAAATACGGTAATTAAAGCCAAAATTATAGAATAAAGAAAGAAAAGAAAAAGAATAAAATATTGTAAATATTTTATGACCCAAAACCCCCGAGACCTAGGCATCTTGATGAATAGGTCGACAAGGAATAAAGTAGGGGGAGATAAGGGCCAAAAATACCAATAAAATCCCTTTCATTCTATTCATTCTTTATTCATTTTGGGACCTATTTTTGGTTCCACTTTTTATACATCAAATAAAGAAACTTTATACATGAAAGTTGTAGATAATTTAATAAAGAAAAATACAAAATTGATTTCACTGAAAAATAATACATAAATAAAAAGTTATAATCTGAATAAAAATCCAGAATCCCAACTTCCCAGACCCGTATCTCACAAATGAAAACTCCAAATGTATCAAACTCACCTTTAATTGTATATAATTCAAAATAAGCTATTTAATGGCAGTGGTTTCGCATTTGGCGGAGCTACGGTTTGAAAGTTGAGTTTTGGACCCACATTGTACAGTGTACCGAATAAAATATTCCATTTATTATTTATTTATTATTTTTATAATTTTATATTTTTATAATGTTGTAATTAATACTTATAATAATTATGTACATTAAAATTAGAATAAAAACCTAAATAAAACTTAAAATAAAATACATACATATTTGATACATAGGTATATTACCTATACCCGTACCTACATAATACCTATTTATATTTTATTAAATATACAAAACATATCAGAAAAATAAAATAAAAATATATTTAAGTGTATAAAAGTATTTTGTAATTTTATAAAATAAGAAACAAAAAAAATAATAGAATTAAAATACACAGAATAAAAATCAAATAATCAAATACATATGAATTATACCTATATAGGGGTATAAAAGTAACTTGTAATTATACACCCCATAAAAATAATTAAAAATCATAATAAAATAATTTATAAAAAAATAAACACTTTTTATTTTATAACCAAAATTTAAATAATTCATTTTCTATTTTTATTGAATTTATAAGTATTTTTTCCAATGTTTTTTCTGGGTGGTCCACGTGGACCAACCAGATTTCTTCTTTGGTTGACCTCGGTCAACTCTCTGACCGAGGTCTGGGCTATGTCAGAACATAGTTTTTCTTGGATTTCACGGATTTTTGGAGGCCGATTCTTTCACCGTTTGAGATCGGTCTCTTCACGAGAAATGTAGCCCTACTAGTGAGCCTACACGCCCAGGCATTGGCTTGGCGATTCGACTAAAGATTCGCCTGATATCGCTCCTTGAACCTTGCGCCAGAGCCATGTTTCAAAAGTAACCCCAACACCTCCATTTCCATTTTGAACCCTCTTTGCCCTAGTTTCACGCATGCTCCTGGAGTGCTTGAGGTAGAGGACGGTGACAGCGACCTCCCTTGACCCTTGGCGGCGGCGTTTAACGCAGGAGAGGAGCGGATTCCACCATTGCCGGAGCACCGCTCGTGGCGGTTACATCTCGCGGCCCTTGGCTGCTAGAGGTCGTTTTTCTTCATTTTCGTTGTGTTTTTAGTGTAGATTAGGCTCCAGGTCCATCTTTTGATACTGTTTTGCCCTTTAATCGCCCAATCACCCGTTGTCATCCACCTATGGCGTTCGCCGGGGGCTGGCCTCCGATGAACCCCACCATCGCGCCATCCACCATCTCCGCTCGCCAATAATAGCCAGATCCCTGCCCGTTTGTGCTGCTGTGTTTCTCTACTTTCGCAGGACCTGAAGGAGGCATCTGAGCCTCGGTAGCATCTTCTTCGAGCTCCAGGCGAAGCTCTCTTCCTCCGACCACGCCAGGGAGAGCCCGGCCACCAGCGGCCATTTTGCGAGCTCCAGACGCTAGAGAACTTCGCCAGCAACGTCACGGGACTTGTCGGAGCTCTATCCAACGAGTGACGTGCCAGGATTTAACGATTGAAGATCGCTCCAGCATCTGTTCTTCGTCGTGCCTTCATCACCGTTGGATCGGCATCGTGTGCCAGCTGCGATCACCACCGTGCATCCACGCCCAAAGCTCCACCGTTGATCGCCGCTGAAGCCTTCATCTGAAACATTCCTCTGCGCACACGTATCAGCCGTCCGATTGCCTCTTTCGTCATTTGATCAGAGCCGCTGGATTGCGAAGCGGTATCGCGCCCCTCTGCACTGCCACGTGTATTAGTGACACGCGCCCGGCCGTCTGATCAACCCGCATGCGTGGGTAATTTTGCCCCATACCCCCGCGTGATTTTGCGTTTTTAATTTAGAACTCAATCATTCTTCAGCAGCTTAAATATTTTGTATATTTTGCATCATAGCCCCCGGATCTTGTGTAATTGCTTGGACGCCCCCGCTAGGTCGCGTGCGTCGCACGTGGCCCTTGTGGTTTTTGCAAGGACCCCCCTGGGGTTTAGTTATTTCAGCTTAATCCCAAGATTTTGTAATACAGTATAAAAACTTTGGGATATTTTGTAATGACCCCCTAATAGTTTCAAATATTGCATTTTGATCCCTGCCAGGTGCGTGCGAGTCACGCGCCCTGGGGGGTAATTTACATCGATACCCAGGCGGGTTTTGTAATTGTTGTTTGGCCCTGAAAATTGAATATTTAGTTTAAAAATTTGTGGAAAATTGCATGTGAGCCCCTAGATTTGTGAGAAATTGCAGAAAAACCCCTGCCAGGCCTTTAATTGTTTGGTTGCTTGTTGTAATTGATTAAATCATCATTCTAACTCCAAAAATTCTAAAAATTTAGGGTTAAGCTTCTGTATACTTGTATTTTGACGCCCTAGTTTTAGTTTTTGATTTTATTTTATTTTCATATTTATTAAAAATCAAAAACATGCTTTTTATTCACTGTCTAGTTTAGAAAATACCAAAAACATATTAGAACACTTCGAAAAATTCCAAAAAAATTACCTACTGTCTATTTTAACCTATTCTAGTGTCATTCCAAAAATCACTAAAAATCTCAAAAGAAAAACACTAAAAATTTAAAAACATTCAAAAACTTCAAAAAAATATATAAAATCAAAGAAAACTCAAAAAAATACAAACTCAGTTTCTGTTTGTTCCACATTTCATTTTCTTTATTAGAAAATTATTGTGAAAAATTTTGGTTGCTGTTTGATAATTTTAATTCCCATTTTATTCACAGCCAGCACTTATTTCACTGATTTGACTTATTTTAGTATTTAAAAAAACCAAAAACATTTGAAAAATACCCAAAAAATCACAAAAACAGTAAAAAATCCTAAAAATACCAAAAATATTTTATTTCTGAATTTTTGGTTATTTTTGCATATTTTTATAAATACTTCATCTTGCCTTTTATTACTTTGCTTTCAAAATCCAAAAAGAAAATTAAAAAAATATAAAATATAAAATTATAAAAATCAGAAAATTAAAAATCAAAATACAAAATTAAAAATTAAAATAAAATAAAAAAAATTAAGAAATTAAAAACCCACAAAAATTTCCTTTGCTGCTTGCTTAGTGTAGACACTTGACACATACACATTCACTTGTGCATCAATTTTTGAATTACCCTGTTTGCTCCCTGTGTTCGAACTCTCTGCATACTTGCCCTTTACATCATTTGTGCAGAGTTAAAAATAAATTTTAACTCCACATTATTTCTAATTTATTGATCTTTAGTGTGGGTTAATTGTTGATTAAATACATCTTATTGTGGGTCACCGCAGCGACTCGGTTGTCTCCGCCTTGTATGAGACATACTTCTTAGACCCTCGATAATTTGTATTTATCAATTTGCATACATGGTTTTCTCTCTAAAAATCATTTCGTGCATTTCTCTAAATAATTTTTAATAGTTATTGAATCCAACATTTTTAGGGTTTAGAATTTTCTTGAGATAGATCACTTAGAGACATATCTTAGTTATTTTATTTCCTGAAAATAACTAGATTTAATATTATTATAAATAATTATTGAAAGTCCAGTTGTCTGCATTATTTTATTCATAGAAAATTCATTTTGCATCCAAAAATTCCAAAAAAAATACAGTGCATATTTTTCATTTCATTCACATTCTAGACAAGTTTGAGGATTTTTTGAATTCATTTGATCGAAATTTACATTTCAACCCTCGGACTTTGTTAAAATTGTAGATCGTGCATTTATTGCATTTAAAAATACAAAAAAATCATCTTCGAAAACCTAAATTCGAGATTGACTGAAAATCAACCTAAGGAGACAGTTGCCTCCCTGAGTTCAGCCTTGGACTTATCCAAGTAAAAAAAAGAAATTGACCACTCGCTTTAATTTGACACTAATTAAAATAGCGATTTTTGATCAACATCCGAATTTATCTGACTGCAACGAAATCGTTAATTTGACATTATTAAAAGGGTGAATTTCAGGTTTGTCACCCACCCACGTGCTCGTGACTCGTCGTCACGCGTCCTGCCCCAAGCAACGGCGCCCTGCCGCCCTTCCACCTCTATCATGCCCTGCTCTCTAAGGAAGAAGGTCCTTTTGTTTATATTTTTTATTAGAAATATTGCATTCATGTTCCATTAAGTTTTTGTAATTATAAACAATTTCCATGTGCATGTTTTATTCTGTTCAAGTTTAATTCTATATTGCACGGATACCCTTGTGTTTGAACATTAATTTAGTCATCTTTAAGCATCATTTATTTTAATAAAAATGTTATATTGTTGAGGAATTAATTCTCTATCATCTGATTATTTATTTAGAATTTTTTGAGCTTTGGGTAATTAACTAAAATTATTTTATTGAAAAATTGCATATTTTACCCATTTTGAGCTCTTCAATTCATATTTAACTCTTAGTTGCTCCAACAATTCCTCTAAAATCACGAATGATGTCTTAAAACATGATTTAATTACTATCTAAATTTCATCTAAATTAGAGTTGTCTTGTGCCTTAAATAAATTGTAGAGTAATTTTCGTAAATAATTTTTAATTAAATTCATACATTATTTTTATGAAATTCCAACTCTCTTGGATTGCTCATATAAATACCTTTTTGAGATAATTTGCTCTCTGGATAATTTGATAATGTGGATTTATTAGGAATTAATTACTTACAATCACTCTATTTTCATTAACAAATCAATAACAAATTCATATATTGTTAAAAAAATTCTAAAAAAAATATTGTACCCTCATTGCATCATTTTTAAGTTCTAGTAAGATTTTCATAATTTTTGCATTCATCACCGGATTAGTTTTCTAAGAAAAATATAATTGGGCTAAATTAGATTAATTTCATATTAAAATTAATTTGACTAAGTTGTGTGTTTTCTTAAACTTGATTCTACTGTATTTTGCATTCACGTTCATTTTTGCATTAAAAAAATAAAAAAAATCGCATTTGGAAACATAGACCTAAGTTCTCTAAAATAATCAAAAGTTGTTCGTTTGCCTCCCTGTGTTCGACCTCGGACTTGTCCGGGATATAAATTTAAGCTGAGTCCTCTTCACAAAGACATTCAATTCGGTCCTACATGATTCTCTAAGTACTCGTATTACAACGAGTACAAATTATATCATGTATTTAGAGAATAGTACTCTCTATGCGTAATTTAATGATGCCTCGATTATATGGGAACAACATTGGGGTCACTACGCATAAGACCTTACTCTTTCGAAAAGCGAAGAGCCCGATCCATGTGCATTTGTATGTCGGAGCTATGACTTTCGCATAAGTGTCTCCGTCATACAATTCATGGCGATGGAACCCTTCGCTTGATGGGAGACCACATATGTCATCTTATGATCCTCTATATCCCATTCAAAATTTTTAATTATTTAAATCATATTGTTATGATCAACACTTCCAAAGAAAATATAATCTTATTAAAAATAGACTGTGTATTTTAATTGGATTATATAATTTAGTCACATTAAATTAAACATCAATCTAATATAATCAAAAAAATCATTTGCTTGATATTACTAAATAATATACACCTTCACTTAGTACATTTTTATTATTCTAATTAGTTGTTAAAGTACACATAGACTTCTCATGCTACTCTTCTTTGAAATAGATCTGACCAAGTCGTATATAATATACTAATAGGGAGAGCTTCCACTTCAAATACGGTGCAAGATGTTAATTAAGCAACTTATTAGCATATTGATGAATCTATGATTCATCTCTTTTATTCTTTCATTTTGACTAAAATCCTTGATAAAATGCATGTAAATACTCACTAATTCCCATTAATTAACAATCTAATCATATTTACCAATGTTATATATTTAACACTTATTTTATCCAAAACAAAATAATAAAGAGAAAAAAAATAACAGAAAATGGGATGTATGTAATATATACAACTAATCCTAACCTCGAGACCATGTCAATATTGATCTGGTCAATAGAATAAATAAATAGGGGGGGGGATAAGGATCATAATATATAAAAAAATCAGAAAAATTATTCATTACAAAAATAATTAATTATCATGAACCACAAAAGCCATAAAAGACAACTTCCGGGGTTCATGACTATTTATATAAAACTCCAAATTGACCAAACTCACTTTTATTTTTTTTTATAATTAATACTTTTTATTAAAATATCAAAAAAAAAATAGAATAAAACAAGTGAGTTTTAGCGTTTGGGCCCTGTTGTCAGTGTGTACTATATGTATAAAATTTTCAATTTTATAATTAATTATCTGTAACTCCGTTTAACATAATTTCCTTTCTCAAACATTTCTAAAAATGAGTAGAAAAATATAAAAATATAACTTAAGTCAAAATGCCAATAAATCCCAAAGCCACGAAGCCGTGATCTAAATTTTTCGAACCTCATAACTTGGTCATATAGACTCTGAATTGGGCAAACTCAGTTTTAAAGTTCGTTGTATTTAATTATCTATGAAATGAAACTGGTTTCGCTAAAATAGGAGTTAATATGCAAAATGTGGGTTTCAAGACCATATTGGTATAATTGTACAATATACCTTAATTTATATTATTTAATATATGATTTATTATATTTATATATCTTATTAATATACACTTTTATTAAATTAAATAAAATAAAAATGATTATTTATTTAATTATTATTTACTAATTTAGTAATTTATTTATTTATTATTTAATTATTAAATATTAGTTAATAAGTAATTAAGTTGTTTAATTATTTCACTAATTATATGTAATTAATTATTTAATTATTATTTATTTATTTATTTACATAATTAACCATTTAATTATTGCTTAACTTAATATAATTACTAAATCATTTAATTATTATTTTTTAATTATTAATATTTTAATTTCTCTCTCCTCTCCCTCCTTCCCCGATCACACATCCTTCTTCTTTTGCCTCTCTTGTGCACGCCGCCACACCTTTTCTTCTCCTCCTTCCTCGAACTGCCGGCCGTTAGGCAGGTGGGCTAACAACCTGTGGTCACCAGATTCACCACTCGTGACTGAACCACTTTCCTTGGCTCCCACAAAATCTAACCCTATTTATACCCCCTAACCCTCTCCGCCGAAGGGATATGTCATTCTTCAACCTCCTTCCTCCTAGCTCCGGAGTGAGAGCTAGAGAGTGGGTAACAACCATCCTCTTCTGTCCGTCGAGCAAGGTGCGGCACAATCATCCACCACCGGCATTGAGGTTCTGCTCCGCCGCATAAGGAACCTCTGCAAGCACTATTGTTGCATCGATGCGACGATCCTCTAGAGCCGCTGCTCCAGATCCACATGCGTTTCCTCATCCACTTCTCGTTCTGCCTATTGTTCTGGTTAGAGCTCCTTCCTCTGTATCCCCTTCCTTCTCGTCCATTTCTATATTCTCATCTCAATCTCTCTACTTCTCAATCTCTAATTCCTTTTGATTTCTAACTCAAATGTGCCACCGATCCAATTCATCTCCATATCCCTCCATTTCTACACAATCCTCCATGATCTTATCCTCTCTGATTATTTCGATTAGAGCTTGATCCAGTTCCTTCACCCATTACGGATCCCCATCATATTCATTGACGTTTGTGTGCATTTAAACCGAGTCTCGACTCGAGTTAAGCTTGTCATTATGGAACTTGAACACGATCCTGCATGGAGCTTCAACCAATCGTCATCACCTATAGTAAAGCAACATCGTGAGAATTACAATGAACAACCAAGCAAGAATCGATCGAATGGTTGAATCAACATCGTCGCTTGAATCGTTTCCAAATCTAAAATCGCTACCGCATGGCGTCGAACCACCGAGTTGATCAAGATTCGAAAAACCATTACTTGGTCGAAGTAGAACCTGCCTGAACCTTCGCTGAAGGTGCGATTTTGGTGCACCATCGAGTATCGAACACTGTGTTTGCAACACAGTGCAACAGTCTGCCGCATCTGATCGAAGAAGATCGTCGCCGCCCGATCCATGCTTGATCGAACAACCGTGAACGCACCAAGTGTCGATGTTAGATCGCGTTCATCGCCCGACTACTTAACAACTACGCCTCGCACTGATTGCTGCAACCGTTGCTCATCTGCAGATCCACCGTCTAGAAGAGCCACTACTTATCTGTAGCGCACACGCCAAGCGCGTGTGAGGGTTGATATTTTGGGCAAATTGCATATCAACCCCCGAACCTTCCAATATTTGCGAATAAATCCTGACAGCTAGCATTCACGTGGACACGTGCCTCACTAGTTTTGCTATTTTACATGCATACCTAACATTCCCAGGAAATTGCATAACTACCCCTATAAACTATATACACTACATATTATATGCACAATAAATAAAAAAACAAAATATAAAAATATAATAAAAATACGTATAAATACCTTATAACATACTATATACAATATAAATCGTGTTTTGAAAAATAAAAAACATTTACTATTTTTGATAAATCATTAACAAAATACCATAAAATATAAAAAACTTTAAAAATCATAAAAAATATAAAAATACTCTTAAAAATCTAATAAAAAATACTTGTGGTATTTTACTGTATATTACAAATAAACCAAAAACAAAATAAAAATTAAATATTAAAATCAATGAAAAATATAAAACACATAAAAACTTTGAAAATTCATAACTAGATCAATAAAAATAAAAAAAATGCACAATATATCATTTTAAAAATAATTTCGTCGATTTTTTGATAAAAACAATATAAAAGGATCTTACTATTGATAACTATTTTTAAATCGAAAATACTTCATAGCTTTCAATAAATACATTATTTTCAACATTAAAAATAATACAAAATCTATAAAAATTCCAGAAGTCTTTAAAAATTCATAAAAATGGAATAAAATTAAATATAAAAATCACAAAATAAAAATGAAATAAAAATTAAAAAAATCATTTTCAAAAATTAAAAGATTACAAAATACTTAAAATCACAAAAATAATATAAAATTCATAAAAATCACTAAAACTCTAGAAAAAATCCCTAAAATAAAATAAAAATTATAAAACCCATAAATACTTAGTTTTCTGCAATTTTCCCTTAATTTTCAATAGTTTGCCTCCCTGAGTTTGACACTCTTGTACTTTCACTATACATCAAAGTTTAGGAGTATAAATAATAAAAACATAAAGTTTTATATTAAAATTCACCCGATCGAAACAATGACACTATTCTTATTATAGAATAGAAGGTTGGGTGGTTTTTCACATATCCAGGCCTAAACACCATCACCATTCTAATTTCGGACAATATAATTTGTACAAATTATACTAAAAGATTTTATCGATCCTTCGACAGTGTATGATACTATATAATAATCACTCAAAATTTAGGTATATTAAAATAATTTTAACTTCTCTAAATTTCTAGTCATATCAAGCAAACAAGTTGTCTTTGAATGTAAAGTTGAACTAAAATTATTGTAGTTTAAAACTAGGGATTGTCATGAAGCAATCATTCAATGAAGTTGTTGTTTGTTAATTAAATCTCTAAATAAGTGATGAAACAATTAATCAAAGGAAAATTTATAATTTCCGTGATTTATTTTAAAGAATTAAAATATTAAAAACTATGATCCAATCATCTTTAAATTGATCTCCAAATATCACATATCAAGGACAAACGAAGCCGGAATCACGCGAAAAAATTCAAATAGTTTGCTGATTTAATTAATATAATTAATGTGTTTCTAACATATTTATTAACAGGAAAATAATAAATAAAATTTGTGAGGTTACATATCCAAAAATCACGCAAGAACAACATACTACGGGACTCTTTGTATCTGAATCAATGCACGATCTTTGTCAACCTTTGGCGAATCTAATGGGGTCATGTCCAGACATTATAAACATGATTTAGTATCCCAAAATACATTCATATCAGGATAAATAGTAGTCAAATCATATATGCACAAAATCAATTATAAATTGCATTTATGTGAAAACAACAAGTTCCTACACATCTGATATTCAAAATCTTGTTCCCTTAGGGGTTGTTCGTGTAGGGGGTTATCCCCTTTTTGGGGGGTTACCCCCCAAAACACACTCTTCCTCTCTCAGGTGGCACATGAAGGTTATGTAAAGAACCTTAAGTGCATCACAAAAGCGTGAAGATGGCAACATATGTGATCGGGAGCAACTTGTCGCACCAGTTGCTCCGGGCAGTAGAATTTAAAATTTTTAAAGTGATGAAACCACATGATCCGAGAACACTTCTCGAATCGTTTCATCTAAACCACAATATATATATATATATATATATATATATATATGAATACCTCTTGAAGCGTGGTTGTGATCTTAGTCTCTAAACGAAGAGACCGCTAGTCTCAAGTCCGACCCGACGGAGGGGACGCTTGCGAGTACGTTGATGAAATGCATCCTTCTTACAATCCAAGATGTTGATCCAAGTGATGGATCTCTTAATTTCGTCACATGAAATACGAGGTCATCTTTACATACTAGAAGAACCAAGGAAGACAATGATCCACGAGCGGTCGAAGCGACAACATGACGACGTAGCGATGATGACAATCCTCTCTAGGTCAAGAAGTAGACAACCACTTAGAGAGAGAGGGGGCATTCATGATGATGAGAAGGAGAGAGAACTTGTGAATTATGTTGTGTAAAAAAAGATCTATGGTCGCCTCTTCTTTTATAATATTTTGGGAGTCCATAGATCTCAATCCATGGATAACACAAATCCAATGGTTAAGATTGATTTGTGTTTCTTTCAATGGTCATGATTTTGTTGTAAAAACACAATAATAATTAACTTAATTTAATTTAGTTTAATATATATTGAATAAATCATCAATATAAATTAATTCAATCAAATCAATATGCCATGTAGGATTAGGAAGGAGGCAAACCTCCTTCCAATTAAGGGAGGACGACCACCTTGACTCCTAAATCAAGATTAGTTGTTCACCCTCCTTATATGGAAGGGAGGCTCCTCATTCCAATTATATGAGATCTTATATCTCATATAATCCTTCATTATATACAACAACTTTTATTATATATTATTTCATAGAAATAATTCCAATTTATTTGTGAAATATCAATCATGTCATTGCAAATTTGTGAATGATATTCAAAACCAAAAATAAAGTGTAAATTAAATTTTCAATTAATTGTTCAATGTGAATCTAATTCACATTAACATTTAAAATTGTAAATGTTATTTACAAATAGCTCTCTCTTATATATTATAAATCATATTTATAATATATATGAATAATATGGATAGTAATATCCATATTATTCATATCCATAATAATTAAATCACATTTATTTATATTGAATCATCATTCTCACGCATCTAAATAGAATGAACAAAATTCACATTATTTATAATAATTAAATCACATTTAATTATTACTTTCTCATTGCTTGGATACACATTTTATCTATGAATTTATTGTTGAACTTTTTCAAGAATAATGCATTTCTCTACGGATTCTTGGAAATAAGGACATGACGATTCTACGTTCCACATATAATAACTTGGATTTTGAGATCACATATCAAATCTAGATCTTGGGGACCTCTCATAGATGCTTGATTAAATCAAGGTCATAGATCTAATCTTCTAATTTTATATGAATTACATTCAGATCAATGTTCAACATTTGGACTAAGATTGGATTACTTCTCTACTGAGCGGAGTCACTAAAATCCAAACATGTTTATCACTCCCTCGGAATGGAAGTGTCATGATTATACAATCGTTTATGATCACATCATCATCAGGTGTTCCTAATGCATGTACATCCTACATACTGGAAGACTTAAAATAAACATGAAGATATAGATCTATTTTACATTGTCTTCTTCAAGGTTTTATCATCAAGTTTCCTATTCGGTCATTGAGAGCTAGTATTGATCATATGCTTTCCAAAATCATATATCATACCTATAAATTCTTATCATGCTTCCAAAGCAAGACGACCATGCATGGAATTTGATTGATTCCAATACATTATGGGTAAGCTCATGTCTTCTGATTCACAAGTGAACATGTATGATCCCTTTGAGATATCGTACTACTCATATGCACTTGTATGCACACCAGCTCGTCGATGTATAGACCTTGATTAGGCCTTCAACCTATCGGTCAAAGGATGCATGCCTATATCGTGACAACATATGTCATAGGACTTGGTTATCTCGATCTCGCTAAGTCAACTCTTTGACCTAACTTATGTGACACCTTTGAATCTCTATTTCTATGCAGAGGACTTGTATCAAGAGGTCGGTCAAATATCAGCCTATAGAGAAGGATTGTCATCTCATTCTTGGGATGGAGATGATCTCTTAACAATCATTTGACACTGCTTGATGAGTTCTCAATCTAACTCCTTAGATATTCATCCAAGCGTCAACCTCTATGATTCAACTATTGAGTCAACAACTATATGATCATTAAGATGGCCATGGTACATAACCCTAACTATACTAAGGTAACTTATAGTACATTCGTTTATTTAATCTCAGACAAGTAGTGAAATAAATCAATAACTTTTATTGATATATCAAATATTACAATAACATTTATTGTAGGAATGGTTCGCCTCGGGATCAGATGGCTAACAGGACCCACTCTCCCTCTCTTTTTCAATACATTAAATAAATCATTTCTCTTTCATCCATTCCATCAAAAAATATATATTATACCATCATATCATCTAAAATTTATAAACCACTCAACTTCCACTTCCTTTTCAAATATCAATACAACCACATCACAATAACTATTCACTTTTTCAAACTTAAATACAATCACAACACAACAAAGTCACTCAACCCAAACCCTCTATCCAACCACCAAAAAAGAAGAACGGGCTACCTTGCTCCAAATTACCCTAGGATAACCCGATAACCAAACACACCCTTATGTTTGGATCATGAACAAGACCTTCAACCTATCTCTAATATCATTTGAAGGGAGTCGATGAAGAATCACACATTACATAAGAGTGGAGATCGTATCACATATGATATAGGTCGACTAGTCGTACTAGTCGATAGGGCAATGGAAATTAAAATGTTTTGATTAAACCACATGACATCGGAATGATTCTCATGTTGTTTCATCATGATTACACAAGTATGATGATTACCTCTTGAAGTCTCATAGCCTCTAAAAGAAGAGGCCTCCTGTCTCAAGTCCGATCCGACGAGAGAGCACTTATCGATGTGTGGATGAAATGCATGTTTCTCACAATCCAAGGCGACGATCCGAGAGGAGAACCTCCTGATTTCATTGTACAAAATCCACCACCTTCTTCACGGGCATGAGGCATCGAAGAAGAATGAGTTCCATGAGCATTCATTCGGTAGCATGACGACAACGTGATGACGACAAAGCTCTCAACAAAATCCTTCATGGACAACCACCAAGAGTTGAGAGAGAGATGGGGCACATGTAGAGAGAGAGAGAGAGTTGTTGCAACTTTTGTTTCAACTTAATTGTGTGTAGAAAACGGATAGAGTTAGCTCTTCTTTTATACAAAATTGGAGGCTAGGATGAACTGCTAATATGATGCTAATCGAATCAATGGTTAAAATTTTATTACAAACATAATAATTAATTTTAAAATAAAAATTAAGTTGAAATATTCTCCAACAAATTTAATTCATTTAAAATCAATTTCATTATCATGAATAAAGAGAAAGAAGAGATCCACCTTCCAAGAATGAGAAAAGGATGTAGCCTCATACCTCACTAAGGACGATGTACATCCTCCCTTGATTGAGAGAGATTTTCTCTCTTTAATATCCTTTTAGTACACTCTTATTACATTAAATTTTTATTTATAGAATTACTTGTCAACAAAATATCACCAAATAATTTGCAAATTATTTGTGATAATTACAAACAAACCATTGATTAATTAAGAATCATTTTCACCCATCCAATATTAAATGTAAATGATATTTATATTTAATTGTATAATATGAATCCAATTCGCATTTAATTGTATGATGTGAATCTAATTCACATTTACTTATAAATTATAAATCTTTTTTGTAACTAAATCTCTCTATGATATTATGAATCACATTCACAAATATTTATGATTATTGCCCTATCTATATTAATATTATATATGATAATTAACTTTGTATTTAATTATCTTAGATGTCTCTCTGCATATGTCCAAATAATATGAATTATGTCCACATTAATAATGATAATTAAATCTTATTTAATCGTTAATTTTTCAATGCTCGTATATCATCTAATGGAACTATTCTTAATTCTTTCAATGATAGTGTTCCTTCTCCCTCGATAACTAGAGATAAGAACATGACGATTGTATATTTCATGTATAGTGACTTGGATACTGAGATCTAATCTCATATCCAGATTTAGAAGATCTCTCGGTGATGTTTGATCAAGTCAAACACTATATGTAATCTTCTCATGCATTTGAATCATATTCAAATCGATGCTCAACATTTGTACTAAGATTAGATAACTAATCTACTGAGCAGAGTAACTAAAATCCAAATCTGTTTCATTTCTCCCTCAGAATGGAAGCATCACGGCTATACAGTCGTTTAAGATCGCATCATCTTCGAGTATTCCTAATACCCGTACATCCTGCATGCTGGAAGACTATGATTAAATCCAAAGCTTTGATCTTATTTGAGCCATCTCCTAAGGATTTTATCATTAAGTTTCTTATTCTATCATTGGAAATGGATATCTATCATATGCTTTCGAAAAGTATATATCATACCTTCAAATCATATTTTGCTTCCAAAACAAGACGACCAACATTGGAATTTGATTTATCCCAATATCTAATGAGGAAGCTCATGTCTTTCGGTTTAATAGTGAACTCGTATGATCTCTTTGAATCGTATTACTCATATGCCCTCGTATGCACACCAACTCGCTGGTGTATAGATCTTGATTAGATCTTCAGTTTAATGGTTTGCCTAATGTATATACTTAGACATATAGTAATACATCTGGTTTTGGTCGGAAGAAGTTTGCCTATATGTGACAACATACGATATATGTCTTAGTTATATTGATCTCGTTACGTCAACTCTTCGACGTAACTCATTTGACACCTCCAAATCTATATTCCTCTACAAAGGACCTGCATCACGAGTCAGTCAGATGTTGGCCTTTGGGGTAAGGATTGTCATCTCCTTCTCAGGCTGGAGATCTCTTCTTGATAATCACTTGATGTTTCGGTTGAGTCTTCAATTTAACTCTTTACATATTCAACCCTATACCAACTTCTATGATCCAACCTTTATATCAATGGATGCATGATATCAAGATGTCCATGGTACATTACTCTAATTGTACTAAGGGATCTATTATACATATAAATTATTCTTCTTTCAAATTAAGAATGATCTACAATAACTTTTGTGGCATAATGGTTCGTCGTGATCTCACATGTCCACCAAACACATATAATGGTTAGTCACTATTCATGCATCTATATTGTAATTATGAATTATAGATGAGTCAAGATGTAATCAGGAAAGTATACATAAGTTATGTTGGTAAAAATCATAAAACCTATTACTCATTTCGCGATCACACATTCCCAAAAAAAACAACAAAACAATGAACTCAATTTATTTCACTTTTATCCCAAAATACGAAATTATCCAAATAAAAGAGAATCAAGTAGAAATACCATTATTCTTTATTCTATATCCCTATTCTACTTTCCTTATTTTACAAAACCCGATCTCACACAATCGTGTATCTAACTAGTCTAGCAAGCCTCTGATTTGTGAATTTGCCCGGTTCTGAGTGTGCTCTGTCCGCCAACTTTTGCATACGTGACCTAATCCGATTTTGTTCTAATTTATATAGAGATGAATTACTGCGATTTAGTAATTAAAAACCCAAAGCAGACAAAAATCAAGTGCATTCTATCTCGAATAAGGGGTAATGGAAGGTCGTCTATGCAAACCTGGAGAGAATCAGAGGCAACGTAGCAGATAGAATTCGGCAATGCTTTCGCCGGGATCCATCGTCCATCTTCTATCATTACTTGCAGCCCATCGGCGCTTTGGTGTATCATCGTAGTCATGCACCAGTCGGTATGCCCCTTGATCATCTCCTTTGCGACCCCACCCTCGATCGGCCCATATGCAGCGAAGCGTAAGTTCGTAGTCGTCTCCTCGACATGCACCTTGTACATCTCCTCCCCCAACCCCAAGCTTTCCACCACCATCCTCCTCACCTTCTTGTCCAAGCCATCCAACATCTTTGCATAGGAACCCGCGATCTCGCTTTCACCAGAATCAATCAAAGTAACTAGATGTGTCATGTTGACATTCAAAGAAAGATCGAGACTGGTAGAGTAGGACGTTGTAATTAAACTCACTAGAAATCAGGATTTCCCTGGGGCCACATGAGCTTGGTGAAGCTATCGACGGCCTCGTCTGTCACGGCATCATCGATCGGGATGCTCTCGTAGGGAGACTCTGGCTTGAAGCTAAGGTACCCGTCGTAGATCCGGTCTGTTTTGCGACGTTGCTTTGCGTCAACAGGGAGAGCAAAGAGATCCTTGGCAACACTGAATATGGCGTCGCGTTGATCGAGAGTGAACTCTTCGAGGACGGCCTCGAAGCAGCCAAGCTGCTCAAGAGAGGCAACAACGAGAGCGGCGGTCGCGGTCCAGAGCCGGGTTCCGGGCTCCAAGCCATCCTTGGGGAAGATTACTCTGGGAATTGCCTCAAGGGGAGTGCTGGTTCCCATCGATTGCGGTTTGAGAGCTGTGGTTTGGTAATTGGGTTGTGCGGGAAGGGAGGGAGAGAATTCTATCTAAATATATACACAGGACTTTGACATGACCTCTGAAATCTTGTCTAATTACTTCACAGCCAATATAATCTTCTTAATTACTTCACAGCCCCGGTAAAGTACACCGGAACCCCCGTAATCTTACACGGCAGCCCTGGACAGGGGTTAATTAGAAGGACATGATCTTAGGGGTTTAGGTTTAAAAATTCCTATTGGTAAAGGGTTGCACTGTGATTCAGACGATCTTCGAAAATGTACTGACACGTGGAAAACATCCAACCTAGGATCCGGAAAAGGACAAGTAATGCTGCGACCCTTGGAATCAGAGCAAGGCTTGGACTTTTCACGAAATGGAAGACAATGTCGAATCCACAGGCATTTTTTTATATTTAATGTGGATGCCAGCAATGCATGGTTTTTCTACTGTAAATTATGAAATTTGGTCGGGCAAAAGGTGCTTGGATTGTGAGTTTATTGAGGGAAGGGTTGGTTTAGTTAATGAATACTTCCTTGCAAATAATTGGTGTCACGTCCGTACCATCTTATCCAATAAGATCATCTTATTAATTATCATTTGAAGTCAATCATGTATGATCATCTTATCCAATAAGTCATCTTATTAATTATCCAATAAGATCATCGTTCGGATTCCACCCTTATCGTGGTGGTTAATGTCACGTCAATCGCTCTTTCTCTCGAACATCAAAGACAAACATACACGCACTCCAATCGTCCTTCTCTCGAACTTCCAATATAAACTCCACCGCCATTCAATGTTACGTATTGGTCTCGTTAGGAGCCCCCAGTGGAGTGAGGATTAGAGGCACAAATTTATCCAACTTGAGCAAATTTAGAATTTTTTATCCGATTTGTTTATTTAATCGAGCTTAAACTTGTGTTCAGGTTCGGTTCGTTTATTTTCGAAATGAATCTGAATTGAACCTCTTTTATCGAATCGAGCGTAAGCGAATGTCGAACTTGAAGAATTCTCCGACGATAGGGAATGGAAAGAGAAGAAATGGAAATATATAATATGTATATTAGAATAAGTGTTCATTTAGTTTTTTTCTTTATCTAACTCTTCTTCATCTTTTGAGAAAATTAGATTAATAAGGATTCTTCTCTTTGAAAAAAATATAATTATAATAGAATTTTAAATCCATTTAGATGAAGAATAAGGAATAAGGTAGTGATAACCGATAAATAAGGTTTATATATATTTTGTTGATTTGGGGATAAAGAAGGGAAAAGTGCTGACATATAAATAATGGATGTTGTATCCTAAATTCGACCACTTATTTTAGGATAGTTAAAATAGAGATAAAATCTATATATCTCAAATATTCACTTATTTCTAGACAAAGTTCACTTATCCTCGAGATAAAATCCACTTACCATGAAATAAAGTTCACTTATGATGATAACGATTTGTGAATATGTACGTATATATGAACGTGTGTCTATTGAGCTTTTAACGAACTGAACTTGAGCGAACCTACGATTTTTCTTTTCGATTTGTTTATTTAATTGAGCTTAAACTTATGTTTAAAATCTGAATCGAACTTTTAGAAAGTCGAATATGAAAGAATATGGTACTTGAGAATTTTTTGACATGCCTAGTGAGGACGAGGGGCACATAGGCAGTCAACATAGTCAATAGGGAGGTGGAATTAGATTGAGGCCCCTAAAGTTTTTCATATTCACGGAGAGGCCCTAGCCTATGAGAAACTTTCAAAGCATGCCCATCTAACTTCTCAATTTGAATTTGCATTACTAGGGACTTGGACGTAAAGAATATCCAGCTTTCTTTGCTTATTAGTAAAAATTGCTCTCAAGCCAACGTAGTTTTGGGAATTTATGGATAAGTCCCTCCCGAGAACCCAAAGGGGTTGAAACTCATCTTTTAGTGCAGATTAATAGTTAAAACTTTACACGTTTATTTTCTCCCATTTTCAAGTTTTTTGGTTTGAATATTTTTGTGCGGCTTGCATTAAATAGTCTCTTGTCCTTTATATTTTATTGTATTTTTATATCTTTATATTTGATATTTTCTATTTTCTTTCTTCTTGATATATTATATTTTTTTGAGTGAATTGCCCAAAACTCCCTAGACTATACATTGGATTTCAATGTTGTACGTGAACTTATAAAAGTAACAATGATGTAGTGTGTGTATTGTTTTGTAATAAAATGATCTTGTGCATGTTAACGGGAATGAGCGATGGAGGTTATTTTTTAAGTTTAGTGGAGAAAAACACATCTCAGTAATGTTAAGTTAAAATCCTCAAATTTACCCCCCCCCCCCCCCCACACATTCTTCTTGCTTACCCTACCAATTAGGGTTTAATCCCAAGCACATTACATGCAGGCTTTTGGAGGTGAGAGGGCACGTGCAACTGAGGCATCCTCTATAGAGAGAGTAGTCGCTACCATGCGTCAACATTAGCAAGACAACAAGCAACTGAGGGGTACTATAAACCAAGGGACTTCCTCCACGATGAAAGCAGCTACAATCGAGTGTCTGCTGCAATGAGAGGTATCGTATCGGAGTTGATGAGAGGACAATGTGAGCTTCCACGACATCTTCGCTTCACTATGCTTTCCTTCACTATGCTTTCGAGTTTCCATCATCCATTCTCTAGTTAGAACCTCTATTGCGATGCGTATAGACTTTACGCAATATTGTTCCATGGTTTTAATCTATTTTGCTTGTCTTTTTTCAAAGAAAATTCATTGCTCATTTGACAAATTTTCAAAAAAAAATACATTGGGTTCATTTTGCATATTTACATTTTTATACCAAGTTTCATCTGTTTTGGACTCTATTTGATTGAAAATTGCATAAACATTCCTAAAATTAGTTCATTTTTTCATGATGGCATTTTAATTCAGAAAACTCCAAAAAAATATGTTTTTGCATGTCTCCTTGACTAGGTTTCAAATAAAAATGATAATCTTCTAATTTTTACTTGATTTTGATTAAAATTAACTTAAGAAATCAACTTGTGTGTGCATTTTGTTTGCACCTTATATATTATCATAAAAAATAAAACAAATCACTCTCTGAAAATGACAAACTTCATCGTCTAAATTGAGCTCGAGCTACATTTATGCTTCCTAGTGTTTGATCGTAGGGGTTTATCCAAGTAAAATAAAAATAGGACCACGATTACGTTAATTGCTTGATTTTTATAAACAATGTGATTTCATATAATTAAGAGTTGTTGAAGCGGTGTTTTCAGAACCTCATAAGTAAGGATACTAACAGATACAAATATACCAATATGTTATCCTATTTATATATATTTTGACAGATGTATCCATCTTCATTTTAAAAAGGATTTTCATTGTCAGCAAATATCTATATCTACATATCTATTTTGATATATAATCACAACCTAAATTTATTTTAAACGGTAAATAGCATAATTTTACACCTCTTTGTACCATATTTAATATAAGCAAGTCCCATCATATGAAAGGGGTAGTACGATTCACCTCTGGATTTGGCTTATATAACTCTATAATAATCAACCATAATTCACAAGAACATTCCGTAGTATTAGTAAGAGGAGGAGGGGTTCAGGATTTACCTAGTGTGAGTTTTCTTTATGTTATTTGTACATGTATTCTTCCTAGGATCACAGACCGCGGTTCTACTTAGAATAGGCTCGGAAAGACGCAACTAGTCAGCCCTGATCCCTGCTTGAGATTGACTGTGAGATTATCCAGTAGTCTGCTTACTTTGAGACCTTTTCCCTCTGTCTCTTATATGCTCTAGCCTCTTGCCCTGCTGAAGTTCAAGTTGAGCGCGCCTTGATTTGATGATCGATATTACCTAGTGTCTTTCTCTGTCCTAGTTACCAAGGCTATCTTGAGTTCGTGCCTTTCTCGTTCTGGGAGGACGGAACTATAGTCTAAAGGTGGCGAACTTTGCCCTAATGATCAGAGGAAGAACTTTCATGCCCACCAGGTTATATAGGGCTGTCCCGTGCTTCGACAATGCCACCACGTTTAAATCAAGGCTCTATTAGTTCTCCGACGATCTGTTGTCAAAAAGAGTACCAAGCGAGAGATGAATACATACATTTTGTATATTATAGCACGTACGAGTCTTTCGGTACATTTAGATTTAAACTAGAGTATAGAGGATTTCTCCTATTACCCATAGTCAATCCGTATATGTTTTGTATCCGAATTAATTTAAAGGATTTGATAACGCAATCTTTACATCCATCAAATATCTATATCCACATTTATATTCATTTTTAAAAATTAATAAAGCTATGTTGAAACCAATATACATATATATATAGGGGCCTTTCAAATGAGACGTGGTCCTTCCATCCCTAAAGAAGGCCAACGATCTGGGCCATCGGAATCAAATCCAACGACACCTTCAAATTTGTTGCCCAAAAGGGTATTTTGGTCATCCTCTTTTGCATTAGTTATCTATACCATTTAATTTTACAAAATACTAAATTTAGCTAGATCTAAATTTGGTATTTTTTTGTAATACCATATTTAATAATATCTAATTTTATGTTGGATGATATTATGTGAAGTATATGTTTGTATCCTCATGTGACTTTTGTAGAATCCGTGGGTTTTTTTGTAATGATTGTATGCTTTTTTGTAAAATCCGTGGTTGATTCAATATTCATAAGTTATTTGTAAAATTTGTATGGTTCTTTGTAGAATACAATTTATATTAGCAATTAATGCATAATTCTTTGTAACGATTATATGGTTTATTGTAGAATAAATTTTATATTATTCTTTGTAAAAGTGCAGAGACATTCACGCTAAATCGATAAGTAAAATACAAACCATATATGTATAATACTCATCCACAATGTATAATGCACATCCAAAATGTGTAATACACATCATATATGCAAGATATATAAAAAACTTCATTTGTCATTCGCACCAAATTGTTATGTAAAAATACATTTCAGATTTGTATAATACACATCAAAACTGTAAAATACACACCAATATTATATAATACAAAATAAAAAATGTATTTTTACATAACAATTCTATGCCACCCACTTCCGCATTGCTAATGAAGTCGAGAATCACACCGTTATCCGCTCCATGTCGATGTTGGAGATGAAGATGAAAGGTTTTCCTAGAGAGTCGCAAGATCATTCCCTGGCAGCTACTCATTCTACCCGCCGACCAAGCTTCACTGTCGTCTCCATAGCCAAAACGGGGGAGTCCCACTGTTTTGTCCCCGTTTTTATCCATTCGCTGCATAACATCCACACTTGTCGGCACAAACACCAAATTCCAATTTCCAATCTTTCAGGGCCGACCAAACCTCAACCTGATCCACGTCAAATCCTATGGCGGCATAAAAACGTACCTGCACAAAACAGAAGCCAATCAAACACGTAATAAAACGTATTATCATATAAAAATAAAGTGATATAAAATGGAAATTACCTGTAAGAACGAAATATATGTATGAGATACGGCGATGACGAACAGAAGTATGTACGAACCCCACGTAAAAGACGACGACGAGCACCACAAGTAATGGGAAGCATGATAACACCTTGGCAATGGACATCTAAACCATCCGCGACCTGCTGTAGCAAGGGGTGGCTCCTCCGTTGCTTGTGAAGGAAGACAAGGAGGCGGCACACCCCTCTCCCTGACCAGATTCACGCAAGAACAAAAGGGTTGCCACCCCTTTTGGCTATGACACGCTGGTTTCAAATTTGAATAAGCAATTAAGGTATCATTAATGGAGGAGATAATTGAGTTAGTTGCACCCTATATTTATATAATGTATAAAGAATAAAACGAGTTTTTGCTTAATTTATAAATAATATTAATATGACATTAATAACAACCACAAGATCAATTACAGATGACTGAGATTGTTGGCCTTCTTTATGAAGGAAAGGACAATGTCTCATTTGAAAGATATCATATATGTGTGTGTGTGTGTGAGTGAGTGAGTGCGTGTGTGTTCGGTATACGACCATATGCATCCTTGCATATTAAGTCATGGAGAAGGAGCTTGAAGCCAGTATAATGATCCAAGAAGATTTTTCTTCTCTTTGAGCAAATTAACTTGTAATTATGGATAATGTAATTTATCACAGATTAATGATGGACTAATTATGAGCGATATGTCAAAGACTAATGACTAGAAGTGGGTATTTACTAATTAGGCCCTTCATAAAACTTTTTTGAGAAACGGGCACTTTAGGAAAGACGTGGTCATCTGAGACGCACGGATAAGGGCAAGGTGAGAAGTGATGGCTAAACGTCACGTTCGGGGAAAGTAGAATGGGGTCCACTTGTCGGTATCTTATTGGTTCCTTGAAGACACGACAGTGACTCAAGCAAAGCAATTAACAAGGACCGATCCTTAAATTAGTAATTATTGATGCAAGGGACAAAAAGAAACAACTTCGAGTGGACTCATCCGAAAAGAATAGGTAAACAACCACAGAGAGATAGAACAAGACGTCCCTCCCTGCCCAGGAAGCAAACAAACAAACGCCCAGCACAACCCCACTAACCCAACGCAAGGAGCTCAGCAGCATTCTCCAAATTTGGGTAAAGAGGAGATTAATATATTCGGGAAGGTTCGCGCCTTTTCTATACATATCTTAAAGCCCGGCAAGTCACGTGTCTCTATTATTTTTTACATACAAAATTCCAATTTCACCCATAACCTTCCACAAACATTCCAATTTTGCCTCTGATGTCTCACCATGTTTCCGCTTCTGTCCATCTTCGTTGGAATCCCTCGCCATCTCCCATGTAAAATCCAACTGCATCTATGGTTAATACTCTACATGCCTGCCAAATTTCACACAAATGCTATGTATATAGCTACTTAATATAACAATCACATGTCAATGCCTTTTTTGATAGGGTTTAAGTTCTTCTAATGTTGACTTCTTTGTTGACCATTAAGATTAAGTGGCCGTGAACATCTGATAAGGGTGAAATTTTGTAACGGTTGGATTTTATAAATAGAATTTGCAAAAAAACACAGCAAACTTTGCCGTAAACTTCACTACAGCAGCTCCCTTGTGGTGATAAAACTTTTTGGAAAATATACTTTTGGTTTATTTTAGGTGTGTCTGCATTCTGTATTCGTTTAATCAAGTGCCAATTTATGTTAGTGGAATGAAACTTTGATATTTGTCCCAATTAAACTCCTGTGAATACACCTTTACTTTGATTTTTTATGACTGTTATAGTATGGTTTTTACCACGTGCAACGCACGGGTCTCAACTAGTTACATTGGTATTCTGTCGATAATTTAATCAGGTTATCAGATACTTATAACTTAATGGTTGGTCTTTTTTAAAAAGTATAAAAAAGCTCACATGATAAACTTGATTATCTGATGTACAGTACCTGTACAGGAAGATGATCTTCTGCTGTATATTAAAATCCAATCTTTTAAATTGAATCTTAGATCAATGCTCACTGTATCCTCCAAATTCCACTCAAATACGAGCTTATTTATTATGTTATCTTACTAGTTTAAAGATCAGACCTCTTTTAAATAGAATTTAAGTTGCTAAGATTTTGACCGAACGTTTGATTATTAAGATAAAATAACAAATAAGCTTGTATTTGAGTATAATTTGGAAGATATGCAGAGCATTGATCTACTATTCAATCTATAAGGTTGGATTTTGCAATTGGAATCCAAAAGCTACATGTTTATCTCACCAAAAAAGTGCATGGAAATACACTTTCTGCCCGTGTAAAACTGACTTAGATTATGTTCCTTATAGAGCATCACCTTTTTTTTTGGATGGATTTGAAAGCCGTTTTAGTTTCTTTTATGAGGAACAAGGTTCCTAGTCCTGATGATTTTTATCCATTTTTATAAAAATATTTGAAATTTAATTAAACTTTTTTTCGTTTGTTTATGCTTAATTTGCCCACTTTTATTCAAATCTTAGAAAAACATTAACCTTGCCTAACACTACTCCCTGAAGGATAGCCGTCTCGGTTGGAATTGACCATCACAAACCAATCACTCTCATAAATATTTTGGTCAAAACATTATATAAAGTTCTAGCAATTTGGTCAGCTCCTATTTTATATTTGTTCCTCCCGCTGTATTTCTATACATATTTAAAAAATAGATCCTGATTTGTATATCCGAAAAAGAAAAGGCAAAATGATCAAAATTGATCTTCGTAAGCTTTTGATTTAGGGAATTATAAATCACGAGTCTTAAACACTTGTACAATTACACCATGACCCTTATAATCTACGAAACACCAAAATCCATGTAATTTTACTAACCCTAAATTAATAACTCGTGGAGGTTAACAGCCACCCAGTTGATAATTAGATTTGATTAAAATCATTATATGATTACATCTTTGTGTTTAAAGTTTTTCAAATTTACCTTTGCATGCCCTTTATCCTCTTCGACCTCTATCTCCAAACTTCCACTACTATGTTTGACTCCTTGTTGTGAATTATGTCTTATATACAATCATCACAATTTGCAAGTTCCTTCTTCTCAACATCGCAAGTTCAAGCTCTTCAAGCTCAACCCGCATCCCCAAATCGCAATCTCTCCCTTCCCTAACTACAAGTTCTGTTAGAACCTAATTAAGTTTGTTTTAAAGTGGTCACACACATACATATTAAATCTACTTGCATATGTGTATTGTTTTGCAAGCATTTCAGATTAAGATAAAAAATTCTTAAGAAGCTCTTCAGAAGTTCTTCTTTTGTATTATATGTCATCTTTAGGTCTTACGCTTTGTAACTATTGTTTAATCATCAATTGTATTTTAAAGTATGACCCAAAGTTGTAGAACTTCTACATTAGAGTCAATCTTACTACCAAATCAAGCTTCAAGCAACAAAGTCAAAGATCAACTCAACTCTAAAACATCGAGTTGATCAATCATTCTGTTTATGCTAATCGATTATGTTGAGAATTACCATGTTGAGGAAATTACCATACTAAGGAATTTCCATGTGTGTGTATTACCAAATGTATAAGTTACCATATGTGTGGAGGGTAGTACCGAAATCTGCTATGTAAACCCTAGCCCTAATCCCTATTATAAAAAGGGATTAGGGATCCTAATGAGATCATGGAATTGATCCTAATTCACAACATGGTATCAGAGCCATGGCCTTCTTCTCTCCCCGTCGCCCTCTGCTTCTCCCCAACCATCGCCTAACGCCCTCGTCCCTGAGCCTCCTCCAACCCGCCATCGCCTGCCCCATCGACTCCCATCGCCACCACCTGCACTCAGCCCCCGTCGACCCCCCATCCCCCATCGCCAAATCGCCCCCCGCCTGGACTCGACCCCCATCGTCCCACCTGCAATCGCCATTCCCCCTCGCCAAATCGCCACCCCCCGCCTGCACTCGCCATCCCCCCATCGCCCCACCTGTGCCATCGTGCAATCGCCCCCTCCCAATCGCCTCGCCAGCACTCGCCATCCCCCCATCGCCCTGCCTGCACTCGCCTGTAACAATCGCCACCCCCTCGCCTGTAATCACCCCCTTGCCTACAATCGACCCCCACCGCCCAATCGCCCCCCCTGTCCCATCGCCCTAACCCCATTCCCAGCCCCCGTCGCCCCTGCACTTGACCCCCTGCCCAGATCGCCCTATCCCCCACGGTGGGCATCCAGACTCCTCTCCTCATCGCACTATCATCACCCAGACCCAGTCCATCTGTGCCAAGACCACTCATAGCCTTCATCGCCCCTCTGCGCCACTCGCACTCGCCCTCGCCCAGACCCAGTCTCTTTGCGCCCCTACAACTACGCCCGGCTCATGCATCCAGATTAACGACTTCAGCCTCTATTTGGTCAGACCCCGTGATCCAACAACGTGGTCGATACGCCATTCATCTCATCTACGCCAACATATGATTGACGCGTCCTCGCCTTCAGCACGTTCTCTTCATGTTTTCTGCACAGTGCTACTAGTCATCAACCTCGCGGCTACATTTTTTAGCATCGATCTTCTCCGAGCCATGAACTACAACATTAGGCCGCTGTTTTTTGTCTGATATCAAGCTGCATGTGTATCGATTTACTGACCACTAATTAGGAGATCGCTCGCCCTCCCTCCTCGTATAAGTCTCACCAACACCCGTATGGCGTCCAGTGATGCTGCATCTGAAATTGATGGAGGGAACCAAACTAAGTTACCCTCATTCGGATCAATTCCGAAATTAGATGCTACAAATTATTCAATGTGGTCTCGCGTTTTCCTAATGATTGTGCGCGGTTACGATAAGGAGCACATCCTATTAGAAGCCGAACCAATAAATAAGGTTGGTAAATATGCTTCATGGGTCAAAGACAATGGCATGGTGAGTTCATGGATAATGGTCAGTGTTATCGACAGAATAGCACAAGAACTAGTTTACTACGAGAGTACGTATGATATGTGGAAGTCATTGCTCACCACATATGGACAAGATAAAAATTCTACCAAAATGTATCAATCCTTTTATGAATTGATGCATATGCGACAGAACGGGCGATCCTTATCGGAATATTTTTCCGCTCTCAAGTCCCTGGTTGCGAGCTACGATTCTTGTGCTCCTCTATGTCCTTGTCCCACACAGCGGCAACACCGACAAAATATGGCCACTATGATCTTCTTAGGTGGGTTGGACACAACCTATGCAGCTCCTCGAGATCAGATGATTACTGCAGCTGCTCTTCCAACGATGGAGGAAGCTTACAGCACGTTGTGTAGAATACCTCTACCATCAACTCCTTCTGCCGAGATTATGAGCCAAACAACGGCCCTCGCAGCTTCCGGGCGTGGATTCAGAGGAAACTTTAGGGGTCGCGGTCGAGGTCGTCAATCTCTAAGCAGGGGCCGATCAACTATACAATGCTCTTTTTGTCACAAATTAGGGCACACCGAAGCAGTATGCTACAGCAAGCACGGTCGTCCAGGACCTTCAGCCAGAGCAGCAACAACAAATATTGATGAAGACTCGATCAATATTCCCCGAAAAGATTTTGAGGATCTAATGCAACGGTTGTCTCAGAAAAACCCCAATGAGTCCACTGGAGAAGTCGCTGCCATCGCTCAGACAGGTACTGTCCTTGCCTCAGCTAGCCATAATAATCGCTCTGATTGGCTTATTGATACGGGTGCCTCCACGCACTTATGTGGAGACTCACGTCTCATCCGGCAACTTCGCCCACCTCAGCCAGGAAAAACCGTTCAAGTAGGAGATGGAAGATCATCACCGGTAAAAGGCATCGGAAATGTGCACCTCACCCCTACCATTGAGCTACATAATGTCTTATTAGTTCCTGATTTTCCGCTAAGTCTGCTCTCAGTCAGTCAATTATGCAAGGAGCTTAACTGCAAAGCTATATTTAATGCGGATGTTTGTATTTTTCAGGACATACTGACTGGGAGGACGATTGGTACGGGCCATGAAGAAGGAGGGGTCTACCATCTTGACTACCCGTCCAGCATGTCTGCCTATTCTGGAATTACTGTAAGCCAGTCATCCACTACGCTTTGGCATCAGCGATTGGGTCATCCCTCAATCCACAAGCTTCGTCGTCTTCTTCCACAACTGTCTCCCTCCACTAATCTCAACTGTGAAGCCTGCCAGATTGGAAAACACCATCGTCTCAACTTTCCTTCCTCCGGTAACCAACATTCCACTGAAATCTTTTATCTCATTCATATAGATATCTGGGGCCCTAGTCGGTATCCTGACCGCTTAGGGCACCGTTATTATCTTGTTCTGATTGATGATTATTCTCGAGTTGCATGGACGTTTCTCTCGAAAAACAAATCAGATGCCTATAATGTGCTTACCCGATACATCATTGAAATAAACAATCAGTTTGGACGCACAATTAAAACCGTCAGAACTGATAATGGTCAAGAATTCCTATCGAATGACTTACAGAAATTCCTCTCTGATCGAGGAATTATTCACCAAACGACATGTCCTCACACGTCTCAACAAAACGGTGTGGCCGAACGAAAACATCGGCACATTCTCGATACTGCTCGCACATTACTCATTGACTATCACGTCCCATCCTTGTATTGTGGTGATGCAGTACTCACGGCCACATTTCTTATTAATAGAATTCCATCCACAACCCTACATAAACAAATCCCTATTGAAATTCTCTTTCCTAACAAACCCATCTACCCTGTGCAACCACGAGTTTTTGGTTGTACTACTTTTGTTCATCTAACCACACCTGGCAGGGATAAGCTTGCTGCCCGGGCTGTCAAATGTGTCTTCTTAGGGTATTCTACAAAACAGAAAGGGTACAGGTGTTTCGATCCACGAACTCGTAAACACTATGTAAGTGCCGATGTTACCTTCTTTGAGTCTCTTCCTTACTTCTCTATATCTCCCACTCATGTCACCCCACCAAATATTTCAGCCTCTCCATTACTTGTGCCGACTCCACAAGGGCCTCTGCCTTCTTCTTCTGCGCCCGCACCACCTCCCCAGGTGTGTTCTCCCCCTCAAGATATGATGTCTAACGACAATACAGGAACTCATCGGAGCATCTTCCAATAGCTCAACGGCGCACAGCACGACAGTGTCCATCTGTGTATCGCACAAGGCACCCCATCTCTACTGTCCTGACTTTTTCAAAGCTTGCTCCTACTTACAAGGACTTTGCACAAGCCGTCTCGAACACGGTCATACCTAAAAACCACATTGAGGCTCTGGCGGATCCGCAGTGGTGTCAGGCAATGAAGGAAGAGATGGCTGCTCTAGAGTCCAGAGGAACATGGACACTTGTGGATCAGCCAACAGATTGTCGAATAGTCGGCTCAAAATGGGTGTTCACAATAAAATACAACCCAGATGGCTCCGTTGCACGACACAAGGCTCGCCTAGTCGCTAAAGGGTTTACACAAACATATGGTGTCGACTTCTTCGACACTTTTTCTCCTGTCGCTCGGCTATCGACAGTCCGGATTCTCCTCGCTGTTGCAGTTGAATGTGACTGGCCATTGCATCAACTAGACGTCAAAGATGCCTTTCTCTACAGAGATCTTCATGAAGTCGTCTATATGGAACAACCTCCTGGTTTTGCTAAACAAGGGGAGTGTCAGAAGGTATGTCTCTTGCACAAGGCGATATACGGTCTAAAACAAAGTCCTCGGGCTTGGTTTCAAAAATTATCTGAAGTACTACAAGCGGTTGGGCTCATGAGGTCGTCATCTGACCATTCCTTATTCACAAAGAAAAGTTCGAAGGGTACGGTAGCAATGTTAGTGTATGTTGATGACATCATCCTTACTGGGGATGATTATGAAGAAATTGCCAAAATCAAAAAGCACCTTGCAGAACAATTTATGATTAAGGATATGGGACCGTTGCGATACTTCTTGGGGATTGAGATAGCCAGATCAAAGCATGGGTTGGTTATGTGCCAAAGAAAATATGCCACTGATCTGCTAATGGAAACAGGAATGCTTGGTTGTAAACCCGCACATATCCCTATGGATCCTAAAGGACGAATATACGAGGAGGGAGCTACAGAAGATGTTGGTAAATACAGACGTCTAGTGGGAAAACTGCTTTATCTCACTATTACACGTCCAGATATTGCTCTGGCAGTAGGAAAACTAAGTCAGTTTATGGATTCACCTACTCCAGTTCACTATGATGCCTGCATGATGGTCCTTCGGTACATCAAACAGTCTCCTGGAAAAGGGTTATTATTCCGCAAAGAGAACAACCTCAACCTTGTAGCCTATTCAGATGCAGACTACGGAGGATGTTTGCGAGATAGAAAATCTACTACAGGTTTCTGCACGTATCTAGGAAGAAACCTAATCACATGGAAAAGCAAAAAGCAAGCAGTAGTATCACGATCAAGTGCTGAAAGTGAATATAGAGCCATGGCACAAGCAGCTGCTGAGCTCATGTGGATCAAGTCAGTATTAACTGATCTTCATGTCATATCTACGGACATCATGGAACTTAGATGTGACAATCAGGCAGCAATATACATCGCAAACAATCCCATGTTCCATGAACGAACAAAACATGTGGAAATTGATTGTCATTACACTAGAGATCTCATACAAAAGGGACTACTACGCACGCAAGGTGTGTCATCTACAGAACAGGCTGCTGATATATTTACAAAACCACTCGCACGGGTCCAGTTCGAGAATTGTTGTAACAAGCTGAGCATGTACGATCTATATGCTCCAGCTTGAAGGGGAGTGTTGAGGATTACCATGTTGAGGAAATTACCATACTAAGGAATTTCCATGTGTGTGTATTACCAAATGTATAAGTTACCATATGTGTGGAGGGTAGTACCGTAATCTGCTATGTAAACCCTAGCCCTAATCCCTATTATAAAAAGGGGATTAGGGATCCTAATGAGATCATGGAATTGATCCTAATTCACAACAGATTATGACTTGACCGATCATTTACAACCTCCTAAAGAATACCTTGATCTGATTGATCATTACAATTTGTTTGATCGAGGTAATATTTTTTTCTGATTGATCACTTTTTGAACATTATCTTTATTTGAACGTTGTTTTCCATTGATCAGTAAAATAACTTTTCTGATTTCTCATTTGTTTGAAATTTGAATATTATAACCAACCTTATGATCAAGTAATGCTTGTTGTCTTATTGATCATTTGAGAACTGACCGATCAATGTGTTTGTCGGATAGATCAACTCGATTTTAGTATTTACAGCCTCACCTTCTCATTTCAACACGCAACTATTTCCATGTCTCCTAAAGTTGTCTAGAGCATCTCTCTCTCTCTCTTATTATTGGGTGTTCATTTTTTTGTAGGGATAAGCGATTCAAAATTTCGCTAAGAAAGCTAGTCTTGATTGGTAGAAAGCTCTTCTAGCTCTTTTTGTGGATTCAAAGATCCTTTTAAATCTATTGAGAAAATTTCATTAATATTATTTTTATATTTAGCTTTTATCCATTTTAGAGATATATATGTCTAAATCAAGTATTGTGAAATCTTTTTGACTTGGTCTATGTTTCTCTGATTGGTTTATTTGACACTATTATTATTGTTATTATTTCATCATCTCAAGTAATTATTTATTTATTTTGTTCAGTTAACATTGTTTTGTAGATGCTCTCGAATGTCTCTCTATAGGAAGCTAGATATGAAGCCTCAAACAGTGTTGCACTAGCTTAGTTGTAGTGGTGACTTTGGTGTTTTGATCCAAGGTTGTGACTTTGGTATGTGAGCCGACGTAGAAGGTTCAATGCTTGTAAATGGTTGAGATATCCACCTAAATTGCTAATAAATCCCAGATTTATCAACACTATTTATAAATATTATCTCTCTAGCTTAAGGAATTCACTAACTTTATTTAACAATTAACATTATTTAATAGACAACTAATATAAATAATTAACACTAATTAATGTATATAAATAACTATATTATGGTACCTATATTTTATGTATTTCTTATTTATTAGAAATTCAATAAAAATCAGTGTAATATCGTACATAATTAATTTAAAATTATTCATTGATTAAAATCCAAAAAATAACAAAAGGAATAAAATAAGTATTTTTAATACTTTAAAATACTTACAAAAATATTTTTTATATATAGATGATACTTTCTCTCTTTGAGGTATACATGAAAGTTGTGGATCTCATCGAGATTGACAACTTTCATATTCATCACTTTTCCTAATTCATCTTCTATCTATTTATTTTTATTATATTTGATTTAATTTATTTTTTGAAATTCTGATTGGGCCATGTGGCCCAATCTCCTTCAGCCACGCACCGGCCATTCATGATTCCCTGCCGATTATTCTCCACCGTCAGATCTGTCTTCATCTGTTAATCTCAGCCGCTCACGCCCATCTTTCTCTTAGTCGCTCGATTATCTGATCAATTGATTAGAGCCTTTGAACTGCGTCCTAATCAGGACCATCAGATCTCCATCAGATGACCCTGCACCATCTTCTACCTCACATCTTTTCGCCTCAACCTCGTCGGCTGCGCAACCACCTTGTTTCTCCCAATTATATCAACCTCCTCTTGAATCCAAACCACCTTCTCTCACCACTAACCTCTAGCTCTGCTATCTCTCTTCCTCGCCTAACCTCCATACCCATTCCCCTCCTCACTTTCTGCCCGTGTAAAACTAATTTAAATGTTGTTCCTTTTTAGCATCACCCTTTTTTTAGATCGATTTTAAAGCGGTTTTAGTTTCTTTTACGAGGAACAAGGTTCCTAGTCCTATGATTTTTATCCATTTTTACCAAGATATTTGAACTTTAATTAAACTTCTTTTTGTTTGTTTATTCTTAATTTGCCCACTTTTATTCAAATCCTAGAAAAACCATAACCCTGCCTAACATTACGCCTAATGGATAGCCGTCTTAGATAGAATTGGAAATTACAAACATATCACTCTCATAAATATTTTGGTCAAAACATTATAAAAGTTCTAGCAGTTTGGTTGGCTCATATTTTATATTTGTTCCTGCTGTTATATTTCTATACGTATTTAATAAATAGATTGTGATTTGTATATCCGGAAAAGAAAAGGCACAATCATCAAAATTGATCTTCTAAGCTGTTGATTTAGGGAATTCTAAATCACGAGTCTTTAAAAACTTGTACAATTACACAATGATCCTTCTAATCTTCGTAACACAACAATCCATGTAATTTTATTAACCCTAAATTAATAACACATGTAGGTTAACAACCACCCATTTGATCATGAGATTTGATTAAACTCAATATATGAGTACATCTTTGTGCTTAAAGTTTTTAAATTTACCTTTGCATGCCCTTTATCCTCTTCGACCTCTATCTCCAAACTTCCACCACTATGTTCGACTCCTTGTTGTGAATTATGTCTTATATACAATCATCACAATTTGCAAGTTCCTTCTTTTCAACATCGCAAGTTCAAGCTCTTCAAGCTGAACCCACATCCCCGAATCGCAATCTCTCCGTCGCCTAACTACAAGTTCTGTTAGAACCTAATTAAGTTTGTTTTAGAGCGGACACACACAATAAATCTATTTGCATGTGTATTATTTTGCGGGCATTTCATTCTAAGATAAAAACTTCATGAGAAGCTCTTCAGAAGTTCCTCTTTTGTATTATATGTCATCTTTAGGTCTTAAGCTTTGTAACTATTGTTTAATCTTTTTTTTTTCCAGAAGTGAAACTTATCATAGCTATATTTTTTCGGCATCATTCAATGAGAATAAACAAACATCACAATACATTAGAATATAAGCTCCTACAATCATAAAGTCTGCAATCAATTAAAACGAATAAATGACAACGAAATTGTTGGGAGTCGGGCAACAAGCTGCGCCGCCAATCCCTTTTGGATGACAAATCCAATTCCGAAGAACACAGCATCCAAAAGTTGTGTTCTACATTGTATTTTAAAATATTACCAAAAGTTGTATCTTTGAACTTCTACATTAGAATTAATATTGTTACTACCAAATCAAGCTTCAAACAACAAAGTCAAAGATCAACTCAACTCTAAAACATCAAGTTGATCAATTATTCTGTTACCGTTGAGTGAATATGCCTTATTGCTCATTAACCTTGATTTGATAGATCATTTACAACATCCTGAAGAACATCTTGATCTGATCGATCATTACAGTTTGTTTGATCGGTAATATTTTCCTTCTGATCGATCACCTTTTGAACATTATCTTTATTTGAACGTTGGTTTTCATTGATCGGTAAGATAACATTTTCAATTGCTCATTTGTTTGAAATTTGAATATTATAATCAACCTTATGATAAACTAATGCGTCTTGTCTTATCGATCGTTTGAGAACTGATCGATCAATGCATTTTGTCTGATCGATCAACTCGAATTTAGTATTTACTATTTTTGTCTTTGATGGTTAACAAACTCAAATCCCTATAAATGGAGAGCTCCACCCTCTCATTTCAAATACACAACTCATTCCGAGTCTCCTAAAGTTGTCTAGAGTAGCTCTCTCTCTCTTGTTCTTGAGTGTTCATTTTTTAGAGAGAAGCAATTCAAAGTTTCGCTAAGAAAGCTAGTCTTGATATGTAGAAAACTCTTCAAGCTTTTTCTGTGGAGTCAGAGATCCTTTTAATGTTATTGAGACAAATTTGATAATATTATTTTTATATATATAGCTTTTATCTATTTTAGAGATATATGTCTAAATCAACTATCATGATTTTTTATATAGTCTGTGTCGATGTGATTGGTTTATCTGACACTATTATTATTTCTATTATTTTATTAGCTCAAGTAATTATTTATATATCTTGTTAGCTAACATTGTTCTATAGATGCTCTCGAATTTCTCTCTATAGAAATCTAGATGTGAAGCCTCAAGTAGTGTTGCACTAGATTAGTTGCAGTGGTGACTGTGTTGTTTTGATCCAAGGTTGTGACTTTGGTGTGTGATCCAAAGTTGTAAGGTTCAATGCTCGTAAATGGTTTAGATATCCACCTAAATAGCTCATGACATAGTTAAATAGTTGATTGTCTCTAGTAACCAACAATTCTATGTTAAGAAGACTTGGATCGTGGTTTTTACCTGCTTAGATTTCCACACCAACATAATGTCCACTGCAATTGTTAGCTTGCTGATTATCATTGAGTTTTGCTTCATGCTCTTATTTCTGCAAAAAAGATTTTATTCTGCCATATGACATTCACCCCCCCTCTAGAGTATAATGATGAGGATCGACAATTTAACAAGAAGTAGAAAAAATGACCAAGTGCCTATGTATTTCTACTATCCCAATTCCTTATCAAATGTGCCTTAGAAGCAACACGTTTATGAATTATATTATTAAAATCCTTCTTAATCTGAATGAGATGTTTTGGAAGTGTAAGGTGCTCTTAGTACTTCAAATCATAAAGGATATAGTTCACTACATTGTGTAGGAAGATAGCTCAATAGGAGTACAATACTAAAAAATATTTGAATACCTACTTAAACCAAAGTCATTGGAGTCTGTGTGGATGCAAATATGATGATTGCCATCATAATATGTCAACCCAAGTTCTTCTTGAACTTCATAGTTTCATCTCACATGAAAAAGATGAAGTACATGGATATTGAAGATACAATTGAATAGACCCTCTATCTATGATATGATTATTTAGTACTAAGGGGAGCACAATGGAAGTATGGGTTCCAGAGAAGTCCGACCCAAAGCAAGAAGAAAGATCAAAGAGTTTACCACATATCTTTAGCTCCCATATATTTGACGTCTAAATGGTTGGATATTTCTACTATTGCAGCAAGCTGAAATAATCGAAACACAACTATCCAGATTGCCTATAATCCTTAGAGAGGGGCTCACATACTTTGTCGGTATATCCTACATTAATAATTCATCCTCGTCGGATGAAAAGATAATTGAGTGATTGTATATATTGCCTCTATTAAACACTATTTGTTGCACATCCATTAGAAGATCAGGTGACTTGATTTAAAGGAAGACACTTATCCACATGAGACCTTATGAAATTGTTACAATGATCATCATTTAAATTTGTATACTATCACATTCCAACGGGAGAGTCCTTTATCTTAGAGAATGTCTCTATGATCCATATGATAGGAAGAATTGACTATATATTTCTAAACTTGTTAGACATAAATATTCAATCTGGGAAGAACTTATCATAAAGAGTTATGATAAAAATATTCAGGTGATATTCTAAACAAGAGATATTCTAAACATCTTGTGTACTTTATAAAGTAGTTAGTAATGGATGTGTTATTTAATGCTTCTATCAAAACCTTGAAGATCAAGGAAGGAGGAAGATCATTAATATTGACTAACATTAAGACTTGGACATTTTTCTGCCGTTATGATCAATATACAAGTAAAAGATGGACCATTATATTGTGTAAAAGTCCAAGATTTTTCTACTTATGAATATGGTATTTAAAGTACCGTGTTTAGAGTATCCTTTTGCATTAAACATGTAAGATGTGAATGCATACTAGATCTCATACATACCCATGTGTGTGGTTTATTTAGTACAACAACACATAGTGGTTGTCAATGTTATGTGACATTTACTATTCATCATTTGCAATACATTTTTATTTTTCTATTTCGTCGTAAGTTGCAAACCTAAAAAAATATAAAGAATTTATCACTTTGGTTGAGAATCAAACACGAAGCATGATCAAATGAATTTTTGATCCGATCAAGGTGGATAATACCTCTCAGATTAATTTGAAGAATTTCTTAGAGATAGAGGATAATTTCTAATCTTAATCATCTGAGTGCTCCTTAACTCAATGAAGCTGAAGAGAGACACAACAGGACTATGTTGGACATGGTGAGATCAATTAAGAGTGTTTAAGTATCAGATATCACTAAATCTAATTTATCGACATGATCTAGTACTCAAATAAAAAATTTATAGTACTCGTATAGATCTTTCCAATGAGCTCAAGAACATCAAAATCGAACATTGCAAGAGAAAGTTATATGCCTTTAAATATTGGTTTACTGGATCGCCACCATCCTCGCTAGAGCTTCTCCGTCTCTAATCCATTTCAACACCCAATCAACAATCTCAATGAATTGATGCGAATAGGATTGTGAGTCATCATCATTCTCATGTGACATGCGAAACTCCTCAAAAAAGAAGTTTTCAGGAGGGAGGAGGAAATGGGGGAACAACCTTGAAGGTACAAATTTTTGGATTTCTGCCTTGTTGTTGGACCATACATTCATCATACATAGCATGCGTTTCATTTTGGAGTCTTGTTTGAGTTGTTTGGACGCATGCAAACTAAGTTTTCAAAACTTATCACCTCTATTTTCCTCCATTTCTAAGAGCATCGCTGATGAATCTCCATTTCATCATCTTTACTCTTTTATTTTGGCCTTAAATCCCTAGCAAAATGACGAATATAACATTAATTTGTACAAAATAGCAATCATCTATTGTAAATCCTTGAATTTGGTCCCTCTCGGATTCTATATCGTAAGATTCGACCTGTCAAGAGAAAACCAACAGAATTTGTTTCGTGTGAATCGGACTTCGTTTCGATTTGTTATGATTTTCGGAAGAAAGAGAAGTAAGGAGGGTTAAGACGTCATTAACCCATAATGACTGTCATTAAAATTAACTAAGCATGATTAAAGAAACTAATGACGGACTAAAAACTGCTAATGATCATTAGGAAACACTAATCAATAGTTAGTAAAAGATAAGTGTAAGCCACGAAAGTTAAATCACAATTAGTGAAAGTTAATAATGATTAGTGTTAATTAAGCGTCATTAGCGAATCTAGAATCCTCTAGAATGTTCTAACTTAAGCCCTAAATTTCGGATAAGTTTTGACCAAAATCATGGGCCAAAACCATGAGCCGCTAACCGTAGTTAAGGGCTAAACTGTGGTTTTCTAACCATGGTTAGTGGTTTTCTGGAGCCTATAAATACCCCCACCCTACCCATTTATTCTCTACGATTTCCACTACCACCACCACCCAAGGGCTAGGGTTGAGAGGTCGGGAGGAGGAGTGGGAGGCGGGGAAAGAGCGCTAACGAAGCGCTACCGGGAGGACGAGGAGGAGGAAGGTATGATCCTCTCTTAGTTTGCTTCGTAAGCTACGCTTTCAATTCATCCCCTTTTCTTCCAAGTTTTGTTCTTGATTCATCTTTCTTTCCGAATTGTTTCCTGTTGCGGTTCGAGGAGAAATATATGTAACACACTACTTATGTTCGGGCGGCTGTGCACGTCAGTGAACCCTGTGATTCGTCAGACATTCACTCACCTAAGACACTTGGTGTCTACCGATTCTCCATTGTTTATTGTTCTTTCTTTTTCGCTTTTAAAGTTATTTTGATGGAGAAATATGTGTAATACCCTATTTAGGTGTGGGCGGCTGTGCACGTCAGTGAACCCTTTGATTCGTCACACATTCACTCACCTAAGACGCGTGGTGTCTACCGATTTCCATCGCTTGCAGTTTAATTATATTCTTTCAATTTCACTGTTGTTTTCCTCTCGATTAGTTTTATAAAGGAAATTCTTTTCATTTTTATTTTGAATTATATCTCGATATAAGGGGAAACTCTACTGAATTTTTCCAAGAAATATGTCCAGATATAAGGGGAAACCCTGCCGAACTTTTCCGAGAAATATGTCCCGACATAAGGGGAAACTCTACCAAAATTTCAAGAGAAAATATGTTCTTGGCGTTCTTCGTGTTCTTCATGTTCTTCGCGTTTTTCGTGTTCTTCGTTCGTTCTTCACGTTCTTAACACATTCTTAGCGTTTTTGATACGAAAATGAAATTCGATCATTTCAGGAACCTCAAATCATCCTATCTGAAAATGAAACACGATAAAGCATTGCATACACGAGAGTGAGCTCGATTAGGTAATGAAATCCTTCCTTTTGCTGTTGGGTTTTCTTATGAGATCGTTGAAATTTCTGATTTTATGTTCTTTCCTAGAAAGAACCCTAATTTGGCTATTTTTGAGAAAGTATTAAAAGTTGATTTATGATTTCAACTAAAATAAGGTCGAAACATCGATTTGATGCGGTGGCTTGGAAAGTTAGGGTTTGGAAGTTAAAATGAGCATAATTATGAGTATATAAATATATGAATTAATATATGTGTAAATCTATACTCAGTAATTTATGGTTATGCAAATATAAGGCTGAATTGAGGAGTTACATCATGGGAATTGATGTATTTTGAGTTGAATCCTGAAAAGGTTCGTGAGTCATGCTAAGGATGACTGGGAGTAGAACTACAGGTCGGGCATGCAGCCTGTAGGTTTGTTGGAAGGAACCCGTATTGGCGTTTCCCTACTAGGTGGTACACGGTTTCCCTGTTATAATAAGTGCACACGAAATGAATGATTTGCAACGTGTGATACCATGAGACAATATATTCGGATTGAACGGCGGAAGATGTGGTCGTGCCATGTGGAGGCACGGGTGGTTCAATAGCAGCTGGGTCACGACAACATGTATTTAAGCTGCTAGGTTATAATGTTAGCCTGAGGTTTTAAGCAACCGAGTCCTCAAGGACGGTGTGCTCATTTATTTTCCAGGCTGAGGGTTGAGACCCTGTTTAATAAAAGAAAAGGAAATTGTCAGGGTAATATTGGAGGATTGGTTGAGGAGACGTGCGGTGGTATAAGCTTACCAAGATCAACGCAATCTTCAATCCTGAAGTGTCCATAGCTTCGGAGTCCAAGAATGGTGGGTTTCCCCTGGACTAATCCCTGACGTGGAATAGAAAGGAATATGACTTAAATTAACTAGAAGGAATGAAACCTTTTGTGATAATAAGTTTTGAAAAAACTACACAATTTATTTACTTTTATCTTCTTCGTTAATTAGCACTCGCTAATTATTATCCTCTGATTTATTGGAAAACCCAACAGGTGTCGGTGAGCCATTGCAAGGACTTTAACCATCAAATCAGCCTCAATAGCTTTACTCTATAATGTAGTTAGTAATATTTCTGTGTATTTCCTTCCAGCTGATGTACATGTAAAGGGTTGTAGTCGGACAATGGATCATGTAAACTTTATTTTGTGAATGTAAAAGTGTTGAAATACTTTCTTATGAGTATTTTATTTGCAGTATATTTCTGAATGTTAGTTGTGATTGCTGAATAAATTATTGCTGATTAACCAGATACAATTATGGGAGGATCCGACGGCTCGAGAATCGTGGTCGTGACAGATTGGTATCAGAGCCTGGTTACTCCAGTAATTTATTTAGTAATTAACAATTATGAGCGTTATTCAGAAACTAAGGTTGTATTAAGATCTTTTGATCTTAATAATTGACTGCAATACCATTCACAATTCATTGTCCCTTACGTACATCATGCTAAGACATATATGACCTAACCTTTGGCCTTGACTTATCCCAGGATCATGGCAGGCCAAGACGTGTCTAGACAATTAGCGGCTATGATGACGATGCTCCAAGACATGGGGCAAAGGCAACAAGCATTGGAAGAGAGACTCAATACATAAGCTGAGAGACCCAAGGCATCTAAGCCTGCAGATGCTAGGATTGAAGGTTCCGTCCATCTTTCTGATGATGAATCTAGTTACCATCCTTCAACTGAGTCTGCTCGTACCCCGGTCGAAGGAGCAATGGAGAAGGCCCTTCTTAGACACCAAACATTACTAGACAATTACCGAAAGGGAATGATTCCTCAATTTAAAGGCATAGAGACACCTGTTGAGCAGAACTATGGCTTGATGAGGTCAGCAGGATGTTGAGAATAATACACGCGCCAGCAGATACTTGGGTGCACTTTGCTGATTACTCCTTAGCAGACTATGCACAACGATGGTGGAGAGCCATTTCCAAGAAATTAGTAGATCATGTTCCATGGAATCTTTTTGAGGAAAGGTTCCAAGCTCACTTCTGTCCCTCCCATTGAGAAGAATTGAAGAGGTGGGAGTTTGCTTCTTTGACCCAAGGATCCAAGAATGTACGAGATTATCATATTCACTTTACGGAGCTACTACGTTACTCCCCACCTTTAGAAGCTTCACCACAAGAATGTCTTACCAAATTTGTTAGCGGTCTTCAGGGAGATTTGAGAGAGAAGCTTGCAGATTTTAGAACCACCACTGTAGATGAAGCCATGGACATTGCCTCTCGTATTGAGATGGAGAGGGATGGAAATCGCCAAAGAAGAAGCTTTCACTTTACTAGTGGACCATCAAAACGTAAGTCGAATTATAACCGAAGAGACAATCGTTATCATCCAGTCGGGTCTAATATAAGCTCGCCACAGACTTTGGGCTAGGAATTATCTAGAAGAAGGGGTTTCACTAGACCTCCACTATATCCTCGCGACTCAGCAGTAGGAGCTAACACCTCTGTGGCTGGGTCTTCAGCTCAAACAGGAGCACGTGTGTGTTTTTACAATCATCAGGATGGCCACATCAAGAAAGATTGTCCGAAGTTGAGAGGTTTAGGGTTTAAACCAACCCCAATTAACAGTATAACATCCACCTCGAGCAATGGAGCAACACACGGAGGAAGACATGGTAGAGGTTGTGGCTCACAAGGAGCGTCTCCTACACATCAACCACCATAAAGTGTTGCAGGTTCTAGCTTGGCTATTCCTAATGGCTAGCTCAATGCAATTACTGAGGAACAAGCCTACAATTCAAGTACAGTCGTATGAGGTACTGTTACTATTCATGCCTTTTCAGTACATGCCTTATTTGATTCTGGTGCTTCACATTCATTTATTGCTCGATGGTTAGTACCCACTTTAGGTAAGATATCAGTAGAAATACAACAATCCTATCTGATCATGGGTCGAGGAGGACAAGGATTTATAATCCGAGAAATCTTGGATAATTGTATAGTAGTGATAGCGGGACATCAGTTACCTATTTCACTACTACTAATCGAAATAGAGGACTTTGATCTTATCCTAGGAATGGATTGGTTAGAAAGTTATCATGCATGTCTTGATTGTTTTCAGAAGAAAGTAATATTTCACCTTCCTAACTCGATAGAGTTCCAGTTCATTGGAAAGACATCCAATGATATTATCGAATATATCTCTATATTGAAGGCACAACAGTTGTTAGAGCAAGGGTGCCAAGGTTATTTAGCCTATGTAACCACTACATCAGGGTCAAACAGAATGATGAAATATATACCTATAGTGTGCGGATTTCTTGATGTATTTCTAGAGGAACTACCTGGATTACCACCTGAGCGAGAGATTGAATTTGAAATCTCTCTCATACCTGATACTCAGCCTATCTCTATCCCTCCATATAGGATGTCACCAACTGAGTTAATAGAGTTAAAGGTACAGTTGCAAGAACAGTTTAATTAAGGATTCATTTGTCCTAGTATGGGGTGCACCTGTCTTATTTATCAGGAAAAAGGATGGGTCAATGCAGCTGTGCATTGACTATAGACAATCAAACAAGAAGACTGTAAAGAACAAGTATACTCTGCCAAGAATAGATGATCTTTTTGATCAGTTACAGGGTTCAACTGTGTATTTTAAGATTGATTTAAGATATGAATACCATCAGTTGAAAATTAAAGATACAGATATTTCCAAGACAGCTTTTCGAACTAGATACAAGCATTATGAATTCTTAGTTACGCCTTTTGGACTGACAAATGCCCTAGCAGCCTTCATGGATCTCATGAATAAAGTATGCAAGGAGTTCTTGGATCACTTTGTAGTAGTCTTTATTGATGATGTGCTTATTTACACCGAGGATAAGTATCTGCATGAACACCATCTCAGGCAGGCACTTGAAACTCTAAGGAAGAATAAACTGTATGCTAAATATAGCAAATGTGACTTACTGGCATTCTGAAGTATCTTTCTTATACCAGGTTATTTCTGGGGAAGGTATATCGGTTGATCCTACAAAGAATAATGCGATGATGAGTTGGGAACGTCCGAAGACTGTCACAGAAATATGATCTTTTCTGGGATTAGCTGGATATTATAGAAGATTTGTGAAGGACTTTTCACGAATATCATTGCCAATGACTAGGTTGACCCAGAAGGAAGTTCCATTCATATGGTCAGACGCATGCGAAACTAGTTTCCAAACACTGAAAGAATGCCTAACATCTGCACCCATCCTTACTCTACCCTTCGGGAGTGAAGGGTTTACAGTGTACAATGATGCATCTAAAGGACTTGGGGCGGTTATTATGCAACATGGTAAGGTATTTGCGTATGCATCACGACAACTCAGGACACATGAGAAGAACTACCCAACACATGACATTTAATTATCTGCCGTAGTTTTTGTTTTAAAGATATTGAGACACTACATGTATGCTATTACTTTTGAAATCTTCACCGATCATAAAGGCTTGAAATATCTGTTTGATCAAAAAGAGCTCAATATGAGACAGAGATGGTGGCTAGAGTTGTTGAAAGATTATGATTGCACCATCTCCTACCACCCTGGTAAGGGGAACGTCGTAGCAGATGCCCTTAGCAGAAGAACTTATTCACCTGGGTTGGTGAGTGCTATCCACTTTTGGGGTTTACTATCAACATTAAGTGAATGGAAACCATTTGATAGTAGTACCGATACTATAACTATTCCTCATCGATACAAACCAGAGATTTGGGATAGAATAAAGAAAGGACAGGAGGATAATCTGGTCCTTAAAGATGCAACAACTTGAGAAGAATGAGATAGAGGGATTCTAGATACAAGATGTGATACTATAACCATCACAGAGTTCGTGTACCAAACACCTGAATTGAGGAAAGACATCTTACGGGAAGCAGTTTGCTCTAGATTATCTATTCATCCAGGAATTACGAAGATGTATAAGGATCTGCATTCATACTTTTGGTGGATGGGAATGAAGAAAGATGTTGCTGAGTTTGTGAACTCATATTTCATTTGTCAACATATAAAAGCTTCACACCAAAAGCCACCAGAATTGTTACAACCCCTCCCCATACCTGAGTGGAAATGGGAAAGCATTTCCCTGGACTTTGTTACTGGCTTACCTCAGATGACTGGTGGTAAGTATAGTATCTGGGTTATAATAGATCGTTTGACTAAGGTGGCACACTTTATTCGAATAAGCCTATCTTTCGCTCCAGACCAGCTTGCTGAGTTATATATTACACATGTGATCCGCCTCCATGGTATCCCAAAGGAAGTAGTTTCCGATCGAGATTCACGATTCACCTCACAACTATTAGGAGAACTTCATGAAAGCATTAGGCACACAACTATGCTTGAGCACAACATATCATCCACAAACAGATGGTCAATCAGAACGTACTATTCAGACTTTAGAGGATATCTTACGAGCATGTGCCTTAGAATGGAAAGGATCATGGTTGAAATATTTACCTCTTGCAGAATTCACATACAACAACAGTTACCATACAAGTATTGGCATGGCACTATTTGAATCACTTTATGGATGTAGGTGTACTACTCCTTTGTATTGGCAAGAGGTCAGAATAAAGAACCTTTATGATTGAGATAGACTCCAGGAGACACAGGAAGCTGTAGAGCTTGCTCGAAAAAGACTAATAACTGCACAGAGTCACCATAAAAGCTATAGTGATACCAGGAAAAGAGATCTTGAATTTTAGGTAGGTGACTTTGTATTTCTCAAAGTATCACCTATGAAGCGTGTTCAGAGGTTTGGCTTACGTGGGAAGTTAGCACCCAGGTTCGTGGGTCCCTTTGAAATCATTCAACGGATTGGAAAAGTCGCCTATAGACTTGCGCTTCCTCCACATCTTTCGGCAATACATGATGTTTTCCATTTATCAAATCTGAGAAAGTATGTTTGGGATCCAGAGCATAAGATAAGCTATGATGATTTGCATGTTGAGCCAGACTTGACATACCAAGAGATACCTGTACAAATACTTGACATGGATATTAAGAAGTTGAAACAAAGAGGTACCTCTAGTTAAAGTGTTGTGGCGCAACCAAGAGTCGAAGAAGACACGTGGGAACCTGAGGTGGAAATGAGAGAAAAATATCCATACTTATTTGAATGATGACACCATATACTGTGTATATCTTTATTATAAATGAAAGGACGTTCATTCTCTTTAAGGTTGTTATAGTCTCAATCCTCTTTAAGGTTGCTATACATGTATCTTAAGTCTCAAGGATGAGACTTCCTTTAAGGTTGTTATAATTATAAAGCCTTTAATTAGGTCCTTCTCGGATTCTATATCATAAGATTCGACTCGTCAAGAAAAAACCAACGGAATTTGTTTCGTGTGAATCGGACTTCGTTTCGATTTGTTATGATTTTCGGAAGAGAGAAGTAAAGAGGGTTAAGACATCATTAACCTATAATGATTGTCATTAAGATTAATTAAGCAAGATTAACAAAGCCAATGACGGATTAAAAGTCGCTAATGATCATTAGCAAATACTAATCAATAATCAGGAAAAGATAAGCATAAGTCGCGAAAGTTAAATCGTGATTAGTAAAGGTTAATCATGATTAGTGTTAATTAAGCGTCATTAGCGAATCTAGAATCCTCTGGAATGTTCTAACTTAAGCCCTAAGTTTCAGATAAGTTTTGGCCAAAACTATGGGCCAAAACCATGGGCTGCTAACCGCAGTTAAGGGCTAAACCATGATTTTCTAACCATGGTTAGTTGTTTTCTGGAGCCTATAAATACCATCCTCCCTACCCATTTATTCTCTACGATTTCCACTACCACCACCATCTAAGGGCTAGGGTTGAGAGGTCGGGAGGAGGAGTGGGAGGTGGGGAAAGAGCGCTAGCAAAGCGCTACTGGGAGAACGAGGAGGAGGAAGGTATGATCTTCTCTTAGTTTGCTTCGTAAGCTACGCTTTCAATTCATCCCCTTTTCTTCCAAGTTTTGTCCTTTATTCATCTTTCTTTCCGATTTGTTTCCTGTTGTGGTTCGAGGAGAAATGTGTGTAACACCCTACTTAGGTGCAGGCGGCTGTGCACGTCAGTGAACCATGTGATTCGTCACACATTCACTCACCTAAGACGCATGGTGTCTACCGATTTTTCATTGTTTATTGTTCTTTCTTTTCCGCTTTTATAGTTATTTTGATGGAGAAATATGTGTAATACCCTACTTAGGTGCGGGCGGCTGTGCACGTCAGTGAACCCAGTGATTCGTTACACATTCACTCACCTAAGACGTGTGGTGTCTACCGATTCTCCATCGCTTGTAGTTTAATTATATTCTTTCAGTTTCGCATGTATTTTCCTCTCGATTGATTTTATAGAGGAAACTCTTTTCATTTTATTTTGAATTATATACCGATATAAGGGGAAACTCTACTGAATTTTTCCAAGAAATATGTCCCGACATAAGGGGAAACTCTGTCGAAATTTTCCGAGAAATATGTCATGATATAAGGGGAAACTCTACCAAAATTTCAAGAGAAAATATGTTCTTGGCGTTCTTCGTATTCTTCGCGTTTTTCGTGTTCTTCATTCGTTATTCGCGTTCTTGACATGTTTTTAGCATTTTTGATATGAAAATAAAATTCGATCGTTTTAAGAACCTTAAATCATCCTTTCTGAAAATGAAACATGATGAAGCATTGCATACACAAGAGAGAGCTCGATTAGGTAATGAAATCCTTCCTTTTGTTGTTGGGTTTTCCTATGAGATCGTTGAAATTTCTGATTTTATGTTCTTTCCTACGAAGAACCCCAATTTGGCTATTTTTTAGAAAGTATGAAAAGTTCTTTGTGATTTCAAATAAAATAAGTTCTAAGCATCGAATTGATGCAGTGGCTTGGAAAGTTAGGATTTGGAAGTTAAAATGAGAATAATTATGATTATATAAATATATGAATTAATATATGTGTAAGTCTATACTCAGTATTTATGGTTATGCAAATATAAGGCTAAATTGAGGAATTACATCATGGGAATTGATGTCTTTTGAGTTGGATCTTGAAAAGGGTCATGAGTCACATTAAGGATGACTGGGAGTAGAACTACAGGTCGGGCAAGCAACCTGTAGGTTTGTCGGAAGGAATCCGTATTGTCGTTCCCTACCTAGGTGGTACACGGTTGCCCTGTTATGATAAGTGCGCACGAAATGAATGATTTGCAACGCGTGGTATCGGGAGCCAATATATTCGGGTTGAACGACGGAAGATGTTGTCGTGCCATGTGGAGGCACGGGTTGTTCAATAGCGGCTGGGTCACGACAACATGTATTTAAGCCGCTAGGTTATAATGTTAGCCTGAGGTTTTAAGCAACCGAGTCCTCGAGGATGGTATGCTCATTTGTTTTCCAGGCTGAGGGTTGAGACCCTGGTTAATAAAAGAAAAGGAAATTGTCAGAGTAGTATTGGAGGATTGGTTGAGGCGACGTGCGACGGCATAAGCTTACCAAGATCAACACAATCTCCAATCCCGAAGTGTCCACAGCTTCGGAGTCCAAGAATGGTGGGGTTCCCCTGGACTAATCCCTGACGTGAAGGAATAGGACTTCAATTAACAAGAAGGAATGAAACCTTTTGTGATAACAACTTTTGAAAAAATTAAACAATTTGTTTACTTTTCTCTTCTTCGTTACTTAGCACTCGCTAATTGTTATCCTCTGATTTATTGAAAAACCCAATAGATGTTGGTGAGCCATCGCAAGGACTTTAGCCATCCAGTCAGCCACAATAGCTTTACTCTATAAGGTAGTTAGTAATATTTCTGTTTATTTTCTTCCAGCTGATGTACATGTAAAGGGTTGTAGTCAAACAATGGATCATGTAAATTTTGTTTTGTGAATGTAAAAGTGTTGAAATACTTTCTTATGAGTATTTTATTTGCAGTCTATTTTTGATTGTTAGTTGTGATTGTTGAATAAATTATTGCTGATTAACCAGATACGGATATGGGAGGATCTGACGGCTCGAGAATCTGTGTCGCGACATCTATGGATTGATAAATATTGTATAATTATATGTATTTAATGCATATATGAAAGAATAAAGGAAAGACAAGAAAAAAAAGAATGAAGTGTCAAAGAAAGACACTGAGTGACCCTAGACTCCGAGACCATGTCATCATGACGACTTGATAGACAAGGAATAAAGTAGTGGGAGATACGGTAGACCAATTATACAGAAAATACCTCGAAAATTATATTATTCTTTATTATTTATACCTCAAATTAATAAAGATTGAACATGAAACTTGTACACAAAAATCCAAATAAAAATCCAAAATTTGTTTCATCAAAAAACAATACAAAATGCACCTGAGACGCACAAAATAAAAAGTCGCAAAGAAAACTTCTCAAACATGTATCTTCTCCATATAGACTCAAAACTGATCAAACTCACCTTTATACTAAAGGTGATTTTATTAAAAATGGAGTTAAGATGCAGAAGTTGGCTTTTGGGTCCCTATTGTATTATATACATGTATCTAATATTTAATATATTCATTTCTTATATTTTCACTTCCTTATTTTTATACACTTGTAATTTTTATTCTAAATCCATGTAAATAATAAGTGTAGAATAAATGCTTTGAAAAGCATTAAAATAAAGAAAGCATTAAAATATACAAGTGAACTATACATATATTATGCATACATCTATTTAATTAAGTAAATAAATAAACTAGAAAAATAAACTAAAAATATGAAAAATATATAATTAAATAAGTCTTAAATATGTAAATTGTGTAATACAATAATAAAATATACAATACAAAATAAAACTAAAAAAATACTGATTACAAGTATATATACCAATGTATATACATGTAATTAATTACATCTAATAAACAATCTTGTAAAGATAGATAAAAATCACCATAAAATATAAGATAAAATAAGAAACATTTTTTCTATTTAATTTAAAATTAAGAAACTCGTTAATTACTTTATATTGAATTAATAAGGGAATTCTTCCCATTAATTTTCTGGTTAGTCCATGTGGACTTACTAGAGCCATTCTTTTGTTGACTTCCAATCAACTGTCCTTTGGTGCCTCTGACTTGTTAGAGCTCCTCAAGCCTCCCATTTCCTCCAATTTCCCCGCTCGATCCACTCGTTATCCGGCTCTCCGATCTAAATGAAAATTGAAGATTTTATCTCCTTAAATCATGCCTGAACTTCTACTTAGATCAATCTTCATCGATCTGATCAATATCCTCTTCGTAAGATGTCATGTCCACTTTGTCTATAAATAAAATACCAAGCCTTCAATCTATTTTCAATCCCTCTCTACCCTCTGTAACCCCTATCTTCTGGTTGCTTGAATTTCTTGGTGATAGCAGCGACTTCGTCGAAGTGTTGGTGTGGACAAAGAGGGGTCGACAGTGGTGATCCTAGCTCGCTGACGTTACATCAAGCGAAGCTTTCTCCTGCTCCCTATTCCATAGGTATGAACTGTAGTTTTATATTTCTTTCAACGCCTTTTCTTTCTAGTAGAGTAGATTAGTATTTCATTTTAGCATTTAATTGGTAACTTAGATTTAATTCCAAGATTCTCGTTCACTTGAAGCTCCTGCTCCAAGACAACATCACTGTGAATCACACCTCATTTCGACCCATAATCACCTCATCCTCATTCATCTTCATCTCATCTGCAAAAGCCCGATCAGTTCATCTCGATTCTTGTAAGGAATTAGGAGATCGGAGTTCTATCCACCGGTTCTACTAGATCTCTTTGCCCATCCATTTCACCATGCAATCCAGCTTCATTTTGGGTCGAGGAGCACTGCCTCGAGTCCTGCTACCTTTTTGTGCAGGTTAAGGACCAAAGAGAGTCCTGCAGAGAAGATTTGGAGCTTCATTTTGAGCTCCAGGTCCCTATCGCTGGAACCTGGACACTTCTGGTGGTCACCTAAAGATGCGAAAGATCCTCAGAAACTTTTTGGGGCCGTTGATGCAAGAAATCTTCGATCGAAGCCAAACAAGACGCTATTCTTGAGGTGTTCTTCGTGATGCCTCCAAATCCCTCCAATCAAGAACACGACCCAGATCTAATCTGGGTCGTCCAATTGAGGCAAGCTGTTGTACCTCCCCTTCCATCTGTTCTCGCATAAGTGAGCTACATGGTGCACTGTCAACTGCTGGATCCCGTGCCTCATTGGGTATATTTCACATCTACCTTTCTGCTTTTTGTTATTTTTGTTCAGTCCGGAAACTATTTAGTAGCATTGTAATATATTTATAATATTTGCGTATGGCACCCCGAGCTTTCATCTAATTGCACCTAGGTCCAATCGACATCACCTCACGTGCCCATACACGTGAGGGGCTATGTATTTTGCACATAGGCCCTTATGGGTTCTATATTTCTATTTAGTCACATATGTTGCGTTTCACTGTAAAATTTGTGTGAACATTGCTCATAGGATGATGAACTTTTAGATAATTGTATTTTAGTCCCTACCAAGCGTTGAATATATTTATTTTGTGGAAAATTTATGCATGTACTCCTGGAATGGTTGGATATGTTACAGAATGTATGCTTAGTGCCTGAAAACATAGAACTCTTGAATGGAAAGGAGATGTAACCGCTTTGATCCGCCCACTACTCCATTTATGCGCCATTGAGAATGGTTTTTGTTCCTGCGCGTGCTTTGCTTGAAACAGGGGATCACTCGCTCTTTCTCATATTAAGTTAGAAGAGTTTAGGTTAGACTTTCCAAGCCACTCTCGATAGGAGAATCCAATCTATTCATGAAGAATCACAACAATTCTCCAATCCTAACAAAGTCCTCCCTCTGAAATCCAATGAACAACAACGATTACATAGGATCTGCGGGTTCTATGAGGTTAGCTATATGTTGTGTAGTGCCAACTATTTCCACAGACGACAGTGAGATGATATCTTGAGCAGTTATGTGTTTTGACTGTGAACATTGCTCATAGGACTTTAAACTTTTAGTTAATTGCACTTTAGTCCCTACCAAGCACTGAATATATTTATTTTGTGGAAAATATATGCATGTACTCCTACAATTGTTGGATATGTTATAGATGCATGTTTAGTGCCTGAAAACTACAAATAGGTCCTTATTCCTGCCTATATTTTTATTTTAGTAATTTCTTTTATTAAAAATAGCATATGTTTGCTAAAAATTATGAGAAAATTACTATCGACACCTTAAATCTTGCTTGTTCACACAAATAATTTTTAGAAATTTATTGTTAAATATTTTCTAAAAATCAAAAAGAGTTATTTTATCAATTGTCTACCATTTAAAATCCAAAAAATTAGGAAACTACCTTTATAAATTCCAAAAAATACATCTGCTATCTTTATGTATTTTATATTTCCAAACCAAAAATCATAAAAGATTTAAAAGGAAACTATAGAAATCACAAAACTTCAAAAACCTTAGAAAATTAGGAAAAATCATTTAAAAAATCCAAATAAGTTGTTTTATACCCCATATCTTTTTTTATTCTATATAGTAAATATTAAAAATAGTCTTGTGAATTTTTGAGCCTTATATATATTTTTAAAACTCTAAAACTTTATATGTGTTTTATTTTTCATTTTTTGCACTTTTTATCTATTTAAAAATCCATAAAAACTTGCAAAAATAACAAAAAATCATAAAAAATAGTAGAAAATTATAAAACACCAAAAAATTTTTTTTCTTGATTTTTAGGTATATATATCTAAATATATACTATATCCTATATACATATATTATCTAATATATTATTGTTTGTCATTTATAATAGTATATTTTATTTTTACAATTAGAAAAACTTAAAAACTTGCAAATCAATAATAAAATTTAAAAAAATAAACATTAAGAACCCACAAAATAATAATAATAATAATAAAACACACACCCACATATATCAAATCAAAATAAAAAAAACACTTAAGTATGTTGTTCATTTGTCTCTACTCCCCTTTTCACTTCGTGGTTCAACACTCTACATACTTGTCCCTATACACATATTTGTAGACTTAAAAATGAAATAAATTTTGACTCACTTTACATTGATTGCTTTATTCATATTGCATGGGTTGATTGTTGTTTGACATTGATGGTCTGGTGAGCGGTTGCCTCAATGACTTGTGTTCCAGCCTTTTCGGAACACCAGACCCTTGCGTGACAACAAGTCGACAAATGGTGTCATTGTCGGGGAGCAATGGTTGAGTAGAGTTGATAGCATGCCTAGATTTTATTGCCACTTTTTGCTAGGTCATTGATTGCTCATTTCTCTATTTATTCTATTTTCTATTTATTATGTTCTGACCATATTTCTTGTTTGAATTTGTTGCAAGGGCCCACTTATCGAGGGAGAGTTTCTTAGTAGGCTCACTATACCCGAGAGACGTGGAGATTGGTTGTTCTTCACCCACCATCAGGAGAGATCGATAGAGGAGGACAATGAATCATCAGAGCAGTTTAGCTTAGATATAGTTTAAATTTTTGTGAGAGAGTGACATATTGCTTAATTTGTAATAATACAAGTACTTGAACTTTATAACTTGAACTCTCACAGGCGTATTTTACCAAGTGCATGTTCATTTGGGGTCTCCCTCGATTTTCTTGTATTTTATTCATCGTCTACTTTTATTTTTCCCTATTTCCCCTCTTATTTGTATTTGTTTCCACAATTTGTGTTTTCTACTTTTCTTTTATTGTTTTTATGTGATTGAGCCTATAGTCTAAGATTGCTTGACTCAGTAATTTAGGTCCAAAGCCCTAATTATCTGCACGTACTATAGCTTCTACACTCGAACTTAGATTAAATCTTAGTTGGTTGCCCAATTTGATACCACTTGTTATGAGAGGGTCAATACAATGCTTGCAAGATTCGATTTGTCGGACACCGACAACTCTCCAAGACCAGACTTTTGGTATTTTATCTACGTAATTCAACAAATCTGCTCTTCACGCTAATTGCAATTCCTTCTTAGGGTGATTTCACCATCTTGCATTTGCATATAGTGTAATTTAAATTCCTTCTCTTGCATCCCGCATGGAGAGAGCTGGGAAGCACTGTGAGTTTTCTTACTGAGCATACATCATTTTGACACAAGAGTGAGATTTCCATCCTAGTGTTGCCTTGCATTATTTTTCCGCCATCTCTCTCGGTTTTGTATCACTTAGGTTTTCAAAGAAAATTCAAAAAAATTGTTAGGCATTTATTTTGAAAAATATCCAAAAAAAGTGACAACCATTTTTTTAAAAGACACTATTAAAGAAAACTTGACCAAAATAAAATTGATTAATTAGACATTCATTGTATTGGGTGAGATACCCTCATTGTTTTAAGGTACTCTCCAGATCGAGTGAGGCACACCCCTTAAGGAATAAAGCCCAAATCCCAACCTAGGTACTACCTTGTTAATTATTGGATTCATGAAGTATTGACACTTCTATCGTGTGTGGGTGAGTAGGGCTTCATCTGCTTGCAAACTTAGTCTGAAGTATTGAGCTTAGGACATCCCTTCACGGGGGTGTCTGTTTCATTGTCCTATGTCCGAGTACCCCGCAAGAGGAAATATTGGTTTCTCCTATTGGCTTTCTCCTCTATTCTTTGGTTGAGTCGTGGATTCAGACCTAGTAACAAGGACCTTAAAAAAGTACATGCTATGGTTACAAAGGAAGTGGAAAGTATGTTATTATTGTCTGGTAGCAGTCACTCGCCTATAGGGGTAGATGCTAAGGACTAGATTGAAAAGATTGCTTTAAAACCAATAAAATTGACAAGATAATTGTCAGAGTTTCATGGATCATTATGTTGAGTAGGTGAAATCACCCTTGTATTGAGTTGTGATTGATTAGTGTTACTTTGGTATGATATAAAACAATGTGCATTTGCTCCTTCTTGTAACACTTCTTTTCGCACTTCTCTTCTTTCACTCGATTTGAGCCTTTTTTATTTATTTCTTGCTTTCCACTTCTTCATTCCGTGCTCCAATTCCAAATCATCTCATTCCTTTTTGCTTCTAAGATGATGCATTTAGGACAACTTTGTTCGGACTCCGTCAACACCCATATGGAGTCCTCAATGTCAACATCTCCAGCAATTCATGGCGATTCTCGAGAGCTCGGTTCAGACCTTGCAAACCACTCTCAAGACTCCCTATATCCTTCTCAAATGAACCGAGATCTCTCTTTCCCCAAACTCACTCCTTTTTAGATGGAGATCGACTTTACTCTATACACATCTCCATCCTTAATAACGTTTGGGATCAACCCTAATTCTGAACTCTTCTCCACATATGGTTCTTATTTCAAGACTGATCGGGGTAATTTTCCAATCACAGATATTAACCCCAATCTGGAGATCAGTTTGTCAGACTCTGAACCTGAGATGGCTCCCAAAGGCAAAGGGCAATATGTAGATCATAATGAGGTAAACAACCAACTGCTCGCTTCAATTTAGGCAATTCAACATCAGTTAATGGACTAGGCTCTAGCTTGGGTGCCCTTTTCAGGATATGTTGAATGCCATGATGAGGGACATAGGAAAATGAGGAGGAGAAGATCAACATGGTAGAGAGGACAAACAAGCTGGAGGAAACCTTGGAGGTGATGACAAGGTGAGAGAGCAACCTGAGCTAACTCTCAAGGAAACATATAACCCTAAAGCTGGATAGATACCATAGTGGATCCAAATCTCTTCGATCCATAGGCACTATGAACTCTAGCCGTAGATGCTCTCACTTCTTCCCACCTTCCATGGGAATACAAAAGAAGAACCTTACATTCACCACCAATAATTCAACTGCATTTGTGGTACCATATACTACCCTCAACATCCCATTGGAGGTAGTCAAGATTTCTACTTTCCCATTAAGTCTGCAAGACAAGGTGCTCTACTGGAAAAATCACCTCGGGAATGTAGTGATGACCTGGGATGCCCTTAAGTATGCCTTCATGCACAAATATTATCCTTTGGGCCGTCTGAACCAAATGCTCATACCTATCTCAAATTTATCACATCTATCCCATGAGCCTATCCATGAGGCATGGAAGAGGTTCAAGGACCTACAGGAGAAGTGCCCCCACTATGACATTCTGAAGACTAGTTTTGTGCAAATTTTGTTCGGTGGTCTTAATCAAGAATCTCAAAATCTGGTTGTTGCATCCTATGGAGGATCTCACTTTAATAAAGACAAAGATGTGGTATGGCAAATCTTCAAGGAGATGTCCAAGGGATCATCCACCTTGTCTTTGTCTCACACCTTTCAGAAGCACCCGTAGATTCCTCCCGATCCTGTTCATATGGCAGCATCGTATGAAGGAGAGAGATATGAAAGATCCTACCTTAGCATCATTAGGAGCCATCTCTCCAAGGTCGATATCATTGAAAAGCGGTAATATTATCTTGAAAAGCTGAATGTGATCGAATAAATGATTAAGCATCTAGATAAGCTGGATCAGATCTCGAAACAACTGGAGTTTCTGGTGAGTACCATTAATTCCTACAACTCTATGGCAGCACAAGTTGAGACTACCGCCCAGCCTAAAGAACCAACAACGCAGTAAGCCCTACAGCTGAGTCAAGGGCAACCCCAATCAGTTCAGCACGTATACTACTAATGAATCTCCATTTCATTACCTTTATTATTTCATTTTCTCTTTTAAACCGTAGTTAAATGCATGTAAATAATATTATTCTACATAAATTAACGTTCATTATTTATTATATAAATATCATATGGTTTAAAGACAAAATAAAAGAATAAAGAAAATAAAAGGAAAAGAAATAAAATGCTAAAGGTATTTTATGACCCTAAACTTGAGACCAAGTAAAGAATTGATTTGGTTGACAAAGAATAAAGTATGGGGAGATAGGGGTCAAAAATACAATAAAAATCCTAATTTCTATTCTTCAATAATGCATTTTGGATCCTATTTTATTCTTTATTATTTCTACTTCAAATCAATAAACTTTGTACAAGAAAGTTGTAGATAGAAATACAAAGAAAAAATATTTCACACAAAAATAATACGAATTGTGCATTCTATGCTTAGAATAAAATCCCAAAACTCAAACATCACAGACCTGTATCTCCTCCATTTGAAGTTAAAATGCATCAAAATCACCTTTAATTGTATATAACTTTTATTAGCTATTTAATGAAGGTGGTTACATTTAATTTGGAGTTAAGTTGCAAAAGTTAGGTTTTGGATCCTATTGTATAATATACCTCAGTAAAATATTCATTTTAAGTATTCTTTATATTTTAATTATTTTATATTTTTATAATTTTATAATATTTATAATGTATGTGCTAACTAGAATACAATAAAACCATTAAAGAAAACTAAAAAAATACGCATATAAAATATAGAGATGAGATACCTATTCGTATACCTATGTAATTAATCCATACATTTATTTAAGTGTAATAACTTCAAAAAAATAAAAATATATTTATGTGTACTTTATTAAGTTATAATATACAAATTATGTATATAAAATAATAAAATCTGAAATAAAAATAAAAATAAACTATATATAGATAAATTTACCTATGATTTACTTGTAAATATTACTTTACAAGAAATCATCTCAAAAAAATAAATAATATAATACATAAAATAAGAAATATTTTTTATGTTTTCACCAAAAATTCATAAAATCAATTATTATTTTCTATCAAATTAATAAACCATTTGAGCCTTGAATTTTTTGGTTGGTCCACGTGGATCAACTAGAATCAAACCATATTGATCTGGGGTCAACTACCTCCTCTCTCCTTCTCGAGCTTTGGACTTGTCAGAACCCAATTTTCCTCCCTTTTCCCCACTCGACTCAATCATGATCTGCCTTGGTGTGCAGAGCAAATTGTGGAGATTTGATCTCCTTATTTCATGCCAAGGCTTGAGATCTTGTCAATCCTCAACGATTCGAGCAAAATCCAAGCTGAAACATCCCTCCTCATTTTTCCTTTAAATAAACTTCCTTCACCATTTGCTGAAGTTTGATCCTCTTAGCTCGATTTCAGCCCCTCAGATCTGCCCTGATTGTTGTGCCTTGGCGTCTGGAAGGCGTTGCTGGTGTTTGCAGTGAGGAGAACGAAGGAGGAGGTGCATCCAACACCACCGGAGCTCCACACGGAGGTTCTGTCTTCTGGTGTTCCAGCAAGTCAAGACCTCTTTCCTTACTAATCCTAGATAATTCTTTAGTGTAGATTTTAATTTTGCATTTAGTTTATTAGTTAATTTGGTAGATTTGAGTGGAATCTGAATTTAGTGTAAACCTGGAGCTTTGCTCCAAGCTTATTTTATTTGTGTTCCGACTGTCTCTCAGCTTGATTTCATGCCCATCACTGTCTTGATCACATTATCCATTTAATCGACCCATTTACCTATCGATTAGACTTAACTCGATGCAAACTGAAGCTTGCTCCATCGCCTTCACCTGAGCTTCACCGCCAACCCACTCCACGTAGCTCCAGCTGCTCTTTTTGGGCTGAGGACTTTTCCTTTAGCCAAGGAAATTTTTGCATGAAGAACGGGCTAGAGTGAGTCCCTTGGAGCCTATTTTGAGTTTGGGCTACTGCTCATGGCCAAAGACCTTATAGGTTCCCATCGCTTGGAGCTGGACCTCATCTGAGTTCATCTGCATACATGCGAGGTCACCAGAAAGCTAACGAACCTCTTGCGAGGTTATTCATGGCCGAATGGAGGAGTATTTCACGATCGAAGCTCAATGTTGATGTTGTTCTTCCTCGTTCTTGGAGAAGAGAAGTGGTCAACCGATTGAGGAGGAGTTCCTGATTCTTTCCCAAAGCCATCACATCAAGTTAAGTGACTTAACATGGTGCCTCATCCACCGTTACTCAGTGTTGATTATGGGGTAAATATCAGCGGCCCCTCCATCTTTTTGTTATTATTAATAACTCATGTAACTTCTTAACTAGAATGAATATTTTGTGTGAAAATTGCATAGGTCCCCCTAGCTTGTGTAATTGCATGTTAGTTCATGCCCGCGAGGTGCACGTGGGCACCCAAGTGCTTTGTCAAAATTGCTAGGATAACATCCCAAGTTCCTGCATTTGTATTTAGTCCATATTTTATGTGCATACAATCAAAACTTTTGGATATTTTGAATTGTGCCTCCCTGTCTTTTATTTTAATTGCAAATATACCGATACCAGTTCAAGTAGTTTTTGTAGTTGTTTTCTATTTTCTACAAATATCATACGTGCTCCAAAAATTATGAAAAATATGGCTGTATGCCTCTTTGAATGCTCTTCCATGCTTTGTAATTTGTTTTGCATTTTAGGATTTTTTCCTATTTATTAAAATCAAATAGCATGTTTTATTTTCTGGTTGATTTAAAAAATCCAAAAAAAATTATAAAATCATCTTTAAAAATTCCAAAAAATAGTATTTATTTATTATCGTATTTTGTACCTCCAAACCAAAAATCCCTAAAAATAGAAAATGAAAATTACTAAAAATTTAAAAACTCCAAAATTCTTATAAAAATTATTAAATATCTTTTTAAAATATAAAATACATATTTCTATCTCCGAATTTTCTTTTTATTGTATATTATACATTGAAATTGATTTGGAGAAATTTTGACCTTTTTGCTATTTTAATCCTAAAATCAATTCAACCTATTTATCTATTCACTATTTTTGATTATTTGCAAATTTAAAAATACCTAAAAATTAGTAAAAATTTCTGAAAAATCACAAAAAAGTTAAAAAATATAAAAGTACAAAAATACATTTTCTGCAAGTTTTGGTTATTTCTAGTGGTATTTATAATTATATCATCTCATATTATATATAGAGTTATATATAAGCCTTTATTACACATTAAACAGAGAAAGAAACTGAAAATCAGAAGATTATAAAAAGAAATAAAATTGAAAATTGAAAATTTAGAAAAATATAAATGTAAAATTGAATTATTTTATTTAATTAAAACTCACACACCTTGATTGATATTGTGCATACATATACACACATACATACATTTTATTTATTTATTTATTTATTTATAAACAATATACCTTGCTACCATGTTCTGCTTCCTATGTTCGACCCCTACTCTACTTGTCATTGTACACTTGTTTGTAGAGAATAATAAATTCTGATTCACACACTTATTCTTGATTACTTGATTTCTCTATTGTATGGGTTGATTGTTGAAATTGGCTTGGGATTTGAGTCAGAAGTCATCTGAGCGACATCGCTCCCGCCTTGTGAGGAGCGAGTGACTCTCTCCTCTTGACCCAGGCCGCTTTCAATTGATGTCGTTGCTGAGGAACAACATGTTGTAGCATTTATATTGTATATATATTGTTCATTATTTCTATTTTATTTTTGCATCTTAATTTTGATAATTATTTGATCTATTCTAATCCAATTCTCTTTTTTCTTTCTTGCGAGGGATCGCATGGCGACGACCGCTTCTTAGGAGGTGGACACACCCGAGTGATGCTTGGATTGGCTTTTTCTGCATAGGCCAATTGGAGAGAGCATGAGGAATACAAGGAGACAAGGAGAGGAGCATCTTGTCGCTTAGATTATTGTTTTATTTTGTGAGAGAGTGTCATTTTATTTCTATCTATTATTTGTAATAAGTTGGACACTACTCTACATAACGAGGTCCTTGCTCGGGTGTCTGTTCACCTAGGGGCCTCGTCATAGATTTTCATGTTTCCCACCTTTATTTTATTTTTTCCTTGTGTTTTAAGCTTTCTGTGTTTATTTTCATTTATTTTATGTGACTGGAGCCCCTAAATCTAGGCTTGCTTACATTGGTAGCTAGGTCCAAACACATAATAGAAGCATGTACTATAGTGATACACGTTGGACATAGTAGGATAATTAATTGAAAATTTCTTAAATTTGGAACCACGCACCTTGAGGGACTCCATATAACGCTTGCAGGACCCGTTTTTGCAGGCACCAAGGAGTCCCTAAGACTGGACACTTAGGATCCATCTTTGAGTTATTAGCATTTTTGTTCTTCCGGATAATAAAAAATATTGTTTAGGATGGTTTCATCACCTGCATATCACCATATAGTGTAAATATTTCAATTCGGCCTTGCATCTCTCATGGAGAGCGCTGGGAAACACTGCGAGTCTTCTCGCTTTGCATGCATCGTTTGATGTGAGAGTAAGAATTCCACTTTTGTATCCACTTGCATTTCTTTTCCATTATCTCTCCCTTTTTTATATCACATTTAGGATTAAAAGAAAGGGATTTTTACCCGGCAGACCCTATAAACGTTTTAAATTACCTCTACGACCTTTTGCACATCGTAATTACCCCATCAACCCTGTAGATTACCCCAAGAACCCCCACGGGCTTCAAACAGACTAACTAGAGGGTTCATGGGGTGAGAGTTGTCAAGTTTACAGGGTCGAGGGGGAATTTGGTTGTTTCAAAGGTCGTGGAGGTAATTGACAAAGTTTATAGGGTCTGCCGGGTAAAAATCCCTAAAAGAAAATACAAAAAAAATCATTAAGCAGTTTTCTTTGAAAAATACCTAAAAATTGAAAACCCCCAAAAATTTGAAACATGGAGACTACTAAATAAATTTCGACCTTAATTAAAGTCGATAATGGAAATCCTTGTTTTGGGCTCATAAAGCCCTCATTGCTTTCAAGTACACTCCTGACTAAGTGAGGCATGATCCTTAAGAATAGAGCCCAAATCTTGATCCGTGGTGCCTTGATTATCACCTGGGACGGTGAGGTATTGGCGCTTCTAACATACGTGACCCAATAGGGCCTTATCATCGAAGGTGTTCCTTCCTTGTGTGGAATATTGACTTCTGAAGTACTGAGCTTAGGTCACGCCCTCATGGGTTGTTTGTCTCATCGGTTTGCTCCCGAGTACCTTGCTTGCAAGGGAAGTAGTGTTTTAACCTATTTCCTTCCTTTCTCTAAGTACGGGGCGCTTTCCTGGCTGTATACACACTCCTATAGGGTTAGCGTACTTAAGGACTTGTTATAAGACTTGTCTGCAATACAACCATAAAATTAAAAAGATAAAATTAGTCGAACTCTCTCGTCTTCACTTGAGTTGTGTTGGTAAATTCAAAACTTGCTTGGTGTTTGCTTGATTAGAATTAAGGTCCAAAATCAAAGTCCTGCACACTTGTGCACATTTTTCCTGCATTTTCTTTCTCTTGCTTTATTCTCATTTTACCCCCACCTGCTTTTGAGCCATTCTACTATTTTGCACTCCTTTTATTCTTGTTGACCTCAATATCATTCCTCCATTCTTGATCTCCTCTTTCTTCATCGAGATGGCAACTCATGGATGGCTCGGATGGGACTCTGCCGACACCCACATCTATTCCATGCACTCACCTTCTCTAATAATTCGCTTTGATTTCCGAGAATACGTTCGGACTCTGCAAACCACTCTCCAAACTCCCTATCTTCCTCAATAAACCAAGATCACTTTTATCTTAAAATCTGCCCATTTTGGATGGAAATTAATTTCACTCATTATACCTCTCCATCTTTAATTAAGTTTTGTGTTGTCCTTAACACATACCGATTTGTTTAGCCGATGCTTCTATATAGACTGATCGGGACTTCATTCCTTGTGTAGATCTAGAGCCCGATCTGGAGCCACAAATTGTGTCAGATTTAGAGTTCGATTCAAAGAAAGAGATGGCTCTAACTAGGAAGGGAAAGGGACCTTAGCATCCACCAAAACTGCAGTCATGCCCATAGCCAGATCATAATACAGCAAATGCACAGCTCCTCTCCTCTATACAGGTGATTCGACAACAGCTCACCGACCAGTCATTGGCCCAAGTCGCCTTTCAAGACATGCTTAATGACCTGAGAAGGGAAAGAGTAAACTTAGGAGGAGGAAGAGAAGAAGAAGAGATGAAAGGTGGACCCCTTGGAGGTGGAGTCGTAGAGCCAGGAGGAGGGCAGGCCAAGCTGACCCTCAAAGAGACTTACGACCCTAGTGCTGGACAAGTCACCAAATGGATATAGATACCTACCATCCATGCTCATTTTGAGTTGAAGCCTCAACTCTTGGCACTTCTTCCTACATTCCATGTGAATTCAAACGAAGAACCATACATCCACCTTCAACAATTTAGGCGCATCTATGGAACGACACACTGTCCTAACATCCCGTTAGGAGTAGTGAAGATGACAACATTTCCATTTAGCCTACAAGATAAAGCACTCTATTGGATTAATCACTTGGGGAAAGTCATCACAACTTGGGAAGAGTTGAAGTTTGCCTTTCTGCACAAATTCTACCCTATGGGGCTACTCAACCATATGCATGTTCGCATTGCTAACATCTCCCAAGCAGCGTGCAAATCCATTCATGAGGCCCGGGAGAGGTTCACCAAGCTGCAAGAGAAGTGTCCACATCACGACATTCCACAGACCAGTCTGGTCCAACATTTCTTCAATGGACTCATTATTAAGAGACAAGCTCGTGGATGGTGCGTGTGGTGCTCACACTTCAATAAAGATGAGGATTTCATGTGGAAGATATTAGAAGAAATGGCCAAAGGAGAGGCCGCTGTGTCATCATCCAGAGCATATCAGCGATAGCCATACACCTAACATAAGCTAGTACATATGGCAACATCCCACGATCTGGACATGGATGGGAGCTACAATCTGAGCATTATTGGGAGCCACCTATCCCTGGTGGATATAATTGAGAAGCGATTACAAGATCTTGAAAAACTTGTTGTAATCGAACATAGGACTCAGAACCTGGACAAACTATATCAGATTGCCAAGCAGCTGCAGCTGCTAGTAAGCACAATCATTGCCTGCATTTCCATGATTGCATCGACCACAACTCCAGATGAGACAAAGGAGCAAGCACCGCCACATCCTCTTCAGCAGAGTTCGCCTCAGCCAACAGTTTAGCACTTCTACTACTTACAAGCCTCGGAGCCTTCATCACCTTAGTAGCCACATCAATAGCTGGTTGTATTCAGCCAGATCCCCAAATTCTTCCCCATCAATACTTCCCTCCATGACCTCTCATTCAGGAGGTGAATGGTGTATGTTCGAGTGACCGCAACTAACCCATCCTGGCGGACAACAACAATGTCAACCTTCAAGCAATTGCCCATTCCCTCAACAACAAGTAGGGAGATTTGTCCAAGGTCAACATCAGCCTCACCACCAACAGTCTCAGCCATTAAGCAGGGCTGGAGAGAAAATCAGTATCAGCAGCCATAGTACCAGTTATATAAGCAGAAACCACAGTATGCGGTTGCACTGTATCAATATCCTCCTCATCACCAACAATATCAGTTTCCTTCTCAGTATCCTTCACAGAACTCCTACCAACAACCTAAACATCACTTACAGTCTCAACATGGCCAGCACGTCGAACAGTGAGAGGCCCCTCCTGTGAACCCCACCCTCGACTGCTTGGCTCAACTTGTCAAGAGCCTCGCCGAGATGAGTCAGAAGAACGATGACCTCGCCACTTCCAAGACCCCAATTACGACATCGCTTGAGGCCAACCCTAACAACTTCCGAAAGCTTGAGCAGGTAGTTTGTGATGTTTTTGCCAAACCCTCAGAGTCAGAAGTGCATGATACTTGTTTACCTAATGTTGTTACTCTTAGGAGCGGTAAGATGTTGTAGACATATGTAGCAATGAAGGGAAAAAAAATAAGCTTCCATAGGCGAGCCATCATCCTCTTCTGCATCTGCCAGACTAGCAGTCGAGGGTGAGGAATAAGAAGGAGAAGCACCAAAAAAATACAAAAAATAAAAATCTCAAAAATATCAAAAAGAGGACAATGATAGTCGAAGCACCGACAAAACAACAACAGGGAGGACCACACCTGCAACCGATCCAGAGTCAGCCGATAGAGCCCCACCTATTATTTTGGGATGCCCACCACGTCTGATGGATGAAGACACTTCTTTTTGTAATCCAACATTATAGCCATATGTGGTTGTAGATTTTTTTGTAAATAAGAACAATAGTTTAATTGATTTTGGATATGTAAATATTCTTTTCCATACACTCTAGAAAAGTCCAAACAAATAAAAAATTTGAAAACTGCTTTCTCGGTTCCCGATGTTGTGAAAATAATTCAGAATTTTGTTCTTGAGATGCCTTTGCTACATACCATCAAATACATACCAAACATAAAGAAGGGACTCAAAAAGGCATGTACTTCGAAGATACAAACCGTGTCGTGAAAGACAACAAAATGTGAAGCACATCTTGACGACGACAACTATCAACACAATCAGCAATCTCCTACGTAAGAAGATATGGGAGCCCCGGTCATCCGGTGTACGATATTTCATCAAGAGTTCGACCAAAGTCTTCTTGAAATCGGATCATCAATTAATTTGATGCATCCTTCACTACTAACAGAATTTGGGTTAGGTCCACTTAAGTCAACCAGAATGATTATGCAATTTGCAGACACTTCAGTATTGTGTCTTTTAGGACTTTGGAAGATGTCATCATCACCGTTTAGGGAATGTAGTTCCCTGTGGACTTCATCGTATTAGATATGGACATCTAAACTCCTCTTCTGAACACCCCGATAATACTTTGGACGGTCGTTACTCCGAACAACCAAAGCAATGATGGATTACAATAGTGTACAGATCACCTTATGCTCAAATAGCGACAATGTACTAATTCAGATGATCCATGTGCCCAAACCGACAGAATCCGCATCAAATGCGAGTGCATTGAGAAAACAGAGAGAAGACTGTGATTTTCTTACAGAAATTAGATTCACAACCTGTTCATGAGCAACATTGAAACCCATGAATTCCTCTCTATAAAGGAGAGAGTGGATAGAGCAGTCGAATTCCCTTCTGTCTTAGAAGACGAGATCTTTGCTGATATGCCAGATGAGTTGATTGCGGCCACCGGTCCGTAGCAGAAGTAGAAGAGATCATTGCAGAATTCTTGGAACAAGATTCCATCATTGAAATTTTTTGTGCATCAATAGATTCGGAGTTTCCAGAATTAAAGGTGGACAATATACAAATGCCAGATCTGACCCCACTAATGCCATGCACAGTTCATGAGGTTACCACTGAAAAATTGCAGTCACCACCAAAGCCGAAGCAGCTTATAGGAAACATGAAGTACGCCTTCATTGCAGGCGAGCCGAGTATGTTTCCTATAATTATCAACTCCCAATTGATTCGGGAACAAGAATCTCGTCTGCTCGAGATTCTAGAAAGAAACCGCAAGGCTATTGGCTGAAAATTTTTTGATCTCCGAGGGATTAAGCCCTCCTTATGCTCCCATCACATTTATTTAGAAGAAGATTGCAAGCCATCCTGCGGGTTTTAGCGAAGACTCAATCCAAACCTGAGGGAGCTTGTTATGAATGAGATTACGAAATGATGTGATGCGGGCTTCATTTATCCCTTCTCCGACTCGAAGTGGATGAGTCCCTTGCATGTCGTGTCAAAAAAGTCAGGCATCACCATCGTGAAGAATGATAAAGGAGAGGAGATCATGACCAGAATTCTTATATCATGGCGCGACTGTGTTGATTACACATGCTTGAACTTGGCGACCAAGAAGGACCATTTTCCACTTCCCTTCATCGACCGGATCGTTGAAAGATTGGCCGCGAAGGAATACTTTTGCTTCTTGCATGGAAAATATGCATTTAATTAGGCTGCAATCACCCCATAAGATTAAGAGAAAACCACATTTACTTATCCATTCAGGGTGTATGCCTTCCGCAGGATGCCATTCGACTTATGCAACACTCCTACGATCTTTCAGAGGTGCATGTTGGTAGTATAATAAGAGATGGTTGGTAGTTTTCTCGAGGTATTTATGGATGATTTCTTAGTCTATGGAGACATCTTTGATAAGTGTTTATCATATTTAGACCGAGTCCTGAAGAGATGCTACGAAGTCAATTTGGTGCTCTCATGGGAGAAGAAGCATTTTATGGTAACCGTGGGGATTGTGCTAGGCCATGTCATCTCGAAACATGGCACGGAGGTTGATTATGCAATGGTCTAAATCATTTCTAAACATGAGATACCTAGAAACTTAAAGCAAGTTCGATCATTCCTTGGGTATGTGGGATTCTATAGAAGATTCATCAAGGATTTCAGTATAATTTCCCAACTGCTGGCTGAACTTTTAGGCAAGGAGGCAGATTTTATTATGAATGCTAGAGTCCTCCATGACTTTAATCATCTGAAAGACATAATCACTCAGGCCCATGTCCTTCAACCGCCAGATTGGTCTCTTCCATTTGAGATCATGACAGATGCTTCAGACTATGCCATTGAAGCAGTTCTAGGACAACGGAGATAACATATTCTATTTTCTATTCACTATGCCAGCAGAACTCTTGATGAGGCTCATCAGAATTACACCGTCATAGAGAAATAACTGCTAGTAGTAATTTTTGCTTTGGAGAAGTTCAGATCTCATTTGCTTGGGTCCAAGGTAATTGTGTACATAGACCATTATGCCATCAAGTGCTTGCAAGCCAAGAAGGATGCCAAACTAAGGCTAATCAGATGGATCCTTCTGCTCCAAGAATTCGATCTAGAAATCCGTGATAAACCTAGAGTAAAAAAATATGGTGGCAGACCACTTGTTAATATTGCTAGAGCCAGACACTCTTGATAAGGACCTAATTCCTATCACTGAAACCTTTCCATACGAGGCAATTCTGTCAGTTACTTCGCTCCCCTGATTTATTGATATTATGAACTATTTTGTATCAAAAGAACTCCTCAAGATTGGTCGAAACTGAAGGTCAACAAATTCTTGTCGTATATTCATTTCTATCAGTGGGAAAATCCCTATCTCTTTCGTAAGGTGGCATATTACATCTGGAAGAGGTGCATTTCTCAAGAGGAGGTTCATAGTGTCCTCGAGCATTCCCACACCCGATAATCTGGAGGACACCACTCTAGAATATGTACGACAACAAAAGTATTACAATGTGACCTTTGGTGGCCAACCTTATTCAATGATACAAAAGACTTTGTGAAGAGATGCACTAACTATCAGAAAATGGGTGGAACAATTGGAATAAGAGACACATTTCCCCTGAAATTTATTCAGATTTCAGATGTGTTCGATGCATGGGGCATTGACTTCATGGGTCCATTTCCAATCAGTCATGGTTATGGATATATTTTGCTTGCTCTCAACTATGTGAGTCTTTCGGTGGAGGCTATCCTTACCCGAGCCACCGATAGTCGCATCGTATGCTAGTTTCTGAAAGAAAACATCATTGTACAGTTTGGGATCCCTAAGATTCTCATATCAGATGGGGGCATTTCATAAATAGAGAGGTGAAGAAGCTGATTCAAGAATATTGCATTGAACATCGAGTTACCTTACCGTACTACCCACAGTCTAATGGCTTGGCAGAATGTTCGAATAGGGAAATCAAGATGATTCTCCAAAAACTTGTACATCAAGACAGAAAGAACCGATTTGAACTGCTTGACTCAGTTCTCCAGGCCTATCGGATTGCGTACAAGTCTCCTTTGGGAATGTCTCCCTACCGCATGGTATATGACAAGACATGCCATTTTCCTGTCGAGCTGGTTCACAAATCTTTATAGGCAATTAATATCTGTAATTTAGACTAGACGAACACTTGGAAGAACAGAAAGCAAGATCCGAACAAATTGCTTGAATTTTGTGACTATGCATATGACAACAGTCTTATGTACAAGGAGAAGATCAAGAAGTGGCATGACAAGCACATTCACCGTAAGGCCTTCGAGCCGGGTCAAAAAGTCTGGTTCTTTGATGCAAAGTTAAAATTTTTCCCAGGGAAGTTGAAAAGCAAGTGGACAGGGCCGTTTGTATTGAAGCATGTGCATGATAATGGAATCATAATTATATCTGGATTTTCAGCTGGCACACAACCTTTGTCATCAATGATCGACTTCTGAAGTCTTACCTTGAGCATGATACCTTCCTGCCCGTAGTTGACTCCATTCAGGTGGCCTACGATGCAGAACTTCCAGCAGTAGCATCTAGAGATTCAGACAAAGTGATCAAAAACATTTTTGAGTAGTTAATCATTTTCTTATTTTCAATCTAAATTCTTTCGTTCTTCAAAATCTCCACTCATCCCATTATCATTGTTATACTTAGGATATGCTTCATCCTAAGTATAGGGGGAGGAGTGTATACGGGTGCTCATTATTCAATCCCCTCCCCTGTCTCCTCAACTCCTGACATTCTTTCTATACTTAGGGTTATTTTACCCTAAGTATAGGAGGAGATAGGCTGAGCCACTTATTTGTTTATTCCCACCCTCAACCTTCCCTGCATGTAGAATACAATCTGCTATACTTAGGATCACTTTATCCTAAGTATAGGGGGGACGATTAGCTTCTCATTCCTTGATTCATCATTCTTTAGGTCATTGTAATATAGAATATTCTATACTTAGTACGAGTTATGTCTTCTTTTTTTCTTTCCGATTTATGAGGACAAAGCTCAAGCTAAGTATATGGGGATCGTATATACGTTGTATATACTTTAACCATAACTCGTACTTTCGTATTCTTAATAGTATGGCTAATTAATTAAAAAATAAAAATAAAAATAAATCAAATATAATAATAATAATAAAAACACGTTAAAATTCTTTGTATATACTAATTAATAAATAAGATTAAAAATATTTTTGCAAAATATTTGAAAAATGATTTGAAAATTTTTTGAAAAATCTTTTGAAAACTATTTGGAAAATATTTGAAAAATATTTTAAACCTTTGTAAAAATGTTTTGTTTATAAAAATTTCTTTTCTTTGTTTGAAATAAAATATGTTGAAAATTTTTTACAAATAGTTGGAAAATGGTTGCAAAAGTATTGTGAAAAATCTATACATACTGTTTGAAAAAAAATCTTTGCAAAATGATTTTCAAATTTTGTAAATATTTGTAAAAATTATTTATAAGTAGTTTGCAAAATAAAGTTTTCAAAATGTTTGTGAAAATCTTTCAAATTATTTTGAGAACCTTGTACATCATCCAACTAAAAAAACCTTTATAAATTGTAAACATCTTGTATAAATCCTAACGTCGCAATTCTTGTAAATAACAAGATGTACTCCTGTGTAAATATTTGCACATATCGCTTTTGTTTTTCAAAAATAGAAAAATATTATAATAAAAAATCTATAAAAATCCACAAAAATACAAATTCCAAAAACATTTGCAAAATCTTTTCAAAATTGCATAAAAAATTTCAAAACTTTTTCAAAAACCCATAAAAAGTTCAAGACCAGAAAATTTGCAAAACTTTTTCAAAAATCCTTAAAAAAATCAAAATTAGATAATTGCATCACAAAAATATTTTTCCTTGCATTGTATACAACATTTGCAGTTTTAGGATTGATGATGATAATTGAACGAGTCTAAATAAAATCTGAAGATTGGAGCTTGATTGGACATTAATTCACTTAATCACATGAAACTTTAAGGAACTGGAATTGAGAAACTCCAACTCTTCTAGAATTAATTCTTTGAGACCACAAGACTAGGTTCAATGTCGTCTTGACTTCCTAAGTAGAATATTTTGGAACTCATGCACGACTCTTGTTGATAATGACCTAGCTTGCATACCTGCACTTTGCACTTTGCTAACCTCAATTGAAGTGGTAGAGGGTGGATTTGCCGGCATGAGACACAAGCTGGTGGAAACATCAGAAGGCACTCATTTGTGACCATTGTACCCCAACCCAGTTTAGTAGCCATGAGGTCTAATGATAGAAGTTATGGGTTGCAATAATGCTTCAAAAAAGAGTTAGTCTACTGGTTCATGAAAAAAAGTCCTTACGTAAATGTTGTTGTATATAGTATTCAAAAAAAGGAAAAACATAGAAAAAAAAGTCAAAAACTCCAAAAAGAATAAACGGGCAAAGTTCCAAGGAAAATCAATTCCGTTAGAGTATGTATATATTTGTATAATCAATAATCAATCTTGAGCTTGAAAGTCAAATGTCTGTGAGCCTGCAGCCAGATGACTTGGCTACACTGGACAAGCATCCTAGGATAGGTAGCTACACTGGCTACTGTCCATTCTTCTCTCCACCTCCTCTTCTTGAGCCGGTTGCACTTGAACTTAGAAGGGAACGCCCCGCTTCTCGAGGAACGAGTTGTTGGATTAGGGAATTAGGGTCACCATGTTGGAGAAGACTGACTTTTACCGCTTCAACCGAGGAGAGCTACATATCACACACACTGTCCAAGATAGATTCATAGCATAAGGCTTTGCGTATGAGTTGACTTATTTTGACCTAGCTATTGAGGAGACGTGGGCAGAGTCTTGTGGGTCTTAGAGGTTGTTGTGTTTCAAATCCATTGCCCAATAAGGTTCCGACCAAACCTAAATGTCCAATGGGCCGAATGAGCTCCAAACTTTGATTTTGCAGAGACAAGTTTGAAAATTAAAATCAATCCAAGTTCTTTCTTTTTATTTTCTTTATTTTCTTTTCCGCACTTATAGGAATAAGTGTTTGTTAGGTACCAGCAAAGACAAGTATATGGGGTCATTAATCTCCATTTCATCACCTTTATTCTTTCATTTTGGCCTTTAAACCCTAGCTAAATGCATATAAATAGCATTATTTTGCAAAAATTTACATTCATTATTTATTGTATAAATATTTTATAAAACACATGGTTTAAATCTAAAATAAAAGAATAAAGAAAAGAATAGAAAAAGAAATAAAATGCCAAAGGTATTTTATGACCCTAAACTCCAAGACCAAGTCAAGAATTGATTTATTAATAGGGAATAAAGTAGGGGGAGATAAGGGTCAAAAATATAATAAAAACCCTAATTTCTATTCTTCAATAATGTATTTTAGGACTTATTTTATTCTCTATTATTTTTAACTCAAATTAATAAACTTTGTACAGGAAAGTTATCCACAGAAATACATAGAAAAATGCAAAATTTATTTCACACAAAAATAATACAAATTATGCATTCCACACTCAGAATAAAATACCGAAACCAAACTTCATAGACATGTATCTCTTCCATATGAATTCAAAATGCATCAAAATCACTATTATTGTATATAACTTTTTATTAGCTATTTAATGAAGGTGAATTCATTTAATTTGGAGTTAAGATGCAGAAGTTATGTTGTGGACCCTTGTTGTACAATATATTTGAATAAAATATTCATTTTAATTATAATTTTCTATTTTTCATGATTTTATATTTTTATAATTTTGTAAATATTATTTATAATGTATGTGCATAATTAGAATACAACCATTAAAGATAAGAGATTTTTACCCGACAGACCCTATAAACTTTTCCAATCACCTCCACGACCTTTGAAACAACCTAATTCCTCCCTCGACCCTGTAAACTTTCCAATTCTTACCCCATGAACCCTCTGGGTAATATGTTTTAAGCCCGTGGGGGTTCTTGGGGTAATTTACAGGGTCGATGAGGTAATTACGCTGTGCAAAAGGTCGTAGAGGCATTTTAAAATGTTTATAGGGTCTGCTGGGTAAAAACCCCTTTTAATCTATACATTTATTTAAGTGTACAAATAACTTCATAAAATAAATTAAAAATATATTTATGTGTACTTAATTATGTTATAAATATACAAATTATGTACATAAAATAATAAAATACAAAACAAAAATAAAACATACTATATATAAGTAAATATACCTATGATTTACTTGTAAATATTACCTTGTAAGAAATCATATCAAAAAATAAATAAAAATATAAATTAAATACTACATAAAATAAGAAACATTTTTTATGGTTTCATCAAAAATCAATAATATCATTATTATTTTCTATCGAATTAAAGCATTTCAAATTTAGATTTTTCTAGTTAGTCCACGTGGACCAACCGGAATCAAACCCTAGTTGACATGGGGTCAACTACCCCCTCTCTCTTTCTTGAGCTTTAGAATTGTCAGAACCTGATTTCCTCCCTTTTTCCCGCTCGTCACAATCCTGATTTGCCTTGGCGTGCCGAGAAAATTGTGGAGATTTGATCTCCATAATTCACGCCAAGGCTTGAGAACTTATTAATCCTCATCGATTCGAGCAGAATACAAGCTGCAACATCCCTCCTTATTTTTCCTTTAAATAAACATCCTCTTCCATTTGTTGAAGTTTGATCCCTCTTATCTCGATTTCGACCCCCATATCTGCCCTGATAGCTGCGCCTTGGTGACATCAAGGCATTACTGGTGATGTGACCAAGAAACTTCAATGACCAACCAACATCAAACAAGTTTAGTCGTTCCTCGAGCATGTTGATTGTTACCACATATTCATAAAGGATTTCTCTTCTCAAGGATTTCCCGACTGCTAACATAGCTCTTAGGAAAAGACATGGAGTTCACTGTAGATCACATGTATCTTGAGGCCTTTGAGCTCCTCAAGAGGAAGATCATGGATGGTCCTATCCTACAGGTCACAGGTTGGTCTCTTCCTATTGATATCATGACATACGCTTCCGACTTTGCAGTTGGGGACGTGTTAGGACAAAGGAGAGAAGGGATTCCTTATGTTGTCCACTATGCAAGCAAAGTACTCGATCAGGATCAACGGAATTATACTGTCACATAGAAGTAAATGCTTGTCGTAGTATTTTCCTTGGAAAAATTCAGGTCTCATCTTTTAGGATCCAAGGTTACTGTGTTCACAGGTCACACAGTCATCAAGTACCTCATGAATAAGAAGGACACGAAGTCTCATCTTCTTAAATGAATTCTATTACTCCAAGAGTTCGATTGCAGATCAAGGACAAGCCCGGAGTGAAGAATGTGGTGGTTGATCACCTCTCTTGCATTGAGTCACATAATTCCTATGAGATTAACCCCATCAAGGACTCCTTCCTCGACGAGTTGATCTGTTCTATTGACTCTCTTCCATGGTATGCCAACATGGTGAATTTCTTGGTGTCTAGGAAAGTTCCCCATGATTGGCCCAAGAGCAGCATTGACTGACTTAAGTTAGAATCTAGGAAATACTATTGGGAGGACCCGTTCCTTTCCTTCGAAGGTCCGGATTGTGTCTGGCGGAGGTGTATTTTATGAATCTACGATTCATTGCATTATCATGCCCTTTTTTTAGCCTTTTGTGAGCATTAGTGGATCGAGTTTGCATGATTTATGGTCATGTCTTTGTGTTTATCAATTTTCCAATATGATCACATATTTGAGCTTAATTATCTACACGGGGATCGAATTTTGCATTCATATTCATGACCGGTTTCTAGACCTTTCACCGTCCCTATTCATAACTAGAACCTTTGACAAAACTTCTTTCCCCATCATAGACAAACACAAAGCCTTTCCCCATTAACTCTACATATCTCTCGTGCGTACCCTATTTCCCAAACCAAAATCTAACCTGTGCTAATCGTTTGTCTTTCAAAACTCCAAATTGAATCCTATTCCATATGGCCCCAGAACCACACATGTCTACATTAGCTACTTGCAAAATCTCAAGAAATGTAAGGGCACTTCCATAAACCCACACATTCCCTTGGGTCTTTCATGCAACATTCCATATTTTGTGAAGGGCAAGTCATGGCATTAACCTTTGCCAATCCCATGCACGTACAAACAATTCTACACGTGAATTCTCATGCATTTGGTATACCACTTGATAACTATTGATGGGCCCACCATTTTACCTCACGTTATATCTCACCAACACATGCAAGTTTTATACACCTTTAAAAGCCATCCCTGCACGTTAATGAAGAAATACCCCTGTTATAATAGTCATATTTGTTTGGGAAGATTCTACACACGGATATTCTATCTATGGTATCACTTAATTCAATACGTATAAAACAACTCAGCACTCATTCTCTGTTACCTTCTTTTTCCTACGACAGATTTTGTTGCACAAATTGGAGCTCGGACAAGTCAAGGAAAGAATAATGCTCGATTAATTAAAGGAGCCAAATCCGGGGTTGTTGACTGGAAGAACACACGTGAAGGACGAAAAAGGCAGACTTTGCACTACGACATTATTCCATTGCGCGAATGTTGCAGTAATCATTGGAAATGGATCAATGATCATTAAAATCACGCTTCCCTCGACCCAAGGGCTGCCGGCAATTGCGTTGCTACTGACGGAACGACAGAGATAAAAGCAGGAGCGTGGGTTCTCTCCAAGGGAGCCGGGGGGAGGAGAGGAGACGCAAGCAACACAGAGCTTCAGAAGGCCAACTATCCGTCTAGAGAAGTGGCCGTTCGCTCTCGCGTTCAATGGCAACCATCCGATCAAGATCCCTTGCCCGACTCATTTATATTTTTCCTCTTCTCGATTTTATTTTATTAGTTGTTCACATGTCTTTCTTCTCTTATTTTTAAGTTCTATGGATTGGCATTCAACTGTCATTTATCCCCACTCGTTTTTTTGGAGTTCTGTTAGTAGTAACTGTTATCTTGAGAGTGCATGTTCCCCTAATATTTGATACGGATTTTGGTTATTTTGTTGCATTCATTTGAACACATGAAAAGAAAAGGATACTCATTGAATCTGCCTCCCTGTGTTCGACCCGTCGCTCACTACTATACATGCATACATCTCATGTGTGTTATGTAAATTTGAGTTTCAGAAATAAATTTTATTATTGATTTGTCCTCTATCTTGTGCACAACGACTCGGTTTCTACATCGATTTACGCACTCTGATTTTCGACGATCAATTTTTGGCGCCGTTGCCGGGGAGGCAAAGCGTATGTGTTTGTTTTTCTTTTCTTGTGTACTTTGATTTGCCAATCTGATGTCGTTCTTCTTTTTAGGTACCCGACGCTCGAAGGAATCTTGATTTGACTACGAAGCGATCGGCAAAAGCCCATCCAACTGCCTGACAAATCACCTTCGATCCGTCGACACCAGGCGTATCTATCTAGGTCCGTACGTCAATTTGACAAAAAAATTTTTTTTACCGCCATTTCATTTCGTAGTTAATTTAAATCTCCCTATATTTTTCCGCGGATCTGTAATTTAGACTAGACATTCTTCTCTTCTCAACCCATCCATATTATTTCTTGTAATAACTTAGGTTTTATTTTTGCACTGCATTTAGATTAGCTTTTTTTAATCTGGTCAGTTTTCTCAAAAAAAAAAATAAAAACATAAAAACATAAAAATAAAAAAATAAAAAAAAAACACCAAAAATACTTGCGTGCACTCATATTGCTAAATGTATCTAGGATCATAGCTTTCTAGGATTGCATGTGCCTGATTAGATTTAAAATTTTGTGAAGCATATTGCATTGTAGATGCCGGATTTGCATCTTTGTGGTTTTTCCCTTAAAGAATCAAGATCACTAAATTTGCGCTTATTTGAATTGGTCCTAATCAACTTGACAAAATTCATAACTTGAAAGTGGACTAAATTCAAGTGGTCACCATAAAATAGAGCCCATAAATTGTTTGGAACTTGATTAGTGTGTTTGCTTGACGGGTGAGCGAGAGGTGTGTGTAACCATCTTGGATTTTCTGTCAATCGTTCCACCTCATTGTTGTCTCCCCTATTTAAGATGGAGGAAATCAAGATTTTGAGCAAAATTCAGACCTCTACGGTCGACCCATTCAGCCTCCAACTCCTAGCTCAAATAGAAGCCATGACTAGGGATCTTCATGAACTCAGAATACTCAAACAAACCTCACCCGACTGTACAAGCCCTAAGGAATTTGATCAATGACTTGAGGTTTTAGATTTCAGAATGAGACAAGCTGAAGAGTCATATTTACAGTACCTCAGCCCTACATCTTTGGTCCCTAAATTCCAATCCAATCTGCCTAAATTTATGGATAGAGATAAGCTCCCAGATAAGAAGTTCCAATCCATCTCGAGTGACCAATACTGTGATTATGCACAAAATAAGCAAAAATTGAACCATCATGAGAAAAACCACACTTACCACCTTGCCCTTGACCTTCCTTCTAGGGACGAGCAATCCCCCTCCACTTTCTCTCCTTGTGCCCCTTACCATGAGTCAGAAGTCCTTCATGCTGAATCTTGCATGGACGAGCCCATACATGACATCTCTGAACTTTTTCTAAACCAACTTGATCAAGAAGAATTGCCAACAACGATGACCAACCCTCATTTCCCACCCTTGATCATCAAGACGGTTACAGATCAGGATGAGTCACTCTCTCCTGATTCATTTTGGAGTGAAATTGAGGACTTCCCCAATCCATTTGGGTATGATCATTCCCTTCCTAAGCATGTTCCACCATGGTTTGATAAATCACATAATTCGGGTACGAGTTCTTTATTGCTGGATGTCAGCTTGGTCCATGAGGGGGAAGACCATTGTCTTGAGTTACTTTTCACAGAATCTCACTCATACAAAGAGACATCATTTGTTTATACATCCTCACATCTACTGCATAATACAATTTTTGAGGATAGCCCCAAATGGTCGAAGGAAATTTCAGAATTTGAGGATGACATATTGACCATTATGGACATTGATCATAATCTCAAGGTAGAGAAAGAGACACCACCACATATGTTCGAGGATGCCACAACACAAATCGACCATACTCGATCTGAGAACATCCTGAAAGTCCTCAATCTTCCCAACTACAATCATGACTCACCGGAACGGACAGAGTTCATTCTACCCATAGAGGAGCCTCATCCCATCTCGCAAAACTCCGTTACCTTCTTCAGGATGTTCGATCAAGTCCACCCCTCTCCATTACCATCATGTATACCAGACATTTCATTTGTGATCCCTGAACTGCAATTCATTCACACCTTCATTCTTCCAGTTGTTCCCACCCACACTAAGATCCATCTGGGTGCTCCACTCAATTTCATGGTTTCCAAATTAGACCTCCAGCCACAATGCAAGGAATTCAACATGGATGGAACACACACTCGAGGTAAAGTGTACCTCTAACCTATATGCCCAGCTGGGGGCGTGAAATCCAGCGCTTTATGGGAGGCACCCCATAGTTATCCTTTTTCATTTCTGTTCTGCTTTTCATGTTGTGTCTGAACCTCATTTATGCCAACTTATGACCCTTGGGACTAAGTCACGGATAAGCATAAGGGGGTGATCCGGACACCCCCTTCTTCCTTCTTCTTCATCGAACTTTCGCTTCTCATTTTCTTCTCTATTCACTTGTATGTATCTCCATTCATTTTCATTTTTCATAAAATTTCATAAAAATGAAAAAAAAAACAAAAAATACACCAAAAAGTTTTCCACCTATTTTCATCCACCCTTGTACATAATTCATTTTTATGCATGTTTTCAAAAAAAATAAAAAAATCAGGTTTTTCAAAGTTTGCATGGAACCTTGGATTTCCGAACCACCTTACCACATCTGCATTCTGAGTCCTCTGTTGTGTTTACCTTCCATATAGTTGACCATGAGGACATGGCACATCTCAAGCATAAGGGGGGTAGTTAGGATTCCTCATGTCCTCCTAGCTATTATTTCATATTTGTGTTTTTGCTTTAAAAAACCCAAAAATTTTTTGAATTTCTTCCAAAACATTGTCTTTGAACAAAAAAAACTTTTCATTCTGATCTACTTATTTTCCATTTGAGCACATTCATCTTCATACTTTTTACCGAAGCATTTGATGAGATTTTGAATCCATGAACTTGTGTTGAGGACCCCGCTGATGAATACCCATTCATCACTCTTTATTCTTATATTTTAGCTACAAAAACCTATGCAAATGCATGTAGATATGTGTAAATAGGGAAAATTAGCAAAAGCATGCATTTGTGTAAATATAAATAATTAGCATGTTTTTGTGCAAAAATAAAAGAATAAAGAAGAAAAAGAAAAAGAGGGAAATATTTAGAATAAATATTGAGCAACCTAACCCAAGGGAGGGCTCAGAATGGGCCTGACCGCATAAAAGCCACAAGTAGAGGGAGATAGGGGCTCATGTGTAAATATTTATGTAAATAAATAAAATAATATTTTCCTCAACCAAAAATATACTTGTATATATTTTGTATATATTTAGGAACTATTAAAAACAAGATAAAAATCTAAAAATCAAAAATACCAAAAAGAACCCTTCACCATGTACATAGTCCATCATCCTTACTTTATTTCACCTTGTAAATAACCTAATTTATTTTCAAATCTTTTTGTAAATATTCCTTTTTATGTTTTGTAAATAAAATAAATAAAAAGAATCAAAACAAAAATCAAATAAAAATTACAAAATTAAAAATATAAAAATATCTTGTATATATACCATGTATATAAGTGTAAATAAATAATTATTTCCCATCTGTATATAAATAATAAAAATAAAGTAAAAATAGCCTTTTATTCCTCATTTTATTCTATAAATAAATAAAATATAAAATGGGAATAAAAATGTATAAAAATAATTAATTAAAAATCAAAAATCAAAAATCAATATAGTGTATATATACCTATGTATAGCTAATATGTAAATACCTTATTTTAATTTCCAATAATTAATTAAAAATGACAAAAAAATAGAAAAAATTAAAACAAACATTTTTCATGTTTTGAGTTTTTGGAAATTCGGCCATTTAAAGGCCCAAAAAATTAAAATAAAAATCTCAGCCTTGGCGGCCTCTGATTGGTCCACGGGGGATTGTTGACCCCCGGTCAACACCTCCCCCAGGACCACCAGAGGCGCGGATCTGGGTTTCGACCCGATTTCTCAATCTTTTCCCCACCTTATCCGAATACCAAATCCGCAAACCCCGGGCCCTAATCCATCTGCACATACCCGAGATCCTCGCCCGGAGGTTTGCATGGGGATCCGCGCGCCGATCGTCGTGCCCGACTCCATTCTTCCCGGACCCCTAGCACTATAAAGTTGGAGCTCCGCCGCACTCTCACGCTATCTTTGGTTAACCATTCTCTCTCCAGTGAGCTCCATCGCAACAAGCAAGGTGACAACTTGCCCCCGCCGGTGTCGCAGCGAGGAGGAGGTGCGTCGACCATCGATCCGGCCGCTTCTTGCAGCCGTGCTCCGACGACCACCCGGAGCTCGAGCCTCGGGAGTTGACGACCCTTGAGGCGAGGACCAGGAGCTAGCTGAGCTCCAGCACAGTCTACAGCATCACCCAGGTAACCTTAGTTCCTACCCAGTTAGAGTAATTTTGGATTTCGCCCAAATCGACCGTTCGCCGTGTTCCTTTGATTCCGACCGTCTCGCTTCATATCTCGATCATCGGAGCACCCCATCACCTCCGCCACCTCCTCACGCACGTTCTACGCCCACTCGTTCAACCCAGCTCGCCCCGGAGCTGGGAGTCGAGCTCCACCGTCTTCCGCTCGCCGGAGCTCCTTCGCCCCGACCCACCAGCCACCTTCACCCCGCTTCTTTGGGTCGAGGCACTTTGCCCTCGACCCGCGAAGCTTTCTGGTTGCTTTGCAGGTCCAAAGGGAGGTGTCTGAGCCCCCCTTACATCCCAGACCGGAGCTTCGCGCTGCCAGCCTCGCCGGAGCCCCTCCAGGGCTCGGCTGGGCCATCGGCCAATACCATCAGCTGCGGGGCTGCACCGGGAACCTGTTCCGACATCCAGAGGCAGCTGAGGAGGAGTGTAGCTCACGCAGGAGGCCGGCGAAGTTCGCCGGCGTTGAGTTCTTTCACCATCCTCCAGAGCCGTCCGATGAAGCCTCAGCTCCAGTTCTAATATCAGCCGTCCATCTTTTGAGGAGCCGCGACCGTTGATCATCCAGAGGACCTCATCTGGACCGTTAGTACCCGAGGAGAGAGGCACCTGAGCCCCAGTCGTTAGATCACCCACGTGGCCTCGCCTCAGCCGTCGATTGAGCCCAAGAGAAGAAGAGAAGGAGAGCGCCGCCCATCCTGACCGTCCATCCACCACGTGGCGCGCATCTGGCCGTCGACCAATAAAGGGTGAGCTCCATCGCAACAAGCAAGGTGACAGCTTGCCCCCGCCGGTGTCGCAGCGAGGAGGAGGTGCGTCGACCATCGATCCGGCCGCTTCTTGCAGCCGTTCTCCGACGACCACCCGGAGCTCGAGCCTCGGGAGTTGACGACCCTTGAGGCGAGGACCAGGAGCTAGCTGAGCTCCAGCACAGTCTACAGCATCACCCAGGTAACCTTAGTTCCTACCCAGTTAGAGTAATTTTGGATTTCGCCCAAATCGACCGTTCGCCGTGTTCCTTTGATTCCGACTGTCTCGCTTCATATCTCGATCATCGGAGCACCCCATCACCTCCGCCACCTCCTCACGCACGTTCTACGCCCACTCGTTCAACCCAGCTCGCCCCGGAGCTGGGAGTCGAGCTCCACCGTCTTCCGCTCGCCGGAGCTCCTTCGCCCCGACCCACCAGCCACCTTCACCCCGCTTCTTTGGGTCGAGGCACTTTGCCCTCGACCCGCGAAGCTTTCTGGTTGCTTTGCAGGTCCAAAGGGAGGTGTCTGAGCCCCCCTTACATCCCAGACCGGAGCTTCGCGCCGCCAGCCTCGCCGGAGCCCCTCCAGGGCTCGGCTAGGCCATCGGCCAATACCATCAGCTGCGGGGCTGCACCGGGAACCTGTTCCGACATCCAGAGGCAGCTGAGGAGGAGTGTAGCTCACGCAGGAGGCCGGCAAAGTTCGCCGGCGTCGAGTTCTTTCACCATCCTCCAGAGCCGTCCGATGAAGCCTCAGCTCCAGTTCTAATATCAGCCGTCCATCTTTCGAGGAGCCGCGACCGTTGATCATCCAGAGGACCTCATCTGGACCGTTAGTACCCGAGGAGAGAGGCACCTGAGCCCCAGTCGTTAGATCACCCACGTGGCCTCGCCTCAGCCGTCGATTGAGCCCAAGAGAAGAAGAGAAGGAGAGCGCCGCCCATCCTGACCGTCCATCCACCACGTGGCGCGCATCTGGCCGTCGACCAATAAAGGGGTAAATATCTTAGGGCCCCCTCTTAGTTTGTCATTTCATTTCCAGTCCTGTAAATATTTTTAGAACTTTATTTACGTAGGGTTATTTGCAGTATGGACCTTGTGCTTAGTTTTAATTGCATGTATGCCCCTGTGTGTATGTGACCACGTGCTTCGTCACGTGTTGTGTTGGGCATTTTACATCTTTTGTCCTGTAGAACTGGGTTGTTATGAAATGAATGAATATTTTTGAGTAATTGCAGTTATGCCCCTGTGAGTGTTTTTATTACGCATGTGCGAATTTTATTGGGCTTTTTGCAACCGAGTCCCTGGGCTTTTGATACGCGTTATCAAAAGGCCCTAAGACTTGGTTTTTATTACCATTTGGTCCCTGTGTGCCCCAGCCACGCGCCACGCGCGTGACTTGCTGGGTATTTTGCACCAGAGCCCCCAGGTTCTCGGGTATTTGCACAATCGTCCCTGTGCACTGTGCCCTCTTTGCATTTTTGAATAAAATATCAAACCACCTCCAAATCCAATGAGATTTTGACACATGGCTCCTGCCATGGTGTAGAAATTTTAGTGATTTTTGAGGACATTTTTACTTTCATTTAGTATTTTTAAAAATTCAAAAACAGCCTTTTTAGCTACTGTCTAGATATAAAAATACCAAAAAAATTATAAAATCATCTTTAAAAATTCTGAAAAAATTAGATACTGTTGTTTGCTTGTTTTCTGATTTTCTAGCCAATTTTGGCTATTTTCCATTGAGTAAAAACCCTAAAAATTGAAAAACCCTTAAAAACCCATAAAAATTATAATAATTAATTTAAAAATCCAAAAATAATAATTAGGGTGCCTAAAATTTCCTTATTCTTTCTAGATTACAGGAAAATTACCTCCAGGGCTTAGTGAGACTCTTAGATATTTTATTTTTGAGTTTCAAGCCTTGCTGGACAGTACCTCTTTTATTTAGCACCGTTTGATTTTTAGAAAATAATTTACCCATCAGAAAATTATCAAAAATTCACCAAAAACACTTAAAAACTTAAAAAACACAAAAACAATTTTTCCTTAATTTTTTCATTATTTTTGGTGTGTTTAATAAATTGTTGAAGTTGGCTTGAGTTTCTTGTCTTTTATTTTCTCACTCTTTTGAAAATCCAAAAAAAATATAAAAATTAACAAAAACCACTAAAAATCATTTTATTTTATTCTATTTCATTTTCACTACTTCGTAGGCTTCTGCCAATCCGTGCTCCTTGTGTTCGACCCTGGGAGCTATACCAGGTTAATATCATAGCGAGACCGCTTTCGCATTTTCGATTGATTTTATTTCTCGTAGTGGTCTAATTTTTCTTGATATACTTAGTTCGATTGACTGAGGTCACAACGACCATTTCTTTACCTTTACCCTTAGTCATTCGGACGGTTATCAGAATGGCGCCGTTGCCGGGGAGCACGACTTAGTAGTTGTTTTTGATTTTTATTTTCGTTTTGTTTTCGCGGTTTTTCACGGCTCTTCGGAGCTCGCGGCTTTTCGCGGCTTTTGTATTTATCCTCTTTTTGTTTTATTTTATTTTGATTTTCTTTTCTTTTTATTTTTGTTTTATTTTTGTGTGGTTATTTTATTTCCATTTTTGCACATATATCCTCATTTTTATTTTCATCTCTTATTTGATTATTTTATTGGTCTGACCACCCTTTTCTCTGTTTCTTGCGAGGGCCCGAGGACCGCGGAGGCGACTTTCGAGGAGCCGGTGCAGCCGCGGCACTTGGAGGCGGCTTTTCTCTCGACGAAGCCGCAGGAGAGAGCGAGAGGAGAGAGTTGAGTGGGAGAGGATAGGAAAGTTTCTAGTTCATTTATTATTCATTATTTGTAATAATACAGGACTCTGTGGACTTGGACTTTTAGACTTAGACCGTAGCGGGTCTGTTTCGCCGAGCACCGGCGTGCTCGGGGGACCCATTAGGACCCTCAGTTTTTTCGCGGCTTTTTACGCGGTTTTCTTTTCATTTCTTACTGTCATTTTCCGGATTTTTCGCGGTTTTTGCTCGAGCCCCTAGACATAGGATTTTTGTTGATTGTGACATAGGATTTCTAAGGCCCAACACTTAATAGAATATCTGTTCCTATAGAACGTAATTGGACCTTATTAAAATTCACTGAAAAAGTTAATTTGATTGGATTTGAGACCACGTGCCGTTAGGAGTCACATACAGCGCTGGCAGGACCCGTTGTGGTGGGCACCGAGTGACTCCCAAGATCGGACTCCGGACTCGATTCGGTTGACTAATTATTGTTCTTCACGATCAATAGAAATTGCCTGTTTAGGACTCGGCTTTTTACCGTGCATCATATAGCTTAGTTTACTTTTCTGCCTTTTATTTTATGCGCGGATCATTTTGCATGTAGAGTGCTGGCGGCAGGTACGCATTTCTGACTTTGCATGCATCATTGATTTTCTCGTGCATCGGCTTTTTCGACTTCTCCCCCCGTTTTTGGACTTAATAACCAGGAGAAACCGAAAAATTCGTTAGGTGATTTTGTTTGCTTGAAAAATACCTAAAAAGAAAAACCATAAAATTGGGACTGTTTAAAATTATCGACCTTAAAACTCGCTCACCCTAAAAATTTTGTCTTGGGGAGAGCAACCCCCTCATTGTTTGGTTTGCTTGTGCGAGAGAGTGACCCCGAACACTAGGTAGAGCCCCCCGTTGCGAAAACCGACTGATTACCGACTCATCCGTGCGGGCCAGTCGGTTGGGTTAGCAGCGGATATCCCAACAGGTCACGTAATCGCTCTGCTATCTTGATTGTTCACCAAATAAAATAGACAAGATAATTTGACCGAACTTTCACGGTCTTCAGCTCGTGTTGTGTTGGTGAACCGGGGGTTTGTTTTCTGATCGTAATTTTTCCAGATCTCATCCGCCCTACTCGCTAGATCAAGATGATGGGTAGACGGTCTCTTAGGCAGCCTTTGGTTGCACCGCTTTCGGGCGCGTCTACCACATCATCTAGGTTGGCTCGCGAGAGCTCGGACCCGCTCTCCGAGCCCGAGTATGATTCCACCCTGTTCCCCCTCGACCCCCTTTCTGATCTACCTGAGAGACATGATCCCGAGGAGAGACTTATTCATTTGACAGCACCTGAGTTGGGCTCCTTCGATTTTGCAGACGTCGCGATGGCCGGCAGTTCTGACGATCACTCCCGCAGACCCGAGCACTTTGTATTGGACCAGGGAGCGATCAACTCCACCCTGATCGCACAGTTAGAGACAGTCCAGCAGCAGCTCCGCGATCAGGGAGCGTTTATGATAGAGATGAGGCGTGAGATGGAGAGGCTCAGAGCAGAGAGAGATGCACAGAGCGAGCCCGAGGAGCCTGATGAGGCACAGGCACAGGCACGAGCCGCAGCAGCAGCAGCAGCCGCGGCCGCAGCGGCAGCAGCCGCAGGAGGAGCAGGACCACCGAGACCGATGCGGGATTTACACAATCCCGGCTCTACACTGATGCACCACTGGGTGGTGGTTCCGGCTATCGTGGGGGACTTCAAGTTCCCCCCGAACACCTTGCAGATGCTCCCGCGGTTCCATGGACTGGCTACAGAGGAGCCCCACCTCCACCTACAGGAGTTCTTGATGATTTGCAGTACTGTCCACGACAAGCATGTGGACCAGGATACCATACGGATGATTGCATTTCCCTTCTCCCTAGCAGACAGAGCAGCCACCTGGCTGAAACACTTGGGGAGATTCGTCTACACCTGGGAGCAGCTCCGCACCGAGTACTTGAACAAGTACTATCCACTCGGGCGGACGAACGCAGCGAGGGCCCTGATCAGCAACTTCTCCATGTTCCCCAACGAGCAGTTCCACGAGGCTTGGGAGAGGTTCAGGGAGCTCTTGGACAGATGCCCACACCATGATATCACGAAGCCGAACCTAGTTCAGAGCTTTTTCAGTGGGTTGTCACCAGAGCTACAGGGCCTGGTGAACGCTTCTTGTGGCGGGTCCTACTTCGCCAAGGACCATGACCAGGTCTGGGCGATTTTTGAGGAGATGGCGGAGAACTACATGGTTATGTCCCAGACCCGTCTCTACACCCAGAAGACCCAGCCACTTCAGCCAGGACCCGTGCAGTACCAGAGGATCGCACGGGTAGATGCAGGTCCAGCCAGTTCGTCTGCAGCAGCAGCAGCACATGCAGAGTCGTCAGCTGCAGACATGGGCATTATCAGCGAGAAGCTGGACCGCATGGAGCTGATCGAGAAGAAGCAGTGCCAGAGCATAGCACAGATGGATCAGATGGCACAGGTCTTGAGCGACCTGAAGACACAGATCATGTGTCTCCAGGAGACACAGACGGCTTCTCAGCCCCGTCTTCAGTCGCGAGGCGACACCGGCAGCAGCAGCAGCTCGTCCCAGCGCTCCAGCGCCCCAGCGCAGCCTAGACAGGTTCACCTTGTACAGGCGGAGCCGTACCAGCAGCCGCAGCACACCTACCAGTCTCCACCATCTCCAGAGATGCAGATGGTGGTCTACCAGCCGGACCAGCCGTTGGCAGTACTACCCCCAGCCCCCTTGGATGCAGAGCCGTTGATGGATGTCAACGGGATCTGGTACGACCGTCCCCAGCCTGGGATCCGACGAGACCATCCCGGATTCAGGTGGGGGAGTGGTGGTGCCCAGCCCCAGCAGCAGCCGTCAGGTCAGGGAGGGCAGTACTCCCAGCCGAGAGACCATCACCAGCAGCCGCAGCAGCAGCCCCCAGTTTACCAGCAGCAGTCGTCCTATGGTCCTCGTCCCTATCAGCAGGGACAGTCTTGGAGGCGTGAGCAGCAGGCTCACCCGGGATACCAGCACCAGCAGCACCCTCCGTCCTACCCCTCTCACCCACAGCAGTACCAGCAGCCTCACCCACAAAGAGGCTACCCGTCGGGCTCCCACGAGAGCCCCGCCTTGGATGATATCGCCCGCCTCCTCACAGATCAGCAGGCGACCTTTCGACGGGAGATGGATGAGTTCCGCCATGAGATGCGGGACTTGGTGAGAGGGAAGGCCGCCATACCTGCACAGATAGAACCGAATCCGAACAACCTCAAGCGGAAGTCTGAGCAGGTAGTACATACTGAGTTCGCCACTCCTAGCGATCCATTTGATGATACTTCTTCAGATCTATTTGATGTTGATTTTGCCACGCTTAGGAGCGGCGGCGCCTCAGCTGAGCACCATCCAGAGACGCCCCAGGAGGAGGAGGAGAGCGGTACTGAGGCCGCTCCAGTCGACGACGGTGGTACTGAGGCCACCAAGGATGCTGATCCCACCGGCGGTACTGAGGCCGCCACTTCACCAGATCGAGGAGGTGGTACTGATGCCACCCCAGCAGCAGCCGAGCCAGTGAGCGGTACTGATGCCGCTCGACGTCTACCTTCGCCAGCAGCAGCAGAGCAGCCCATCCGTGGTGGTACTGAGGCCACCGGTGTTTGTAGAGAGAGATCTGATTTTGTTTTTCCTCATGGTCATGTATCTCAGGATTCTGTGATGAATAAAGGAAAAGATTTACATTCTTTTGGTCCCACTGTGGTGCATGATGTATGTGTGGATCCGGTCCTCGAACCGCGTAGATCTTTTCCTAGTCCTTCATCTGAGAAGGACCCAGTGATCCCCTTCCCTAGAGCCCTTCAGATGGGGAAGGGGAAGAAAATTGATCCAAAAAAGAGAGAGTTTGAGGAGTTCAGCCAGAGCATGATTGATTGCTTCCATATCCAGCTGACCCTCCAGGAGGTTTTGCAGCACATCCCCCTCCTCCAGAGATCTTTGAGAGAGAGGACTACAGTTAGGAGGAGGAGGAGGAACCACACTTCAGAGATTCACGTGCTGACCAAAGCCACGTGCTTTGCGATTCAGAACCGACTGCCAGCCAAGAGGCCAGATGCAGGGGCCCCGTATGTCAGATGCCAGATCAGAGAGCAGTGGTTCGACCGTACTCTTTTAGATAGCGGATCTTCGATCAACCTACTTCCGGCAGCCCTTCTCGACCGCTTCGAGTTGGGCACTCTTCGACAGAGCAGGACAGTCCTTCAGTTCGCTGATCGATCTGTCAAGAGGCCGAAGGGGTTGCTACGAGACGTTATCGTCACGATTCAGGGTTTGCAATTCCCCGTGGACTTCGTCGTGTTGGACATGGAGATCCCTGAATCAGTGGCCGATACCCCCATCATACTTGGTCGTCCGTTCTTGGCCACAGCCAAGGCGGTGACTGATCATGATAGCAGGAAGGTGTACTTTCGCGTCCAGGGTGAGAGTATACAAATAGAGACGGTCGAGGACTACAGAGCCAGATCCAGATCCCGCTCAGATGCCATTATCGACTCAGAGCAGCTGACAGACGCAGAGGCAGACATCCACCAGGACTGTGATTTTGTGATCACAGATGATGAGGCAGCTTGGGCAGACCTGGAGTCACAGACTACCCTCTCACTTTCAGACACAGCTGATGCAGAGATGATAGCAGAGGAGAGTCTGGAGAGCACAGACCTGGGTTCGGATACAGTTACGGCAGCAGAGCCGGTTCTCGATCGCAGCACAGTGTTTTGTGATGGTGGTGCTGAGGCTACCTTGTTTTCCGGTGGTACTGATGCCACCGAGTCTGATACAGATCCCTCGGACTCAGAGTCTGATTGGGCCGATTGTTACGATCAGATGCCAGATCTGAGTTCACCTGAGCCTACAGAGGAGGAGGCAGAGGCAGAGCAGAGCAGAGATAGTGCAGTTGAGCCGCCTTCTCCCGACCCAGTTTGCGAGAGTACACTTTCACTTTCCTAGGCAGATTTGGCCGATCTTGCAGCTTTCACTCAGTTTCTTCCACAGCCAGATTTGCCAGCACCCAGCATTCCAGAGCAGAAGCCGCTCCCTACTTCGCTGAAGTATCGATTCCTTGCGGGCGATCCTGAGATGTACCCAGTCATCATCTCCGCTGAGTTGACTGGAGAGCAGGAATCCCGTCTGATGGGGGTTCTTGAAAAGAACCACAAGGCGATCGGATGGAGCGTAGCAGATCTCCATGGGATTGATCCATCAGTTTGCTCCCACCACATCTATCTCGAGGATGGGGCGAAGCCGTCGCGTGAGTTCCAGCGGCGTCTGAACCCCAACCTGAGAGAGGTTGTCATGAAGGAAATATCGAAGTGGTGGGGTGCAGGTTTTATTTATCCCATTTCCGACTCCAAGTGGGTCAGCCCCTTGCATGTGGTGCCCAAGAAGACGGGCATCACGACTGTGATCAGTGAGTCGGGAGAGGAGATTGCTACACGGGTACCCACCTCTTGGAGGGTTTGTGTTGACTACAGGAGACTCAACCAAGCCACCAAGAAGGACCATTTCCCCCTGCCTTTTATTGACCAGATCATTGAGAGACTGGCAGGGAAGAGCCACTATTGCTTCCTGGATGGGTACTCGGGCTACAACCAAGTGGCCATCGCTCCTGAGGATCAGGAGAAGACCACCTTTACCTGTCCCTTCGGCACATACGCTTTTCGACGCATGCCATTTGGGCTATGCAATGCCCCTGCGACTTTTCAGAGGTGCATGCTGTCGATCTTTTCGGACATGGTAGGGGAGTGCCTTGAGGTCTTCATGGACGATTTCTCGGTCTACGGCGACGGATTCGACTTCTGTCTTGACTGCCTAGACCGAGTACTCCAGCGATGTATTGAGTATCACTTGGTGCTATCTTGGGAGAAGAGTCACTTCATGGTGACTCAAGGGACGGTGCTTGGCCACATCATCTCCAACAGGGGCATGGAGGTGGATCCGGCCAAGGTTGATGTCATTAGAAAACTCACACCGCCGTCCAATCTGAGGCAGTTACGGTCATTTCTGGGGCATGTTGGATTCTACAGGAGATTCATTCAGGATTTTAGCAGGATTGCCCGACCGTTGACTGACCTCTTGACGAAAGACACCGAGTTCCTTGTTGATGACAAGTGTCTTTCGTCGTTTGCTACTCTCCAGAGATGTGTTATTGAGGCTCCTGTCCTCCAGCCACCTGATTGGTCTCTCCCATTCGAGATCATGACGGACGCCTCCGATTTTGCCGTAGGGGCAGTGCTGGGACAGAGGAGGGATGGAGTACCATTTGCTATACACTATGCTAGCCGTACATTGGATTCCGCCCAGCGGAATTATACAGTCACAGAGAAGGAGATGCTAGCAGTAGTGTTTGCCCTAGATAAATTCAGATCATATATCATTGGATCCCGAGTGACCTTGTACACAGATCACACCGCCATCAGGTACCTCATGGCAAAGAAGGATGCCAAGGCCAGACTGACTAGATGGATCCTTCTACTCCAGGAGTTCGACATTGAGATTAAGGATAAGCCTGGAGTCAAGAATGTGGTGGCGGACCATTTATCCCGACTAGAGCAGCCTGAGGAGTCAGAGCAGATTGATCCGATCAGAGATACCTTCCCAGATGAGGCGATCCTTGCTATCGCCTCACTCCCATGGTACGCCGATATTGTGAACTTTCTCGTTGCTGGGAAAGTTCCACAAGATTGGCCCAGGCAGAGGCTTGAGACCTTCCTTGCGAAGGCCAAGTCTTACCATTGGGAGGATCCCATCCTTTACCACGAGGGAGGGGATAGCGTCTGGCGTCGGTGTATTCCTCAGGAGGAACACCATAGCGTCCTCACTTACTGCCACAAGCTTGAGGCAGGGGGACATCATTCTGGGAGGAGAACGGCACAGAAAGTGCTCCAATCCGGTTTGTGGTGGCCTACCCTCTTCAAGGACTCAGATGAGTTCGTGAAGAGGTGTACTGACTGTCAGAGGATGGGCACTTGTGGACAGCGTGATATGATGCCGATGCAGCCTATTCATTTCTGTGAGATTTTTGACGCATGGGGCATCGATTTCATGGGCCCATTCCCTAAGAGTCAGGGATTTGAGTACATTCTGTTGGCCGTAGATTATGTGAGTCGTTGGGTGGAGGCTATCCCCGCCCGAGCCGCTGATGCGAGGACACTTTGCAGATTATTGAGGAAGCACATCATCACGCGGTTCGGGGTTCCACGAGTTCTCATTTCTGATGGGGGATCTCACTTCATCAACGACCAGGTGAAGGAACTTACTACCGAGTTCGGCATAGACCATCGTGTTGCTACACCATACCATCCACAGACGAATGGTCTAGCCGAAGTGTCGAATAGGGAGATCAAGACTATTCTGCAGAAAGTCGTCCGCCCTGACCGAAAGAACTGGTCACAGCTTTTGGACTCGGTCTTGTGGGCATATAGGACGTCTTTCAAGACACCTTTGGGCACATCTCCCTTTCGCCTCGTTTATGGCAAGCCTTTTCACCTACCTGTTGAGCTGAGGCACAAGTCACTCTGGGCAGTTACAGACATATTGATGGATCCAGATGGTATAGGAGACCAGAGGAGGGCAGAGCTAGCTGCCCTGGAAGAGCTTAGAGATGCAGCTTTCACGAGCAGCCTACATTACAAGGAGAGAGTCAAGGAGTGGCATGATTCTCATATCAGCCACAAACATTTTGAGATTGGACAGAGAGTATGGCTGTTTGATGCGAGGCTTAGATTATTTCCAGGGAAGCTACAGAGCAAATGGAAAGGACCTTATCTGGTTCGGAAGGTACACGACAACGGTAGTATCGACATATCTGAGTTTTCTTCTGAGAATACCTTCCGAGTGAACGGCCAGCGGCTCAAGCCATTTCTAGATCATGAGCCGCGGGTCGTTGATCTTGCCCCTATTCATTTTGCGTGAGATGTAGTCTTTGACTCACATCTAATGCATCTCACGCCTGAGCTTTACTGATCCTCCGCTGTACATAGATCCAGATGTCCATATCAGCACATTCTTTAGTCCCACATCCCTTTCTCCATCTTATGATTATGCTATACTTAGGGTGTACCTTACCCTAAGTATAGGGGGGATGTGAGACCTTTCGGGTATTTCTTTAGTTTTTGTTTACCCCTGTTTTGCTGCCTATACTTAGGGGCATTTTACCCTAAGTATAGGGGGGGTAGACCCTGTACATTCTCCACTCGGTTTTCCCTTCGTGTACAGCCTGCTATACTTAGGATTACTTGATCCTAAGTATAGGGGGAAGACCCAAGTCCCTCTTGACTTTCATTCTCTTTTGTATAGCCTTCCTTTTCACTTCCCTATATATAGCACGAGTTATGTCTTCTTCATCGCTCTTGACTCTGAGGACATCGTTCGAGCTAAGTATAGGGGGGTGTGTATATATTTCATATATACTTTAGCCATAACTCGTACTTTGTGTGAGTGTGTTAATAAATAAAAATGGCTAAAAACCACAAAAATTAAAAATTTTCATGTTCATAATCTTCTTTTATTTGCACATACATAGCTAGTGTACAAATTATTTTTGTAAAAATGATTTCAAAAACCTTTTGTGTGTAAAGCTTGTGTAAATATTTTCTGTATCAAAATTATGTATATAGTACAAAATTTTTCCAAAATGTTTTGAAAATCAAAAGTTTGCAAAAATCTTGTGTAAATGTGTGTAAATACCCTTTTTGCAAAACTTGCACTTCATGCATCATCATTCATGATTTCAAAACATTTTTCAAAAATTTTGCATGATTGTAAAATGTGTGTAAATATGCATCTTTTTGTACATATGTATATAGTTTTCCTTGGATAATAGTTGACATTTAAACTAGCCTGGAATTCAAATTGAGAAATGGAGCTTGATTAAGATCTTAATCCACCTAACTCTAAGAGGAACCTTATAGGGCTTAGGTTTAAGGCTTTTCAGGTCCATGGTGACTTAATTCTTTGAGTCCACTAGGCTATGATCACATGTCATCTCAATGAGCCTAAGTAGAGCACTTAACAACAACACATGACTCATATAGATTATGGCTTTACTTGGACAACCGCACTATGCACCGAGCTCTCTACGGATGAGGTGGTGAGGAGGCAGTCTTCCTTGGCTTGGGGTAGCATATGAGGGTAGTACTTCTAGGCGAAACCTCTCTTCTTCATTTAGTGAAGGAAGTGCGTCTCAACTTGGTCTGGTTGCCATGAAGTCTAACGACGGGAGTTGTGGGTTGCAATAAAGCTTCAAAAGAGGGATAGTCTACTGGCTCAAGAGGAAAAACTCCTTGTATATATGCTGCACATGTACATGTTGTATAGATGCACTCGAAAAAAAATGCAAAAAGAAAATAACTCCAAAAAAAAAAAGTGGTGGGTCTGAGAGAAAATGATAATCCCACCGGAGTATGTATATAAGTGCAATAAGCAAAGCTTGGTTTCATGATCCACCTGTTGTAGCTTGCAGCAGGGAGACTTGGCTACACTGGTCAAGCTCCCAAGGGTACTTGGCTACACTGGCCTTGACCCATTCTCTTCTTCCCCCTCTTCTTGAGCCGGTTGTACTTGAACTTAGAAGGGAATACCCCGCTCCTCGAGGAAAGAGTGGCCAGATTGAGGTCATAGAGTTACCTTGTTGGGGAGGGTTGTCAAGTTGCCATTTCTGAGGTGGAGAGCTTAGACCTCACTTTCACAGGACAAGAAAAGATTCATGATCTTCAGGGTTTGTAGTTGATGACTTGTTCTGATCTGGAGCATTGAGGAGTCTTGGTTATAGAGTAGTGGAACTTGGAGGCTGTTAGGTTTTAAGCTTAAGTCTAAATAAGGTTCCGACACATTAATAATCCAAAGATCTGATTAAGCTCCATACCTCAATTTAATGAAGGCAAGTTTAATAATCAACCTTGATCCATGTACATTCTCTTTTTCTTTTTCTTTTTCTTTCTTTTGCACTTCTTTTTCAAATAAGTGTTTGCTAAGGGACTAGCAAAGTATAGTATAGGGGGGTGATGAATACCCATTCATCACTCTTTATTCTTATATTTTAGCTACAAAAACCTATGCAAATGCATGTAGATATGTGTAAATAGGGAAAATTAGCAAAAGCATGCATTTGTGTAAATATAAATAATTAGCATGTTTTTGTGCAAAAATAAAAGAATAAAGAAGAAAAAGAAAAAGAGGGAAATATTTAGAATAAATATTGAGCAACCTAACCCAAGGGAGGGCTCAGAATGGGCCTGACCGCATAAAAGCCACAAGTAGAGGGAGATAGGGGCTCATGTGTAAATATTTATGTAAATAAATAAAATAATATTTTCCTCAACCAAAAATATACTTGTATATATTTTGTATATATTTAGGAACTATTAAAAACAAGATAAAAATCTAAAAATCAAAAATACCAAAAAGAACCCTTCACCATGTACATAGTCCATCATCCTTACTTTATTTCACCTTGTAAATAACCTAATTTATTTTCAAATCTTTTTGTAAATATTCCTTTTTATGTTTTGTAAATAAAATAAATAAAAAGAATCAAAACAAAAATCAAATAAAAATTACAAAATTAAAAATATAAAAATATCTTGTATATATACCATGTATATAAGTGTAAATAAATAATTATTTCCCATCTGTATATAAATAATAAAAATAAAGTAAAAATAGCCTTTTATTCCTCATTTTATTCTATAAATAAATAAAATATAAAATGGGAATAAAAATGTATAAAAATAATTAATTAAAAATCAAAAATCAAAAATCAATATAGTGTATATATACCTATGTATAGCTAATATGTAAATACCTTATTTTAATTTCCAATAACTAATTAAAAATCACAAAAAAATAGAAAAAATTAAAACAAACATTTTTCATGTTTTGAGTTTTTGGAAATTCGGCCATTTAAAGGCCCAAAAAATTAAAATAAAAATCTCAGCCTTGGCGGCCTCTGATTGGTCCACGGGGGATTGTTGACCCCCGGTCAACACCTCCCCCAGGACCACCAGAGGCGCGGATCTGGGTTTCGACCCGATTTCTCAATCTTTTCCCCACCTTATCCGAATACCAAATCCGCAAACCCCGGGCCCTAATCCATCTGCACATACCCGAGATCCTCGCCCGGAGGTTTGCATGGGGATCCGCGCGCCGATCGTCGTGCCCGACTCCATTCTTCCCGGACCCCTAGCACTATAAAGTTGGAGCTCCGCCGCACTCTCACGCTATCTTTGGTTAACCATTCTCTCTCCAGTGAGCTCCATCGCAACAAGCAAGGTGACAGCTTGCCCCCGCCGGTGTCGCAGCGAGGAGGAGGTGCGTCGACCATCGATCCGGCCGCTTCTTGCAGCCGTGCTCCGACGACCACCCGGAGCTCGAGCCTCGGGAGTTGACGACCCTTGAGGCGAGGACCAGGAGCTAGCTGAGCTCCAGCACAGTCTACAGCATCACCCAGGTAACCTTAGTTCCTACCTAGTTAGAGTAATTTTGGATTTCGCCCAAATCGACCGTTCGCCGTGTTCCTTTGATTCCGACTGTCTCGCTTCATATCTCGATCATCGGAGCACCCCATCACCTCCGCCACCTCCTCACGCACGTTCTACGCCCACTCGTTCAACCCAGCTCGCCCCGGAGCTGGGAGTCGAGCTCCACCGTCTTCCGCTCGCCGGAGCTCCTTCGCCCCGACCCACCAGCCACCTTCACCCCGCTTCTTTGGGTCGAGGCACTTTGCCCTCGACCCGCGAAGCTTTCTGGTTGCTTTGCAGGTCCAAAGGGAGGTGTCTGAGCCCCCCTTACATCCCAGACCGGAGCTTCGCGCCGCCAGCCTCGCCGGAGCCCCTCCAGGGCTCGGCTAGGCCATCGGCCAATACCATCAGCTGCGGGGCTGCACCGGGAACCTGTTCCGACATCCAGAGGCAACTGAGGAGGAGTGTAGCTCACGCAGGAGGCCGGCGAAGTTCGCCGACGTCGAGTTATTTCACCATCCTCCAGAGCCGTCCGATGAAGCCTCAGCTCCAGTTCTAATATCAGCCGTCCATCTTTCGAGGAGCCGCGACCGTTGATCATCCAGAGGACCTCATCTGGACCGTTAGTACCCGAGGAGAGAGGCACCTGAGCCCCAGTCGTTAGATCACCCACGTGGCCTCGCCTCAACCGTCGATTGAGCCCAAGAGAAGAAGAGAAGGAGAGCGCCGCCCATCCTGACCGTCCATCCACCACGTGGCGCGCATCTGGCCGTCGACCAATAAAGGGTGAGCTCCATCGCAACAAGCAAGGTGACAGCTTGCCCCCGCCGGTGTCGCAGCGAGGAGGAGGTGCGTCGACCATCGATCCGGCCGCTTCTTGCAGCCGTGCTCCGACGACCACCCAGAGCTCGAGCCTCGGGAGTTGACGACCCTTGAGGCGAGGACCAGGAGCTAGCTGAGCTCCAGCACAGTCTACAGCATCACCCAGGTAACCTTAGTTCCTACCCAGTTAGAGTAATTTTGGATTTCGCCCAAATCGACCGTTCGCCGTGTTCCTTTGATTCTGACCGTCTCGCTTCATATCTCGATCATCGGAGCACCCCATCACCTCCGCCACCTCCTCACGCACGTTCTACGCCCACTCGTTCAACCCAGCTCGCCCCGGAGCTGGGAGTCGAGCTCCACCGTCTTCCGCTCGCCGGAGCTCCTTCGCCCCGACCCACCAGCCACCTTCACCCCGCTTCTTTGGGTCGAGGCACTTTGCCCTCGACCCACGAAGCTTTCTGGTTGCTTTGCAGGTCCAAAGGGAGGTGTCTGAGCCCCCCTTACATCCCAGACCGGAGCTTCGCGCCGCCAGCCTCGCCGGAGCCCCTCCAGGGCTCGGCTGGGCCATCGGCCAATACCATCAGCTGCGGGGCTGCACCGGGAACCTGTTCCGACATCCAGAGGCAGCTGAGGAGGAGTGTAGCTCACGCAGGAGGCCGGCGAAGTTCGCCGGCGTCGAGTTCTTTCACCATCCTCCAGAGCCGTCCGATGAAGCCTCAGCTCCAGTTCTAATATCAGCCGTCCATCTTTCGAGGAGCCGCGACCATTGATCATCCAGAGGACCTCATCTGGACCGTTAGTACCCGAGGAGAGAGGCACCTGAGCCCCAGTCGTTAGATCACCCACGTGGCCTCGCCTCAGCCGTCGATTGAGCCCAAGAGAAGAAGAGAAGAAGAGCGCCGCCCATCCTGACCGTCCATCCACCACGTGGCGCGCATCTGGCCGTCGACCAATAAAGGGGTAAATATCTTAGGGCCCCCTCTTAGTTTGTCATTTCATTTCCAGTCCTGTAAATATTTTTAGAACTTTATTTACGTAGGGTTATTTGCAGTATGGACCTTGTGCTTAGTTTTAATTGCATGTATGCCCCTGTGTGTATGTGACCACGTGCTTCGTCACGTGTTGTGTTGGGCATTTTACATCTTTTATCCTGTAGAACTGGGTTGTTATGAAATGAATGAATATTTTTGAGTAATTGCAGTTATGCCCCTGTGAGTGTTTTTATTACGCATGTGTGAATTTTATTGGGCTTTTTGCAACCGAGTCCCTGGGCTTTTGATACGCGTTATCAAAAGGCCCTAAGACTTGGTTTTTATTACCATTTGGTCCCTGTGTGCCCCAGCCACACGCCACGCGCGTGACTTGGTGGGTATTTTGCACCAGAGCCCCCAGGTTCTCGGGTATTTGCACAATCGTCCCTGTGCACTGTGCCCTCTTTGCATTTTTGAATAAAATATCAAACCACCTCCAAATCCAATGAGATTTTGACACATGGCTCCTGCCATGGTGTAGAAATTTCAGTGATTTTTGAGGACATTTTTACTTTCATTTAGTATTTTTAAAAATTCAAAAACAACCTTTTTAGCTACTGTCTAGATATAAAAATACCAAAAAAATTATAAAATCACCTTTAAAAATTCTGAAAAAATTAGATACTGTTGTTTGCTTGTTTTCTGATTTTCTAGCCAATTTTGGCTATTTTCCATTGAGTAAAAACCCTAAAAATTGAAAAACCCTTAAAAACCCATAAAAATTATAATAATTAATTTAAAAATCCAAAAACAATAATTAGGGTGCCTAAAATTTCCTTATTCTTTCTAGATTACAGGAAAATTACCTCCAGGGCTTAGTGAGACTCTTAGATATTTTATTTTTGAGTTTCAAGCCTTGCTGGACAATACCTCTTTTATTTAGCACTGTTTGATTTTTAGAAAATAATTTACCCATCAGAAAATTATCAAAAATTCACCAAAAACACTTAAAAACTTAAAAAACACAAAAACAATTTTTCCTTAATTTTTGCATTATTTTTGGTGTGTTTAATAAATTGTTGAAGTTGGCTTGAGTTTCTTGTCTTTTATTTTCTCACTCTTGAAAATCCAAAAAAATATAAAAATTAACAAAAACCACTAAAAATCATTTTATTTTATTCTATTTCATTTTCACTACTTCGTAGGCTTCTGCCAATCCGTGCTCCTTGTGTTCGACCCTGGGAGCTATACCAGGTTAATATCATAGCGAGACCGCTTTCGCATTTTCGATTGATTTTATTTCTCGTAGTGGTCTAATTTTTCTTGATATACTTAGTTCGATTGACTGAGGTCACGACGACCATTTCTTTACCTTTACCCTTAGTCATTCGGGCGGTTATCACCCGCCTCACCTTTATATAGAAGTCTCAAGAGGTTGATGTAACTCAGGCCATTCATGTTATTTTAGCTTAATTACCCGAGAGACAAATTGGATTAGAAACCAGATGACCTTGAATCTCTTGTTAGACATGAAGATAACCATCTGAACAACATTGTCAAGTACACTTGACTTCTATCAAATTGAGGGATCCTAGAAAGACAAGTGTTCAACCCTTACCACCCATGACTCTTGGCCCGTATACTTAGGGAGTTGGGCCCTTCCAAGGGAGAATCATGACCCCAACAGCTATATCTTTAAGTTGGCAAAGCTAAAGTATCCGTACATTGAAGGTATTTTAAAATACCTCCACACATAATGTAAGTACGCTCTACTTTTAATAATAAAGATGCTTCCTTTACTCCTGAGCAGTGCCAGAATTGGCAGCAAACTAGTGCTAATAGTCGAGGCTGTTTAAAAGTCCACAGGAGCAGGTGAATCAAGGGCATCAGTAGGGCCAGAGTTAGCGTATCTCGAATGCAGATGGTCGAACCCTACTCAATAAAGCTTACAAATGCCAACCAAATCATTAATAAAGCTAACGGGGGTGATCCGACTTGGAAGGGAAGTTGTACCTCTCAGTTAGTATCAGTGCTAAGGGAATATTGGGCTTGCACACGCACCGAGCACTTGGCAAATTGGGAGACTTCAAATTGTAGAACAACATCGTTCATCTTGGTCTAAAATAATGCCATATAAGGTTCATAGGTCAATTGGATTCTAAGCTCAACTTGATACTCAGGTGCTGTTTGACTTAAGTAACATCCATCTTAAGAGAATCCATCACCCTACTATATGTAAATAAGTTGTCCTCACTCTTAGTTCAAGATTCAAAATCACATCTATTGTTAGGTAGAGAGATATGAAATGGGTTTACTCATTGGAAACCTCAGAAGAATAGAGTTCCTTTCTTTCATTTTGGTTGTTTGGTTTTTCAATAAATTGTCTTGCTCGGGATTAGCAAGAGACAATCATAAGGGGGTGATGAATCTACGATTCATTGCATTATCATGCCCATTTTTTTAGCCTTTTGTGAGCATTAGTGGATCAAGTTTGCATGATTTATGGTCATGTCTTTGTGTTTATCAATTTTCCAATATGATCTCATATTTGAGCTTAATTATCTACACGGGGATTGGATTTTGCATTCATATTCATGACCGGTTTCTATACCTTTCACCGTCCCTATTCATAACTAGAACCTTTGACAAACTTCTTTCCCCATCATAGACAAACACAAAGCCTTTCCCCATTAACTCTACATATCTCTCGTGCGTACTCTATTTCCCGAACCAAAATCTAACCTGTGCTAATCGTTTGTCTTTCAAAACTCCAAATTGAATCCTATTCCATATGGCCCCAGAACCACACAAGTCTACATTAGCTACTTGCAAAATCTCAAGAAATGTAAGGGCACTTCCATAAACCCACACATTCCCTTGGGTCTTTCATGCAACATTCCATATTTTGTGAAGGGCAAGTCATGGCATTAACCTTTGCCAATCCCATGCACGTACAAACAATTCTACACGTGAATTCTCATGCATTTGGTATACCACTTGATAACTATTGATGGGCTCACCATTTTACCTCAGGTTATATCTCACCAACACATGCAAGTTTTATACACCTTTAAAAGCCATCCCCGCCCGTCAATGAAGAAATACCCCTGTTATAATAGTCATATTTTTTTGGGCAGATTCCACACACGGATATTCTATCTATGGTATCACTTAATTCCATACGTATAAAACAACTCAACACTCATTCTCTGTTACCTTCTTTTTCCTACGACAGATTTTGTTGCACAAATTGGAGCTCAGACAAGTCAAGGAAAGAATAATGCTCGATTAATTAAAGGAGCCAAATCCAGGGTTGTTGGCTGGAAGAACAAACGTGAAGGACGAAAAAGACAGACTTTGCACTACGACGTTATTCCATTGCGCGAATGTTGCAGTAATAATTGGAAATGGATCAATGATCATTAAAATCACGCTTCCCTCGACCCAAGGGCTGCCGGCAATTGCGTTGCTACTGACGGAACGACAGAGATAAAATCAGGAGCGTGGGTTCTCTCCAAGGGAGCCGGGGGGAGGTTAGGAGACAACAAGCAACACAGAGCTTCAGAAGGCCAACTATCCGTCAAGAGAAGTGGCCGTTCGCTCTCGCGTTCAACGACAACCATCTGATCAAGATCCCTTGTCCGACTCATTTATATTTTTCCTCTTCTCGATTTTATTTTATTAGTTGTTCGCATGTATTTCTTCTCTTATTTTTAAGTTCTATGGATTGGCATTCAACTATCATTTATCCCCACTCGTTTTTTTGGAGTTCTGTTAGTAGTAACTGCTATCTTTTCTTGAGAGTGCATGCTCCCCTAATATTTGATACGGATTTTGGTTATTTTGTTGCATTCATTTGAACAAAAGAAAAGAAAAGGATACTCATCGAATCTGCCTCCCTGTGTTCGACTCGTCGCTCACTACTATACATGCACACATCTCATGTGTGTTATGTAAATTTGAGTTTCGGAAATAAATTTTATTATTGATTCATCCTCTATCTTGTGCACAACGACTCGGTTTCTACATCGATTTACGCACTCCGATTTTTGACGATCAGTATTCCTCAGGAGGAATATATGAGTGTCCTCACATACTGTCATTCCTTGGAGGTAGGAGAACATCACTACGGGAAGAGGACCGCCTGGAAAGTGCTTCAGTGTGGTTTGTACTAGCCGACCCTTTTCTGTGATACATATGCATTTGTTAGGTCGTGTCCAGTATGCTAGAGAATAGGAGGGACCATCGGTCCCAAAGATGAAATGCCCATACAACCGGTTATTTTGGTTGATGTTTTCGATGCATGGGGTATAGATTTCATGGGCCCATTCTCTAACAGCCATGGCTACAAGCATATTCTCTTGGCAGTTGATTATCTCTATAGGTGGATGGAAGCTATCCCTACCCAAGCCGCAAACATCAAGACTGTCTATAAGTTCATGAAAGATTACATAATTTCATGTTTCAAGGTTCCCAAAGTCATCATCTCTTACGGGGGTAGCCACTTTGTTAACAGGGAAATGAAAAAGTTAACAAAGTACTACGACATCGAGTATTGTGTCGCTAGTCCATACCACTCACAATCAAATGGCATGGCTGAGGTGTCGAATAGGGAGATAAAGGATATTTTGTAGAAGCTAGTCCACCCTGACAGGAAGAACTGGTCCCAGCTTTCGGACCAACTTCTATGGGCATACCAGACTGTTTACAAGACCCCGCTTGGAACCTCCCCATTCCGAATTGTTTATGGAATGCCTTGTCATCTGCCCGCTAAATTGATACACAAATCTGCATGGGCATTAAAGAAAGTGAACTGGAACTCACATGAGGGAAATAGAGCAGAAAGATGAATTTAAACGAGCTTTTGGAAATCAGAAACAAGGCATATGATAACAATGTGATTTATACGAACAGAATCAAGCGTCGGCACGATCAACATATTAGACACAAGAGCTTTGTTTCGAGGTAAAAGGTATGATTATTCAATGCCAGGTTGAAGATCTTTCAAGGCAAGTTGAAGCCCAAGTGGACAGGACCCTTCATAGTTAGGGAAGTGAACACGAACGACAGTATATGGATTTAGAGCTTACAAATGGTGCACAACTGTTCCTTGTAAATGGGCAACTGCTGAAGCATTTTATAGGATCAGATGAGTAGTTAGTTTGTGTAGAAGAGATCTCATTCATACGTATCCCAGAATACAATGATCCACTCTTAGGGAACGCATGAATCCTCACTACTCCTACCATATCCAAGCATCTCTTTTCCCACTTCTCTTTCTCTTTGTATATTCCCCAACTCCATCGATTCACACACACGCTCTTGTACTATACATAGGATGACCAGAGCCTATGTATAGGAGGGACCGTTTCCCGCCATGTGCGCATATTCATCTATTTTTCTTCCTGACTTCGACCACCCTTTTTTTGCTCTTCTTCTATACTTAGGTTGATCAGAGCCTAAGTATAGGGGGACAGGTTGACTTATATACTTTTTGTTATTTTAACTCTCCTAGGAGCACGAGCTATGTATTTTCCTCGCTTCTTGTGCTATGAGGACATAGCACATGTTAAGTAAGGGGGCCATGTGTATATTACATATATACTTTACCCATAGCTCATACTTTTGCATATTTTTGTATGTATTATACGTATTTTTGTATATATAATGCAATAATTACGGGATGGGTAAAATTGAAAAAAAACTTTTTGTAAAATACAATATACTTGTATAATATGTATATTGTATATAAGTTGTAAAATATGTTTAATAAATTTGTGAAATTCTTGTAAATAATACTTTTGTAAAATTTGTAGTAAAATAAGAGGCATACCAAAAATGACACTTTTAAAAAAAGAAGAAAAAAGAGAAGAAAAGGAAAAAAGAGGTTTATTATTTACTCTTGCATATCATCCTTGAATTCATAGAATATGTTATGCACTTCATTCATCTACATTGCATCTCATCTGCATTTTATTTGCATATTTGCATATGCAAAGTGGAATGTTGGTGAACCTTATAGGAGCTCGAGTTAAGATTTTTCATGTCGAGTGACTTAATTATTTGAGTCCACAAGACTATGTTGACATGTCATCGTGATTGATATGTAGAATATTTCACACACGATTCTTTTAGCGACATAACTTGGACAAGTACCATGCACATAGCTCATAATTGATGAGGTGTTGAGGAGGTAGAATCCTTTGGCTTGGAGTAGCATACGGATGGAAACATCCGTCCTCCTCTAGGGAGGGTAGTGCATCTCAACCTAGTCTAGTGGTATCGACGTCTAACGATGAGATGTCGTGGGTTGCAATAAACTTTAAAAGATGGATTGTCTATTGGCTTAAGAAAAAAACTCCTTATGTACATGCTGCACTTTTGTATATATCGAAAAAAAATCTCTAAAAAAGTTAGACGGGCAAAAAGTTAAAAAATATTTCCCATCGGAGAAAAATACGAATAATCAAGGCATATGCTTCAAAGTCTCATACCAAGGAAGCCTTCAACTATAGACTTGGCTACAATGGTCAAGCTCCACGAATATGTGACTACACTGGTCACAGTCCATTCGCTTCTCTACCCCTCTTCTTGAGCTAGTTGTACTTGAACTTAGAAGGGAATACCCCGCTCCTCGAGGAAAGAGTTGCTAGACCTAGGAATTAGGGTTACCTTGTTAGAGGAGGTTGCTTCTTTGTCAATTCTGATGTGGAGAGCTATATTTCACTTACACAGTACAAGTAAGATTCATAGTCATCAGAATTTGCGTATGAGGATTTGTTCTGACCTGACCGTTGAGGGGACCTGAATAATGACTTGTGGAACTTAAAGGTTGTTTGATCTTAAATTCAATTCCCAATTAGGTTCCACCACATTATTAATCTAAAGGTCGAGTCGAGCTCCATTTTCACCTTTTGTTCATGACCTTGGTGTGGAACCCAAAATCATTTCACTTTTGCATTTCTTTTTAGTTGCTCGAGGACGATCAAGGTTCTTGTATAGGGGGTTGACGAATATGTGATTCATCACTCTAAAAGTCAAAAATAGATATTCCACATGAGTAGTTAGTTAAATTTATTTATTTATTTTTCATTAATGTCTGCATTTTAGCATGCAAATATGCATTAAATAAGAAGCCAAATTCACTTGTAAATATAACCTCTATATTCATTATATATTCACTATTTTTTTATCTATTTTTCACTAACTCAGAATTGAATAAAATCAGCTCTATAGTGTATATATTACTAACACTAATAAAGGAAAATTATCAAAAAATACTAACCTGTAAAGTTGACTATTAAAACCCAAACTCTAGTTTTAGACTAAGAACCTTAAAACGTGAATATCTCTGTCATATAGTCTCCTATGCACCCCTACTCACTTTTGAATTAATGTGTGTTCATACCTTCAAAACAAGACAAAATTCCAAAGAATCGGATTTCTTAGTAGAAACTTGGGTTTTGGGCCCCTTTGTGTATTGTAGATATGTCCTTATATTTTATTTTATCTTTTTATTTTATTAATTTATTAAAAATCCAAAAAAATAGATTGAGTTGTAAATATTTCCTTCATATTTTCTTAAATTTTATTTTGGATTTTATTTATTTTAAAATTACAAAAAAACCTGTAAAAGATAAAATGCGGTATTTTATACCTATAGGATACCCCCAAAAATTCTTTTTGTACTAATGATTTATTTGATTTGGGTCCTTCACAAAAGTTGTAGATCTCGTCAAGACGAGCAAGTTTTGTGTTGACCACTTTTTTGTTTTTAACCCTTTTGTCATTTCTTTTTCATTTTTTTACATTTAATTTTTAAATTTTCTAGGAGCGACACGTGCCAGATCCTGGAGCCGCCACGTGTCGCCAACTTTTTATTTTATTGTCTATTAATATTTAGTTTATTATTTCTTTTATTTTTATCTTTATTTTTTATTTATCATTATTTTATTGATTTTAATTATCATTATTTATTTATCTTTTTTATACATTTCTTATTGTTTTAATTATAATTTATTATTTATTTATTTTTTATTATTTACCTATTTATTATATTATTTATTATTATTTTATATTTCCTTATTCTATTTTAATTTTATTTATTTATTATTATTATTTCTTTTATTCAATATTAATTTCTAAATATTTTCTTCCAAGCCACGTGGCCTCCCCCATCCTTCCCCATTCTCATGCCCAATCTTCTCCCCTACGCGCCGCCCGCTTCCTGTCGCAGTACGTAACTACCTCTACCCCCTCTCCCTCTCTCTCTTCCCCTGCCCATCGACCTCGACAACTGCTCCACCTCCAACCCACGACCCCAGTCGATATCGACCCCATCCAACCGCAAATAAAACCCCAACCGCCCCTCGTTGATAGGCATCCGTTATCTCTGAGTGGGAGCCTAGCTTCAACCAACCTTGTGGTGACAACACCATGCCCTAGGTTTTGACGGTGACGACGACCAATGTTTCATCTCTTTGCGGGTGAGATCCAAGGTTGGATTTCAACCTTGTAGAAGCAACCCCCCTCGACGTTGCTGTAAAGCATTACGTGCTCCTTCACATGCTTGAGGCGACTACTGGAGGATCTACCTCCATACCCTCGGTGAAACCCCCGGTACCCTCTTTCCTCTTTCCCTATCTTCTTCTTCCCTTCGTCTTCTCTCCTTCTTCCTTCGTCTTCCCCAATATCTTCCACTTTTCAATCCTATTCAACCCATCTTTCACCGCCTGATCGCCACCCCCACTCACGTCAACCACCACCCACTTCACGATCTGCCCTTCGTCCACTCAATTCCACCTCGCTTCTTTCACCGCACTGACTACGGGCCTTGACCGACACCAGCTATGCCTTCCACTTCTCCACCGACCCACCGCTCGCGACATGCCTTGGTCTGCACTCCAAGATCCTAGTTGCCAACACCACCTGGAGAAACCTACCATCGACCGATCGTCGACCACCATCGACGCCTTGCGCTACTCTCCACTTGTAGAAATGTGCCTCAACGTGCCTCGACCCACGATGCCACTGGTCGAGGCTGCCCTCATCATCGCCTCGTTGACTCCAGGCACGTACCACTTCCTTGGAGCCCCCGCTCCTCTACCTTGGCTTCGTATCACCTTCAGCTCTTCCTCGTAGGGCGTGTGCCACCCTTTTCCTCTCCACCGCCTCGAGGCCACACCTATTGAATGTACGAGCACACAGCAAGCCATTATGCAATAAATGTTATTGTATATATCATTCCCTGATCTGAACTGAATAATGACTAATTTTCATAATAGGTCCCTTAGTACAATTAGGGTTATGTACCATGTCCATCTTAATAATCATATAAGCTCGTGCTTGGATGGATATCTAAAGATTTAGATTGAGGACTCATCAAGTCCTGTCAAATGATTATTAAGAGATGATCTCCAGCTTGAGAAGGAGTCGTCCTTTCTCTAAAGGCTGATATCTAACCACCTCTTGGTGCATGTCTTCTACATAGGAATAGAGATTCGAAGGTGTTAGATAACTTAGGTTAAAGAGTTGACTTAACGAAATTGAGATAACAAACGACCTATGTCGTATGCTATCACGATAAAGGCACACATCCTCTGACCAGAGACAGATGTGTTACTATATGTTTGAGTATGTATATTTGGAAGACCAATAGGTTGATGACCTAATCAAGGTCTATCTATTGGCACGCTAGTGTGCAAACAAGGGCATATGAGTGATGAATCCGCGATTCATCATCGCAATATCTTGATCTTAGCAAAATCCCCGAGTAAAATCCCAAATAAATGTCCATAAAATCAATAAATTAACAAAATAACTCTTGTCAATAAAACACACTAATTATTGTATATAGGATTGTATAAAATAAATTAACACTAAAAAGTCACAAATTAAAGGAGTTTTTCACCTGTAAATAGCCCAAAACTTCATGTATTTTTAATTCAACTCTTTTTTGCCTAATTCTTTCTCTAACTTATTTATAAAAATGTATATAAAAATACAAAAATACAAAACAAATTTCAACTCAAATAAATGCTCCTAGATCCCAAAGAGAAAAAGCCGTAAAGTCCAACTTCTAAGCCAAATTCCCGCTCCGTCTGAACTCCAAATTCACCAAACTCACTTTTAAAGTTCAAGTTAGAAAATTATCTATCCAACGGAAGTGGTTTCATTAAAACCGGAGCTCATTTGCAAAAGTTGGATTTTGGGACCTAGATGTACATTGTAAATTATGTATATATTCAATCTTTCTTCTTTTTTATTTTACCTTTCTTAATTACTAAAAATCCAAAAAAATAAATTCTGTGTTGTATTTTAATTCTACTATTTTATTGTATTTTTTGTTGCAAATATCTTTACTAAAATATAAAAAAAATAAAATTAGAAAAGCAAAAAAAAATATTTGTATATAGTGTTTGTCTTAATAAATACCCCACTCGTTTTCTCTCTTTATTTTATCGTCCCATTTTAGTAGCCTACTTTTATTTTATTTAATCACATTCTCTACAATAACTTCCATTTTCCTCCATTAACCTCCAAGTCTCCATCAACCTCCATTCAACACCATTATTCATCCAACTTCCCATTCAACCCCATCACTAATTTAACCTCCCATTCAACACCACCACCATTCTAACTTCCCTTTCTCTTCTCTTTATATTCATTTGTACATGCTCATTTTTTCCATCCGCCATTCTAATAGAAAAGGGAGAGAGCTTGGAGTGTTTTGTTGGTGACAGCGGCGAGGCATCTTCCTCAAGCGACGACCTCCTACAGGCGAGATCCGCGGAGCTCCGCTCCGCGTCACGAGTTCCCCATTGAGCTCGCTTAGCTTCTCCGATTTTATTTCGCCAATCGGATCGAGACGACGACAGGAGTCCAGCGTAGCTGCTCCGCAAACCCGGCGAACATCAGGTAAGTATTTCTCCTCGTTTCTCTTGTTATTTTATTTTATCTAATATCTTGTTTCCTTGTTGTTTGGATCACCATCATTTATTTATCTATCATTTTTTTATTTTCATATCATCACGATCAACCCACCATCATATTTGCATTTGTTCATATTTGTCATTTTGTATTTCTTCATCCTTTTATTTAAAAAAAATTAAAAGCATTTGTTCATTTTGCATTTGTTCATCTTTTTATTTAAACAAAAAAAAATTAAAAACATTTGTTCATTTTTCCTTTGTTCATTTTCCGTTTAAACAAAACAAAAAAATATAAATAAAAAAAATTAGTTTGCATTACAACAGAAAAAAGAAATAAAAAAAAAACAAAAAATAGCCGCAGCAGCGGTGGGGGAGCACCCGCCGCCGCCGCCCCTTCCATCAACGGTGGCTCCTCCGCCATCTCCTCGCCGCCGACCCCGCAACTCACCGCCCCCCCTCGCAACTTCGGGCGGCCGCGCCCTCAGCCGCTCTGCCGCGGCGCGCACGGCCGCCTCCAGCCCTAGCGGCGAGTAGCGCCGCCGCCGACTTCTCCCCCTTTGGGTTCCTCCTTCGTGCTTCAGGAAGAAGAAGGTCCATTTGATTTTTCATTTTTTTATTTCGTGAAATTTGCATAAGTTTCTTTTATACTTCCTGTAATTACAAATAGGTCCCTGTATAAAGTTGTTTGTATATTTTGTTTTCTGTATTTGCAAGCATACCCCTGTGTTTGACTAATAATTTGGACCTCTCTTTTGCATCTTTTTATTCAATGAAAAGTGGCATTGTGTTGAGAAACTAATTGTCTACCATCAGAATGTTTATTTGTATTTTTATGGTAGTTGGGTAATTAATTAAAATTGTTTAACTGAAAATCCATATATTTTACCCATTCCGTTCTCTTAAAATTATATCTCACACACGGTAGTTCTAAAAATTCCAAAAAAATTATATATGATGCCATTGATATGTGATTAACTTATAGTCCAAATTTCATCTAAAATGGATTTGTCTTGTAACTGGAATAATTTATAGAGTGAATTTAGTATTTGATTTTTAGTTAAATCCACATATATCAATTTAGTAAAATTTCAAGTCTCCTGGATTGCACATGAAAATATCTATTTTAGATAATTTGTTCTCTGACTAATTTGATAAGATGGATTTATTAGAAATTATTTACTCACTGTCACTCTGTTTTCATTAAAAAATCCATAAAAAATTCATAACTTGTTAAAAAATTCCAAAAAAATCACTGTAGCTTCCTTGCATCATGTTTACATTCCAGTATTTTTTTTCATAATTTTTGCTTACTGTTTGTGCGAGAAATTGTGAAAAAAACCATAAAAGTGTACTTTTTTAATTATTGCATTTTAAACCTAAAAAATACAAAAAAATGTGTTTTGTGTTCCCCACTGGATTAGGACTTTAGGAAAAATATAATTTGGCTGAATTGGATTAAATTTAACATTAAAATTAATTTGGCTAAGTTGTGTGATTTCTTAGTGTTCTTATTCAGTCGCATTTGCATTTGCTTCGGTTTTTTGCATAAAAAAATCTAAAAAAAACCCGCGTGGAAATATAGACCTAAGTTTTTGAATTAACCCGAAGTTGTTCCTTTGCCTCCCTGAGTTCGACCCCGAACTTGCCCGGGATATAAATTAAGCCGAGACACTCTTCACGGAGATCTTCTCTCGGTTCTGACCGAAACGCTAAGTACACGTGCTACAACGTGACCGAATTAATCATCGTATTTAGTGACTCGTCAGATGGCGACGTTGCCGGGGAGGCAAACGGCTTAGGGATTAATTTAAAATTTTGGATTTAGATTTTCTCTACTCGGGTAGTCTGACCCCCGAGCCACATTGTATTTATTACATTTTTTTCAATTATTTCTCTTCATATTCATGTATATATTTTGTTTTTATCTCTCTAACTTAAATTTTATTTTTCTTGCGAGGGCCCGGTGAACTTGGAGTGGATCGGAGGTCGACGGACGCGACGCGCGCCGACTGCTGAAGAGCAAGAAAATCAATTTTTCTTCGAGAGATTTTTTTATAAATCTTTGTAATTATTGTGTTGTAATAACTTAGGTAATTCGCTCTTTCCAGCGGCTCTTGTTTGAGAGCTCGCGTTTGTATCCGGACTGGACTTTAGACCAGCTCGTGGTCGTGTGGTTGCTTGACGTAGAATAGGACTTGCACTCGCGGCTCTTAGAGCATATTTTATTAGAATATCTGTATTGCTTGTGCTCGTAATTTTTAGGACCACACATCACATTTAACGAGACGCACTTAGACCGCTGGGCTATTAGTCAAATTTAACTTGTTCATCACTCGCTAATAGAACTGCCTGTCTAGGAACGATTTTCTCGTTTGCATTCATATAGTATAAAATTTCAATTCTGCCTTACATCCCGCATGTAGAGCGCGAGGATCACTGTAAGTCTTCTGAACTGGGCATGCATCATTGATTTCATTATTTGCATCGATTTTTCTCGACTCCCTCCCCTTGATTTTTGAAACTTAGGTTAAAAGGAAATCGGGACTGATCGTTAGGCGTGCTTTGTTTGGTGGACTAATCAAGTGATAACCAAACTTAAAATCGGGACTGCTAATCAGAGTTGATCAAAAAAATTGATTAAAACTAACACTTGTTTTGGGAGAGAAAAACCCTCATTGTATGCTTGGCTAATTTTGATTGTTGAGAGGTGATGACGCATCCCTAGGATAGTGCCCAAAACCTACTTTTTAGCCTTGCGTAATTGGATTTATATCTTGATTTATCACCTAATTAAAACTGAAAAGATAAACGGTCGGACTTTTATGACCATCACCGTGTTGAGTAGGTGAACTCAGGGTTTGCTCTTGTGTTTGTTTGTTTTGTGTGTTATTCGGTGCACTTGCATGCTTTCTTCCTTGATCCGCTTCATTCTCCTATTTTCCCTCCAAGATGTCAGAATATTGGTCATCATATCCACGTCATTCTTCTTCGACCATATTTCGATCATCTCCACCCTCTCATTCCTCTTCATACCCACACCCCGACCGCGAAGTCAGAACTCCGACTGACTTCCGCACTTCTTCGTCCTTCTCACCTACCCCACATTCTTACACCCATGACCCACAACCACTCTGTATTGACTCACCATATTCTTATCTGCTTGTTGAAATGAAGGAACCAATCAAAGAGAAAGCCACTACTGAGATGAATGATTGGCAGAATCAGTTGACCCCACATACCTCATTGTCACCTCGAGTTGGGACAGAACAACAATTTCCATATACACATCCCGACTTAACCTTAGGGTACAACATGGTCGATCAGACAAACCGAATGAAGAGGCCTGAACCGTACGATCTTCCTGACTTGATTGACCTGAGTGATAGAGACCACATTGACCAACCTTCATATCACCCATTCGGAGAGCCTACATATACAGGGGATTGGATTCATGCGACCGATCTACAGACTCCCTGTCTACTGACTCCGCCTTATGAGGCTCCGACCAACATCTGCCATACAGATGAGTCATACTCAACCCAGCATTACACGCCTGAGTCAAGATGTGTTGAGTATAAAATCCCAAGTTCTCAGCAGTATCCTCCAATTGTGCCGACTTCTCTCATGAGGTGTCATGAGAACTTATTAGAGGATGACATTTGTAGACCGATTAAGAGTCCAGGTAGGAATGTGGATCATGGATTTCACGGATTGAATCTTAAAAACCTGGAAGACACTGGATTGACCACACATCATGTACAGCTAGAGTCCCTTCTACCTCCCTCTTCTACTAACCACTTTCCCTCCAAACCAGAGTCTGTACATTCTCCTAGTCCTCCTTCACCTACCAAAAAGACCAAAAAAATTGAAAACTCAAAAAATACCATAAAAATTGAAAAAGGAAAAGATCTAAAAAAATTGGATCCCGCGGTTAGGGAAGCATTGGATAGAAAGTTGATTTTTGAGCTTCCCTTAATAATGGCCATTGAGCACTTTCCCGACCTTAAAAGATTTGTGAGAAGTAAATTGATGCCTAAAAGGTCGGGCAATAAAAGAACAAGGACTGAGAAACATGTAGTGTCTATGGCCACATCTTTGATGATGGGGAGAAAAACCAAGAGTCCCAGAGTAAAGCGGTTACCTAGATTTGATTGTGAAATCAAAAATACCACATTCACCCATGCAAGAATCGATGATGACTTACCGATTAATATCCTCCCGACCTCCGTGTTTGCCAAGCTCAAACTCGGATCTGCCAAGAAGTCAGGAGAGATCATTCAGTTGGCAGATCGGACCATTAAACGGTCGAGAGGAACCATTTCAGTCATCGTCACTTTCCAAGGTGCTCTACTGGAGATAGACTTCACGATCATTGACATTGAGCACCGAGGAGAGTTTACCCAGTCCCCGATCATTCTTGGGAAACCGTTCTTAGCCTTGACTAAGGCAACTATAGATTGTGAGACTCGGGAGATCGATTTCTCTGCATTGGAAGCACTCCGATCTCACCCGATCTTTGAGGACACGCGATATTCCAAGGTAACCCGTAAAGTTGCAGACAGTCGTGACCTTCGAGAGACAGTTGAGTCCCGTCTCTCTACTACACCTGAGATACCGACTGTCCAGACGACCATTGGTTTAGAGACTTCCTACAACCACACATCGCATACTGCTTGCACCACCACCACGATAGCTTCTAGAGAGGACTCACGACCAGAAGCCATCCTTGAGTCGGACATGACCTTTGTGGATTGCCTTGATCATTTCGATGATCCGACACAAGAACCCAACAATGTCAAGCCAACTGAGAACATTGTGCCTTATCAGAGACGTGTGCTGACCCTTCAGGAGTATTATAATGCATATGGTGACTCATCTGATGATGAACCTCTGGTCAGAACCTCACACACACCACATCCAGGACATACACCAAAGGAGACAACTTGGACCAAATTGACCAATCTTGATAAATCGGTTGCTCCATCCTCTAGTCGGTCATCTGGTAAGAAGAAGACGGGTGTCGATTCCTTGAGGTGTTCCACCGAACTCCTTAAGACGTATCAATCTCCTCTTCCTCTTGATGCTTCAGGTTCTAGAAAACCGACTAAGAAGGTTACCTTCGATGTTTCATAGAAGGAACTTTCTGAAGAGTCCTCATTAGGTCCGGATGAGGTGATCTATATGAGTGAGCTCAGTTCGGCTGTTCTGAAGCCATACTTGAGCAAGCAGCCATGTGTCGACCCCCGTTGGACGTTCCCCACACCTCACTATTATTCTTCTATGGATGATCTGACAGCGACACACATGTATACTATCCTCCCCATCGCTCCCGCAAGAAGGTCCGTCACAAATCTTCTTGATCCTTGTATATTCTTCCTCCTCCTTGTACATATTTTCCTTCCTTTTTGTTCACCTCCCTCCCTCATGATTCGCATCACTCGCCCCAGTTCCGTATCGTTTTCATTTTGTGGCTATACTTAGGATGACTAGATCCTAAGTATAGGGGGGTGAGTGACCCGAGTTGCTCCATCTCTTCTTTTTATTTTCTTTTTGTATATTCTTTCCCATTCTCATCGGTCCCCCATTCTTGTGTTCTTTCCAATACTTAGGCTGACCAGAGCCTAAGTATAGGGGGGCTGATGTCCGTTGTGTATTATCCACATTTTTTTTCACTTATATTCTTTTCACCCACTTGTACTTAGTACGAGCTATGGCTTTTTGTCACCTAGTGCCATGAGGACATAACATAAGCTAAGTATAGGGGGACATGTATATATTACATATATACTTTACCCATACCTCGTACTTTCATGTATTTATATATATATATTATACAATAATTATGGGGTGGGTAAAAAAAAACAACAAAAAAAACCTTTTCCTAAAAAAACTCTTTTTCCTTTTTTTTGCTAAAAAAACTTTTCAAAAAAAAATCCTCTTTTGTTTTAAAAAAACTTTTCAGAAAAAAGTCTTTTCTTATTTAGCTATCTTTTTCAAAACAAAAAAAAAACTCTTGAAAAAAAAGAGAAGCAAAACTTTTCTAATAAAAAAACTTCTTTGCCTTTGTCTGTCAAAAAAAAACCTTTTTGAAAAAAAACTAAAACTAAAACTTAAAAAAAAACTAACTAACTAATAAGTTGGTTTAATCCCTGACACAATTCACTTTCACACACGACTAGTGATGTTCAAGAACACTTCGTTTATGAGGTCTTGAGATTTTGAGTTAACCAGCCTTAGTCATTAGGGTCCTTGACTTAATTATTCACATTTCCCTAGTTTGAAAGATTTGTATGCTATATTGCATACTTAGTCTCTACCTTAAGAATGTGATCAGCACCTCACATACACGACTGCAGTTATGATGAGATGAGTTGAAATTTCACTTGAGGAACTGGGATGAGGGATTTGAGTTTGGACTTGATTTAATGATGCTCGAGGATGGGATAAAATCAATGAAGGCTTCATGAAACCTGAGTGTCAGCACATTTAGCCAGTATGAGAACATGGTTCTTGTACTATCTCTTGATATTTACCTATGTGCCAGGGTGTGATAAAAAAATGTTGATCAGTGTGCGCCAACTCTTGGTAAAAGCAGTGGAGCTAGCCACAAATACTACAAAGCAATGAAATGTCAAAGAAAAGCTCTCATTCCACAAAGTCAATTATCAAAAGAGCTTCCACCAAAGGCGAGCGCTCCCAACCATTTCAAAGTGTCCACTTGGACCACCGCTATTAGGACCAGGAGTCGGGCTTGCACCAAAAAAGGGCTCTGCATCGTAAATGCTACAAGTCTAGGTGTAGAAGGTACGATAGGTACTCAAAAAAGCACACCCCGGTGTACTCCCAGGAAAACAAGTGCAGACGGCTCCAACTTCTCTTGACGGACGCACTGATCAACACCAAAAAAATGTGTTGCGTAATAAGGCACTCGAGAGGATCCTTGTTCCAATGAGAGGGAGAGAAGAAATGACACAATCCTATGCCCTCCATCAACTGGCCTTCCATCTACACTTTTAAGTCTGACAACTAAAGAGACGGTGAATTGGATGCAAGAAATGGTTTATTCCCTAGTGTTGAGGATCGGGTTCTTAGGAGAGTCCCTTAGACTGGAACCTCGGGTGACGTTGTGACTCTACTCTTGTAACTGTAGTCCACACTTAAAGTCTTATCCCTTATATATACGTATACAAAGAGAGTCTGATGATTAGGGAAATTGGGTACCTTTTGACTAAAGCTTGGTTCAGCTTAGAATTTTAGGATCTCTAAAACCAAGAGTTCTTGAACGGATCAAGTCTTGTATTCACATGCACAGTCTGGGGTTAACCCAACTTATTCATTCTTTATTTGCTCGCGGACTAGCAAAGTTTAAGTATAGGGGGGTGATGAATCCGCGATTCATCATCGCAATATCTTGATCTTAGAAAAATCCCCGAGTAAAATCCCAAATAAATGTCCATAAAATCAATAAATTAACAAAATAACTCTTGTCAATAAAACACACTAATTATTGTATATAAGATTGTATAAAATAAATTAACACTAAAAAGCCACAAATTAAAGGAGTTTTTCACCTGTAAATAGCTCAAAACTTCATGTATTTTTAATTCAACTCTTTTTTGCCTAATTCTTTCTCTAACTTGTTTATAAAAATGTATATAAAAATACAAAAATATAAAACAAATTTCACCTCAAACAAATGCTCCTAGATCCCAAAGAGAAAAAGCCGTAAAGTCCAACTTCCAAGCCAAATTCCCGCTCCGTCTGAACTCCAAATTCACCAAACTCACTTTTAAAGTTCAAGTTAGAAAATTATCTATCCAACGGAAGTGGTTTCATTAAAATCGGAGCTTATTTGCAAAAGTTGGGTTTTGGGACCTAGATGTACATTGTACATTGTGTATATATTCAATCTTTCTTCATTTTTTATTTTACCTTTCTTAATTACTAAAAATATAAAGAAATCAATTTTTGTTGTATTTTAATTCTACTATTTTATTGTATTTTTTGTTGTAAATATCTTTACTAAAATATAAAAAATTAAAATTAGAAAAGCAAAAAAATATTTGCATATAGTGTTTGTCTTATTTTGTAAATACCCCACTCGTTTTCTCTCTTTATTTTATCCTCCCGTTTTAGTAGCCTACTTTTATTTTATTTAATCACATTCTCTACAATAATTTCCATTTTCCTCCATTAACCTTCAAGTCTCCATCAACCTCCATTCAACACCATTATTCATCCAACTTCCCATTCAACCCCATCACTAATTTAACCTCCCATTCAACACCACCACCATTCTAACTTTCCTTTCTCTTCTCTTTATATTCATTTGTACATGCTCATTTTTTGTCATCCGCCATTCTAATAGAAAAGGGAGAGAGCTTGGAGTGTTTTGTTGGTGACAGCGGCGAGGCATCTTCCTCAAGCGACGACCTCCTTCAAGCGAGATCCGCGGAGCTCCGCTCCGCGTCACGAGTTCCCCATTGAGCTCGCTTAGCTTCTCCGATTTTATTTCGCCAATCGGATCGAGGCGACGACAGGAGTCCAGTGTAGCTGCTCCGCAAACTCGGCGAACATCAGGTAAGTATTTCTCCTCGTTTCTCTTGTTATTTTATTTTATCTAATATCTTGTTTCCTTGTTGTTTGGATCACCATCATTTTTTTAATCTATCATTTTTTTATTTTCATATCATCACGATCAACCCACCATCATATTTGCATTTGTTCATATTTGTCATTTTGCATTTATTCATCCTTTATTTAAAAAAAATTAAAAGCATTTGTTCATTTTGCATTTGTTCATCTTTTTATTTAAACAAAAAAAATTAAAAACATTTGTTCATTTTGCCTTTGTTCATTTTCTGTTTAAAAAAAACAAAAAAATATAAACAAAAAAAATTAGTTTGCATTACAGCAGAAAAAAGAAATAAAAAAAATAGAAAAAAACAAAAAAAATAGCCGCAGCAGCGGTGGGGGAGCACCCACCGCCGCCGCCCCTTCCATCAACGACGGCTCCTCCGCCATCTCCTCTCCGCCGACCCCGCAGCTCACCGCCCCCCTCGCGACTTCGGGCGGCCGCGCCCTCAGCCGCTCCGCTGCGGCGCGCACGGTCGCCTCCAGCCCCAGCGGTGAGCAGCGCCGCCGCCGACTTCTCCCCCTTTGGGTTCCTCCTTCGTGCTTCAAGAAGAAGAAGGTCCATTTGATTTTTCATTTTTTTATTTCGTGAAATTTGCATAAGTTTCTTTTATACTTCCTGTAATTACAAATAGGCCCCTGTATAAAGTTGCTTGTATATTTTGTTTTCTGTATTTGCAAGCATACCCCTGTGTTTGACTAATAATTTGGACCTCTCTTTTGCATCTTTTTATTCAATGAAAAGTGGCATTGTATTGAGAAACTAATTGTCTACCATCAGAATGTTTATTTATAATTTTATGGTAGTTGGGTAATTAATTAAAATTGTTTAACTGAAAATCCATATATTTTACCCATTCCGTGCTCTTAAAATTATATCTGACACACGGTAGTTCTAAAAATTCAAAAAAAAATATATATGATGCCTTAATATGTGATTAACTTACAGTCCAAATTTCATCTAAAATGGATTTGTCTTGTGCCTGGAATAATTTATAGAGTGAATTTAGTATTTGATTTTTAGTTAAATCCACATATATCATATTAGTAAAATTTCAAGTCTCCTGGATTGCAGACGAAAATATCTATTTTAGATAATTTGTTCTCTGACTAATTTGATAACGTGGATTTATTAGAAATTATTTACTCACTGTCACTCTGTTTTCTTTAAAAAATCCATAAAAAATCATATCTTGTCAAAAAATTCCAAAAAAATTACTTAGCTTCCTTGCATCATGTTTACATTCCAGTATTTGTTTCATAATTTTTGCCTACTGTTTGTGTGAGAAATTACGAAAAAAACCCATAAAAAGTGTACTTTTTAATTATTGCATTTTAAACCTAAAAAATACAAAAAAAATGTGTTTTGTGTTCCCCACTGGATTAGGACTTTAGGAAAAATTATAATTTGGCTGAATTGGATTAATTTAATATGAAAATTAATTTGGCTAAGTTGTGTGATTTCTTATTCTTATTCAGTCGCATCTGCATTTGCTTCGATTTTTGCATAAAAAATCTAAAAAAACCCCGCGTGGAAATATAGACCTAAGTTTTTGAATTAACCCGAAGTTGTTCCTTTGCCTCCCTGAGTTCGACCCCGGACTTGCCCGGGATATAAATTAAGCCGAGACACTCTTCACGGAGATCTTCTCTCGGTTCTGACCGAAACACTAAGTACACGTGCTACAACGTGACCGAATTAATCATCGTATTTAGCGACTCGTCAATGAGTAATACGATCTCTCAAAGGGATCATACAAGTTCATTTACAGAACCAAAAGACATGAGCTCACTCACGAGGTATTGGGAAAGATCAAATTCCGTGCACGATCATCTCGCTTTGGAAGCTAGACTGAATTTATTGGTTTGATATATGTTTTTGGAAAGTATATGATCAATACCTGGGTATGATATATACTTTTGGAAAGTATATGATCGATACCAACTCCCAATGATCGAATGAAAAACTTAATGATAAAACCACGAAGTAGATAATGTAAATAGATATAAAACTTCGGGTTTAATCTGGGTCTTCCAGTATGCAGGATGTACGGTATTAGGAAAACCTGAGGGTAATGTCATCATAAACGATTGTATAACCGTGACACTTCCATTCCTAGGGAGTGATGAAACGGTTCTAGATTTTAGTGACTCCTCTCAATAGAGAAGTGATCTAATCTTGGTCCAAATGATGGACTTTGATCTGAATGTGATTCAGATGTAATGAGAAGATTAGATTTGTGGTCTTGATTTAATCAAGCATCTATGAGATGTTCGCAAGATCTGGATTTGAGATGTGATCTCAATATCCAAGTCACTATATGTGGAATAATACAATTGCCCTGTCCTTATATCCAAGTATCCGTGGAGGAAGCTTATTCTCCTTGAAAGAGTTCAAGTATAATGTCACTATCGATATATGTATCCAAGCATTAGTAATTAAATGTGATTTAATTATCATTAATAATATGAATTTGACTCATATTATAAAGAGAGTTATCTAAGATAATTAAATTGATTTAATTATCGAAGACGTGAATAATGTGAATGTGATTCATATTATTTGGGCACATGAGAATGGAGATCCAAGATGATTGAATGTTATTTAATTATCAAGGATATTAATAATGTGGATATCACTATCCAAATTATTCATATATATATATATATTGTAAATGTGATTTGTAATAAATTAGAGAGAGTCTATTGTGATTTATATTTGTTGATTAATTATTGATGTGAATTAGATTCACATTGAATAATCAATTGAAAATATAATTTACTTTTTATTTTGGGTTGTGAATTTGATTCACAAATTTCCAATGTCATGATTGCAATATTCACAATATAGTTATGAATTATTTGTGAAATAATTTACAACAAATGTTGATGCAAATTATTATGAGATAATGTTGGAATGAGATAATGTAATATCATAGGAAGGATATTGACATCCACCAACAAAGGTGGTGGATGGCCACCTACTCCTTGTTGGAGTGGGTGGCCGCCGCCTCTTATTGTGGATTGGATGATTATTTCCTTCCCTATTATCTCCAAAGATAATTGATTTAATTGAAATTAAATTATATTTATCATTCAATATATATTAAATTAAATTAAAATAATTGTTGTTATATTTTTACAACAAGATCAGACCATTGGAAGAAACACAAATCAATCTCATCCATTAGATTTGTGTACCCATGGATTGGGATCTATGGACTCCCAAAATACTATATAAGAAGAGGCACCCCTTGCTCTTCAAGTTACACCAAGAGGAAAACACATGCTCTCTCTCATTCTCTATATGCCAACTCTCTCTCTCCCTCTCTCTCATTGTGGTCGTCCACCGTGGAGCCCTAGAGAGAGTCGCCATCGCCGCAGCATCATCGTTATGTTATCGAATTATTTGCTTGTGGATCTCCGTCTCCTTCAATTCGCCTCGCTCGTGAAGAAGACGTCGGATCTCATTTGACAAGATCAGGAGATTCGTCGCTTGGATCATCAACATGGATTGCGAGGAACACACATATCATCAAAGCGCTCGCAAGCGTCTCCTCCGTCAGATGAGACTTGATACATGAGATATCTTCGTTTAGAGATTCAATCACAACCACTTTTCAAGAGGTAAACCTAATATTTGTTTGTGATTTACATGAAACGATCCAAGAAGTGTTCTTGCATCATGTGGTTTCATCGTTTAAAAAAATTTTAATTCCGCTGCCTCGAGCAATTAGTAAGACTACTCATTCCCGATCGCATACGATGCAACCCTCATGCTTCTGTGATGCGCTTAAGGATTTTATCATATCCTTCAAGTGGCTTAGATCCATAGGTCAGAGGTTTTGTATACGATCCAAAAACCTACGACAACTTTGGCACTTTAGGATTTGTGAATGTTTCATCGCATTTTGCTCACGCAACCTTGTTTTGTGTGACTTTTTCACCCTGTTTAAAAGTGTTTAAATATGAAATTATTACTGTATAATATTTCCCATTAAATAAAAAAATCATGGGATTTGAGCTTGCGTGATTTGGAATCTGATTGCTCAAGTTATGATCTTTTTAATGAACATGTTTCCATTATTTTGGAGATAGTGAATCTTGACGTAATTAACTAGCTAATTACGGTTTTTAAATGCCTAGAAATTCTTGCTAATCACTTTACTTCTATTGTAAATCAAATTAGAAAACTATAGAAACTTATTTTTCTTGATTTGGATTTAAATTGATTGAGATATACTAATTTTAGTAAGTAAGGGTCACTGCTGAAAATTACTTTCCTAATCAAGAACCTTGTGATTGTCATTTAAAATTTTGATGAAATTAAATGGATTGAATTCCTGGAATAATTATGGATAAATATTTTAAAAATATTATATGTTAATTATTTCCTTAAATGACATTTGCCATGACCAAAAATAAAAAGATAATTTATCTTGATCACAATTGGTTACAATAATTCTAGCAAACAAAGTTGCATGAATAGGATTGGCGATTTGTTTAGCAAATCTCCCTATAATGTTAATAAAAAATATTTTGATTATTATTATATGGTATAACATCAGTTGAAAGACCGATTATCATCTCAAGTACAAAGTAATCAATTGACATTATCCTGATCTGAGGCGCATATGTTGCCTAGTCGGAAAGCGTTGGGGTAGTAGGTTGCTCCATGAGTGGTTTATCCCACTCCCCCGGAATTGACCATGACAATGGGTAAGGAAGGGATAATGTTTGAAGGGATCATGATGTATTTTTTTAATTATTAAAATTCGAATAATATGTATTTATGTATCAATAGAGAATGTTTGTTGAATATTAATTAGAGTATTAATTTAAAATGATTAGATTAATTTGAATCCAATTAAAATTAAAACACTCTATTATTAATAGAGTTGTTATTTCCCTTGAAATAATTTATTATGTGAATATGATTCATAATAATCAATTAGAACTTGAACATGATATGGAGGATCACATAAGTGGCATTCATAGTCTCCCGTCAAGGCAAAGCGTTCCATCTCCATTTATTGTATGTAGGAGATGCATGTCCTAAGTGACATCTTGATGAATACCCATTCATCACTCTTTATTCTTATATTTTAGCTACAAAAACCTATGCAAATGCATGTAGATATGTGTAAATAGGAATAATTAGCGAAAGCATGCATCTTTTAAAAATACATAATTAGCATGTTTTTGTGCAAAAATAGAAGAATAAAGATGAAAAAGAAAAAGAGGGAAATATTTAGAATAAATATTGAGCAACCTAACCCAAGGGAGGGCTCAGCATGGGCCTGACCGCTTAAAAGCCAAAGTAGAGGGAGATAGGGGCTCATGTGTAAATAATTATGTAAATAAATAAATTATATTTTCCTCACCAAAAAATATGCTTGTACATATTTTGTATATATTTAGAAGATATTAAAAACAAAATAAAAATTTAAAAATCAAAAATCCAAAAATATCTTTTCACCATGTACATAGACCATGATCCTTTATTTATTTCACCTTGTAAATAAATTTATTTATTTTCAAAACTTTTTGTAAATATTCTATGTTATATATTGTAAATAAATAAATAAAAAGAAACAAAACAAAAATCAAATAAAAATAACAAAATTAAAATTACAAAAATATATTGTACATATGCCATGTACATAGTTGTATATAACTATTTATTTTCCATATGTATATAAATAATAAAAATAAAATAAAAATATCCTTTTATTCCTCATTTTATCCTATAAATAAATAAAATATAAAATAGGAATAAAAATGTATAAAAATAACTAATTAAAAATCAAAATTAAAAACCATATATTGTATATATACCTATGTATAGCTATACTATGTAAATACCTTATTTTTATTTCCAAAAATTAATTAAAAATCACCAAAAAATAGAGAAAAATAAAATAAAAATATTTTATGTTTTACGTTTTTGCTAATTCCATCATTTTCTAGCCTAAAATAAAGAAACAAAAATAAAAATACGTGGCTTCTCCTGATTGGTCCACGGGGGATGTTGACCCCCGGTCAACTCCCCCCCTTGGACCACAGAGTGGCGGATCTGCGTTTGGACCCGACTTCTCGAATTTGTACCCGCTTGATCCGACTCCCGAATCCGCTAACCCCGGGCTCTAATCCGAGCTTGTTCTTCCCTGATCCACGCCCGGGGTGGGTTATGGGGATCCGCGCTCCGAGCTTCACGCCCGACTCCCATCTAGCCAGACCCCTAGCGGTATTTAGCCTGAGCTCAGCCGCATTCATTCTCCATCTTTGGCTCTCCACCCACCATCCCGTGACCTCCATAGCGATCCCTGAGGTGACAGGTCGCGATTGCCCTTGTCGCAATGAGGAGGGGGTGGCCGGACCACTGATCCGGCGATGTAGCGCCGCCGTGCTCCGCCCAGTGCAGGAGCTCGAGCCTCAGGCCTTGGCGACCTTCGAGGCAATGACCAGGAGCTGCCTAAGCTCCAGCACAGCCTTCCACACCACCCAGGCAACCTTCTAGCTTCCCTATTTAGCTTAATTTCTTGTTTCCCCCAAATCGTAGTTCCGTCGAGTTCCTTTGATTCCGACCATATCGCGTATCTTCTCGATCATCGGAACCCACGCTCACCTTCGCCATCCCTCCACGCACATTCTCCGCCCCTTCGTTCAACCCAGCTCGCACAGGAGCTGGGGTTCGAGCTCCACCGTCCTCCGCTCGCCGGAGCTCGCTCGCCCCGACCCACAGCTCACCTTCACGCCGCTTCATCGGGTCGAGGCACTTTGCCCTCGACCCGCGAAGCTTCTGGGTTATTTTGCAGGTCACGAGGAGGCCATCTGAGGCTTCCCAACATCAGTCCAGGAGCTTCCCCTCCGTCGACCTCGCCGGAGCCCCTCCAGGGCTCGGTTGGGCCATCGGAGGCGACCACCAGCTGCGGGACGTCATCGCCGACCTTCTCCGATCTTCGGAGGCAGCTGAGGAGGACTACAGCCCGCGCACGAGGCCGGCGAAACTCGCCGGCCACCTGTTCTTCGAGGGTCCTCCACCACCGTCCGATCGCCCTCCGCTCCAGTTTTCATCGCGGCCGTCCATTCATCGAGGAGCAGACACCGTTGATCATCTCGAAGGGCTGATTAGGACCGTTAGCACAGAGGAGAGAGGCACCAGCACCTGAGCACCGTCAGATCGTCCACGTGCCCTCCTCTGCGCCGTCGATTGGCTCACGTGCGGAAGGAGAGAGAGACGCCAGTCACCAGAACCGTCAGATCAACGACGTGGCGCTCATCCAGCCGTCGACGTAATAAAGGGGTAAATTACCTTAGGCCCCCTCGTAGTGTATGTTTTTAGATTTAGTCCTGTAAATATTGTTTGCCCTTTTATTTACGTTGGGATATTTGCATTAGGGACCTGTTAGTTTAGTTTAATTGCAATTATGCCCCTGTGAGTGTCTGTCACGTGCTTTGCCACGTGCTTTGTCTGGGTTATTTGCAACTCTTATCCTGTAGTTCTAGATGTTTGTGATTGAATAGAAACTTTCTGGTATTTGCACTTATGCCCCTGTGAACGTTTTATTTCCGCATGTGCGCCTTTTAGTGGGTTATTTGCAACAAAGCCCCTGGACTTTTTGGTACGAGTTACCAAAAGGTCCTAGGACTTGTTTTTATTACCAGAAGGTCCCTGAGTGCCCCAGGCACGCGCCACGCGCGTGACTTGCTGGGAAAATTGCACCTGGACCCCCAGAACTTCGGGTATTTGCACTTAAGTCCCTGTGCATAGTGCCCCCTTTTGATTTTTGAATAAAATATCAAATCACCTCCAAATTCGATGAAAATTTGACACATGGCTCCTGCCATGTTGTAGAATTTTTGAGAATTTTTGAGGACACTTTTGATTTTATTTGTTATTTTTAAAAATTCAAAAACCTCTATTTTAGCTACTGTCTAGAATTAAAAATCCAAAAAAAATATAAAAACACCCCCAAAAATTCCATAAAAATTAGTTACTGTTCCTTGTGTGTTTCTTGATTTTCTAGACAATCTTGGCTATTTTTCATTGAGTAAAAACCCTAAAAATTTAAAAACACCTAAAAACTCATAAAAATTATAGTAAATAATCTAAAAACCCAAAAACAATAATTTTGGTGCTCAAATTTTCCTTGTTTTCTCTAGTATACAGGAAAATTACTCTAGGTCCCTTTGAGATCCTTAAATATTTTATTTTTGGATTTTGGGCCTGGCTGGACAGTGCCTTGCATTTTTAGTACTGTTTGATTTTTAGAAAATAAAATACACATTAGAAAAATCCCAAAAATTCACCAAAAACATTAAAAAACCAAAAAAACATAAAAACATTTTTGTTGGAGTTTTTGTTTGAATTTTGACACATTTAATAATTAGTTAAGGCTTGCTTGTTTTTGTGCTCCTTTTATTTTCTTCACTTTTAAAAATAAAAAAAATATAAAAATTATTAAAAACCACTAAAAAAATACTTATCTTTTCTTTTATTTTATTTGTACTACTTCGTAGGCCTTTGGCCAACCCGTGCTCCTTGTGTTCGACCCTGGGTGCTATACCAGGTTAATCTCATAGCTAGGACCGCTCTGCTTTGTTTTTATTGATCTTCGATTTGTTTCGTGGTTTGATATTTTTCTTGATATACACATCCGAGTGACTGAGGTCGCAATGACCGTTTCAGTTACCTGATCACCTTAGTCGCTCGGGATTTTGTGTTATCAGAATGGCGCCGTTGCCGGGGAGCACGGCTTAGTAGTTCTTTTTGTTTTTATTTTCGTTTTTGTTTTCGCGGCTTTTCGCGGCTCTTCGGAGCTCGCGGCTTTTCGCGGCTTTTGTATCTATTTTCTTTTTGTTTTATTTTGATTTTCTTTTATTTTTTTTATTTTTATTTTTGTTTTATTTTGTGTGATTATTTTATTTTCCATTTTTGCACATATACCCTCACTTGTATTTTTATTTCTTTTTTTCTTTTATTATTATTTGATTATTCTTTATGGTCTGACCACTCTTCTTTCTGTCTTGCGAGGGCCCGAGGACCGCGGAGGCGACTTTCGAGGAGCCGGTGCAGCCGAGGAACTTGGAGGCGGCTTCTTTCTCTACGAAGCCGCAGGAGAGAGCGAGAGAGAGAGAGTTGAGTGGGTGAGGATAGCTTAGGATTTTCATTCATTATTAATTGTAATAATACAGGACATTCTTGGACATTCTTGGACACTTGACTACCGTAGCGGGTCTGTTTCGCCGAGCACCGGTGTGCTCGGGGGACCCTTTAGGACCTCGCGGTTTTTCGCGGTTTTTACGCGGTTTTTCTTTTTCTTTCTTTCTGTCTTTTCCGGTTTTTCGCGGTTTTTGCTCGAGCCCCTAGATTTAGGACTTTTTGGTGATTGTGACGTAATTAAGTAGGATCCACACACTTAATGGCATATCTGTTCCTATAGACCGTAATTGGACATACTTAAAATAAATAATAAAAATAACCGACTCGCTAGCCTCCGTAGCCTACGTGCCGTAGCCCATCCTGTAAAGCGCTTACTCCTACCCCCGATTTGTCGGGCAGGGGAGGGACGGGCCAAGACCGGACTCTTTGGCTTGGAGGTCGGTGACCGGTTAGACGGTTCTTCGCTAGAAGTTGCTCGTCTAGGACTCGGCTTTTACCATTGCATCATTTAGATTAGTTTAATTTCTGCCTTTTATTTTATGCGTGGATCATATTGCATGTAGAGAGCTGGAGCAAGGTACGCATTTCTGACTTTGCATGCATCATTGATTTCTCGTGCATCGGCTTTTTCGACTTCTCCCCCTGTTTTTGACTTAATAATCAGGAGAATCGAAAAATTCGTTAGGCGATTAGTTTGCTTTGAAAAAGACTAAAAAGAGAAACCATAAAATTGGGACTGCTAAAATTATTGACCTTAAAATTCGCTCACCCTAAAAATTTTGTCTTGGGGAGAGCAACCCCCTCATTGCTTGGTTTGTATGCGCGAGAGAGTGACCCGCACACTAGGTAGAGCCCCCCGTTGCTAAACCCGACTGATTACCGACTCTTCCGTGCGGGCCAATCGGTTGGGTTAGCAGCGGATATCCCAACAGGTCACGTAAGCGCTCTGATATTTGTGTGTTCACCAAAATAAAATTGACAAGATAATTTGACCGAACTTTTACGGTCTTCAGCTCGCGTTGCGTTGGTGAACCGGGGGTTTGTTTTCAGATCATAATTTTTCCAGATCTCATCCGCCCTACTCGCCAGATCAAGATGATGGGTAGACGGTCTCTTAGGCAGCCTCTGGCTGCACCGCTTTCGGGCGCGTCTACCTCATCATCTAGAGGTTGGCTCGCGAGAACTCAGACCCGCTCTCCGAGCCCGAGTACGACTCCACCCTGTTCCCCCTCGATCCCCTTTCTGATCTTCCTGAGAGACACGAGCCCGAGGAGAGATTGATACATTTGACAGCACCTGAGTTGGGCTCGTTTGATTTTGCAGACGTCGACATGGCCGGAGCAGGCAGTTCTGATGATCACTCCCGTCGACCAGAGCACATTGTACTAGACCAGGGAGCGATCAACTCCACCCTGATCGCATCACTCGATACAGTTCAGCAGCAGCTCCGCGATCAGGGAGCATTTATGATTGAGATGAGGAGAGAGTTGGAGAGGCTCATAGCAGAGAGAGACCAGCAGAGCGAGCCCGAGGAGCCCGATGATGCACAGGCACGAGCTGCTGCAGCAGCAGCAGCAGCAGCCGCGGCCGCCGCCGCAGCAGCAGCAGCCGCGGGAGGAGCAGGACCACCTAGACCGATGCGGGAGTTGCACAACCCCGGATCTACACTGATGCACCATTGGGTGGTGGTTCCAGCTATCGTGGGGGAATTCAAGTTCCCCCCGAACACCTTGCAGATGCTTCCTTGGTTCCACGGACTTGCTACAGAGGAGCCCCACCTCCACCTCCTGGAGTTTTTGATGATATGCAGCACTGTCCACGACAGACATGTGGACCAGGACACGATCAGGATGATCGCCTTCCCCTTCTCACTAGCAGACAGAGCAGCCACCTGGCTGAAGCATCTGGGGAAGTTTGTCTATACCTGGGAGCAGCTCCGCACCGAGTACTTGAACAAGTACTATCCACTCGGGCGGACGAATGCAGCGAGGGCCCTGATCAGCAACTTCTCCATGTTCCCCAACGAGCAGTTTCACGAGGCTTGGGAGAGGTTTCGAGAGCTTCTGGACAGATGCCTGCACCACGACATCACGAAGCCGAACTTAGTTCAGAGCTTTTTCAGTGGGTTGTCACCAGAGCTACAGGGCCTGGTGAATGCTTCTTGTGGCGGGTCTTACATCGCCAAGGACCACGACCAGGTCTGGGCCATTTTTGAGGAGATGGCAGAGAACTATATGGTGATGTCCCAGACCCGGCTCTACACTCAGAAGACCCATCCACACCAGCCAGGACCCGTGCAGTACCAGAGGATAGCACGGGTAGATGCAGGTCCATCCAGTTCGTCTGCAGCCGCAACAGCACAGGCAGAGTCGTCAGCTGCAGACATGGGTATCATTAGCGAGAAGTTGGACCGCATGGAGCTGATCGAGAAGAAGCAGTGCCGGAGCATCACGCAGATGGAGCAGATGGCACAGGTCTTGAGCGACATGAAGACACAGCTCATGTGTCTCCAGGAGGCACAGACGGCTTCTCAGCCCCGTCTTCAGTCGCGAGGCGACACCGGCAGCAGCAGCAGCTCGTCCCAGCGCTCCAGCACTCCAGTGCAGCCTAAACAGGTTCACCTTGTACAGGCGGAGCCGTACCAGCAGCCGCAGCCCACCTACCAGTCCCCACCATCTCCAGAGATGCAGATGGTGGTCTACCAGCCGGACCAGCCTCTGGCAGTACTCCCGCCAGCCCCCTTTGATGCCGATCCGTTGATGGATGTCAACGGGATTTGGTACGACCGCCCCCAGCCTGGGATCCGACGAGACCATCCCGGATTCAGGTGGGGGAGTGGTGGTGCCCAGCCCCAGCAGCAGCCGTCAGGATAGGGAGGGCAGTACTCCCATCAGAGAGACCAGCACCAGCCGCAGCAGCAGCCCCCAGCATATCACCAGCAGTCATCCTACAGTCCTCGTCCCTATCAGCAGCAGGGACAGTCTTGGAGATGTGAGCAGCAGGCTCACCAGGGATACCAGCAGCACCCTCCGTCCTACCCCTCTTACCCACCACAGCAGTTCCAGCAGCCTCCCCCACAGAGAGGCCACCCGTCGGGCTCCCACGAGAGCCCCGCTTTGGATGACATCGCCCGCCTCCTCACGGACCAGCAGGCTACATTCCGACGGGAGATGGACGAGTTCCGCCAGGAGATGCGGGACCTGGTGAGAGGGAAGGCCGCCATACCAGCCCAGATAGAGCCCAATCCGAATAGTCTCAAGCGGAAGTCTGAGCAGGTAGTACACACTGAGTTAGCCACTCCTAGTGATCCATTTGATGATACTTCTTCGGATCTATTTGATGCTGATTTTGTCACACTTAGGAGCGGTAGGACCCCAGCCGGCGGCGGCGCCTCAGCTGAGCTTCATCCCGAGGCGGCACAGGAGGAGGAGAGCGGTACTGAGGCCGCTCCAGATGATGACGGTGGTACTGAGGCCACCAAGGATGCTGATCCCACCGGCGGTACTGAGGCCGCCACTTCACCAGATCTAGGAGGTGGTACTGAGGCCACCCATTCAGACGAGCCAGCCCGCGGTACTGATGCCGCACGACGTCTACCAGCAGCAGCAGCAGAGCAACCAACCCGTGGTGGTACTGAGGCCACCGGTGTTTGTATAGACAGTGATGTTGTTTTTCCTCGTGTTCATGTATCTCAGCACTCTGTTGTGAATAAAGGAAAAGGTTTACTTTCTTCTGGTCCCACTGTGGTGCATGATGTATGTGTGGATCCGGTCCTTGAACCGCATAGACCTTTTCCTAGTCCTTCATCTGAGAAGGACCCAGTGATCCCCTTCCCTAGAGCCCTTCAGATGGGGAAGGGGAAGAAAACAGAAAATCCCAAAAAGAGAGAGCTTGACGAGTTCAGCCAGAGCATGATAGACCGATTCCACATTCAGCTGACCCTCCAGGAGGCTTTGCAGCACATCCCCCTTCTCCAGCGATCTTTGAGAGAGAGGACTACAGTCAGGAGGAGGAGGAGGAACCACACTTCAGAGATACATGTGCTGACCAAAGCCACGTGCTTTGCGATCCAGAACCGACTGCCAGCCAAGAGGCCAGATGCAGGGGCCCCGTATGTCAGATGCCAGATCAGTGAGCAGTGGTTCGACCGTACTCTTCTAGATAGCGGATCGTCGATTAACCTCCTTCCGGCAGCCCTTCTCGACCGCTTCGAGTTGGGCACTCTTCGATAGAGCAGGACAGTCCTTCAGTTCGCTGATCGATCTGTCAAGAGGCCGAAGGGGTTATTACGAGACGTTATCGTCACGATTCAGGGTTTGCAATTCCCCGTGGACTTCGTAGTGTTGGACATGGAGATCCCTGAGTCAGTGGCCGATACCCCCATCATCCTTGGTCGTCCGTTCTTGGCCACAGCCAAGGCGGTGACTGATCATGATAGCGGGAAGGTGTACTTTCGCGTCCAGGGCGAGAGTATACAAATAGAGACGGTCAAGGACTACAGAGCCAGATTCAAAGCCCGCTCAGATGCGAGTACCGATTCAGAGCAGCTGACAGACGCAGAGCCAGACATCCACCAGGACTGTGATTTTGTGATCACAGATGATGAGGCAGCTTGGGCAGACCTTGAGACACAGACCACCCTCTCACTTTCAGACGCAGCTGATGCAGAGATGACAGCAGAGGAGAGTCTGGAGAGCACAGACCTGGTTCAGGATACCATTGAGGCAGCAGAGCCGGTCCTCGATCGCAGCACGATGATTAGTGATGGTGGTGTTGAGGCCACCCTTTTTTCCGGTGGTACTGATGCCACCACTTCTGATACAGATCCCTCGGATTCAGAGTCTGATTGGGCCGATTGCTATGATCAGATGCCAGACCTGAGTCCATCTGAGCCTATCGATGAGGAGGAGGTAGATGCAGAGCAGAGCAGAGACAGTGCAATTGAGCAGCCTTCTCCCGATCCAGTTTGCGAGAGTACGCTTTCACTTTCCCAGGCAGATTTGGCCGACCTTGCAGCTTTCACTCTGTTTCTTCCACAGCCAGATTTGCCGGCACCCAGCATTCCAGAGCTGAAGCCGCTCCCTACTTCGCTGAAGTATCGATTCCTTGCGGGCGAGCCTGAGATGTACCCAGTCATCATCTCCGCCGAGTTGACTGGAGAGCAGGAATCCCGTCTGATGGGGGTTCTTGAAAAGAACCGCAAGGCGATCGGATGGAGCGTAGCAGATCTCCATGGGATTGATCCATCAGTGGGCTCCCACCACATCTATCTCGAGGATGGGGCGAAGCCGTCGCGTGAGTTCCAGCGGCGTCTGAACCCCAACCTGAGAGAGGTTGTCATGAAGGAAATATCGAAGTGGTGGGGTGCAGGTTTTATTTATCCCATTTCTGACTCCAAGTGGGTTAGCCCCTTGCATGTGGTGCCCAAGAAGACGGGCATCACGACTGTGATCAGTGAGTCGGGAGAGGAGATCGCTACACGAGTACCCACCTCTTGGAGGGTTTGTGTTGACTACAGGAGACTCAACCAAGCCACCAAGAAGGACCATTTCCCCCTACCTTTTATTGACCAGATCATTGAGAGACTGGCAGGGAAGAGCCATTATTGCTTCCTGGATGGGTACTCGGGCTACAACCAAGTGGCCATCGCTCCTGAGGATCAGGAGAAGACCACCTTTACCTGTCCCTTCGGCACATATGCTTTTCGACGCATGCCATTTGGGCTATGCAATGCCCCTGCGACTTTTCAGAGGTGCATGCTGTCGATCTTCTCGGACATGGTAGGGGAGTGCTTAGAGGTCTTCATGGATGATTTCTCGATCTACGGCGACGGATTCGACTCCTGTCTTGACTGCCTAGATCGAGTACTCCAGCGATGTATTGAGTATCACTTGGTGCTATCTTGGGAGAAGAGTCACGTCATGGTGACTCAAGGGACGGTGCTTGGCCACATCATCTCCAACAGGGGCATGGAGGTTGATCCGGCCAAGGTTGATGTCATTAGGAAACTCACACCGCCGTCCAATCTGAGGCAGCTACGGTCATTTCTGGGGCACGTTGGATTTTATAGGAGATTCATTCAGGATTTTAGCAGGATTGCCCGACCGTTGACTGACCTCTTGACGAAAGACACCGAGTTCCTTGTCGATGACAAGTGTCTTTCGTCGTTCGCTACTCTTCAGCAGTGTGTTATTGAGGCTCCTGTCCTCCAGCCGCCTGATTGGTCTCTCCCATTCGAGATCATGACGGACGCCTCCGATTTTGCCGTAGGGGCAGTGCTGGGACAAAGGAGGGATGGAGTGCCATTTGCTATACACTACGCTAGCCGCAGATTGGATTCCACCCTGCGGAATTACACGGTCACAGAGAAGGAGATGCTAGCCGTAGTGTTCGCCCTAGATAAGTTCAGATCATATATCATCGGATCTAGAGTGACTTTGTTTACAGATCACACCGCCATAAGGTACCTCATGGCAAAGAAGGATGCCAAGGCCAGACTGACTAGATGGATCCTTCTACTCCAGGAGTTCGATATTGAGATTAAGGATAAGCCTGGAGTCAAGAATGTGGTGGCGGACCATCTCTCCCGATTAGAGTAGCCTGAGGAGACTGAGCAGATTGATCCTATCCGAGATACCTTCCCAGATGAGGCGATCCTTGCTATCGCCTCACTCCCTTAGTATGCCGATATTGTGAACTTTCTCGTTGTTGGGAAAGTCCCACAAGATTGGCCCAGGCAGAGGCTTGAGACCTTCCTAGCGAAGGCCAAGTCTTACCATTGGGAGGATCCCATCCTTTACCACGAAGGAGGGGATAGCGTCTGGCGTCGGTGTATTCCTCAGGAGGAACACCATAGCGTCCTCACTTACTGCCACAAGCTTGAGGCAGGAGGACATCATTCTGGGAGGAGAACGGCACAGAAAGTGCTCCAATCCGGCTTGTGGTGGCCTACACTCTTCAAGGACTCAGATGAGTTCGTGAAGAGGTGTACTGACTGTCAGAGGATGGGCACTTGTGGACAGCGTGATATGATGCCGATGTAGCCCATTCACTTCTGTGAGGTTTTTGACGCATGGGGCATCGATTTCATGGGTCCATTCCCTAAGAGTCAGGGATTTGAGTACATTCTGTTGGCCGTTGACTATGTGAGTCGTTGGGTGGAGGCTATCCCCGCCCGAGCCGCTGATGCGAGGACAGTTTGCAGATTTTTGAGGAAGCATATCATCACGCGGTTTGGGGTTCCACGAGTTCTGATTTCTTATGGGGGATCTCACTTCATCAACGACCAGGTGAAGGCACTTGCTAGCGAGTTCGGCATAGACCATCGTGTTGCTACACCGTACCATCCACAGACGAATGGTCTAGCCGAAGTGTCGAATAGGGAGATTAAGACTATTCTGCAGAAAGTCGTCCGCCCTGACCGAAAGGATTGGTCACAGCTTTTGGACACAGTCTTGTGGGCATATAGGACGTCTTTCAAGACACCTTTGGGCACATCTCCCTTTCGCCTCGTATATGGCAAGCCATGCCATTTACCTGTTGAGCTGAGGCACAAGTCACTTTGGGCAGTTACAGACATACTTATGGATCCAGATGGTATAGGAGACCAGAGGAGGGCAGAGCTAGCTGCCCTGAAGGAGCTTAGAGATGCAGCTTTCTCAAGCAGCCTACATTATAAGGAGAAAGTCAAGGAGTGGCATGATTCTCATATCAGCCACAAACATTTTGAGATTGGACAGAGAGTATGGCTGTTTGATGCAATGCTTAGATTATTTCCAGGGAAGCTACAAAGCAAATGGAAAGGACCTTATCTGGTTCGGAAGGTACACGACAACGGTAGCATAGATATATCTGAGTTGTCTTCTGAGAGTACCTTCCGAGTGAACGGCCAGCGGCTCAAGCCATTTCTAGATCATGAGCTGCGGGTCGTTGATATTGCCCCTATTCATTTTGCGTGAGATGTGGTCTTTGACTCACATCTAATGCATCTCACGCCTGAGTTTCACTGATCTTCCGTTGTATATAGATCCAGATGTCCATATCACCACATTCTTTAGTCCCACATCCCTTTCTCCATCTTGTGATTATGCTATACTTAGGGTGCACTTTACCCTAAGTATAGGGGGGATGTGAGACCTTTCGGGTATTTCTTTTGCTTCTGTCTACCCCTGTTTTGCTGCCTATACTTAGGGGCATTTCACCCTAAGTATAGGGGAGGTAGACCTTGTACATTCTCCACTCGGTTTTCCCTTCGTGTACAGCCTGCTATACTTAGGATTACTTGATCCTAAGTATAGGGGGAAGACCCTAGATCCTCTTGACTTTTCATTTCCTTTTGTATAGCTTTCCTTTTCACTTCCCTATACATAGCACGAGTTATGTCTTCTTCATCGCTCTTGACTCTGAGGACATCGTTCGAGCTAAGTATAGGGGGGTGTGTATATATTTCATATATACTTTAGCCATAACTCGTACTTTGTGTGAGTGTGTTAATAAATAAAAATGGCTAAAAACCACAAAAATTAAAAAAATTTCATGTACATAATCTTCTTTTATTTGCACATACATAGCTAGTGTACAAATTATTTTTGTAAAATTGATTTCAAAAATCTTTTGTGTAAAGCTTGTGTAAATATTTTTGTATCAAAATTATGTATATAGTACAAAATTTTTCCAAAATGTTTTGAAAATCAAAAGTTTGCAAAAATCTTGTGTAAATGTGTGTAAATATCTTTTTGCAAAACCTGCACTTCATGCATCATCATTCATGATTTCAAAACATTTTTCAAAAATTTTGCATGATTGTAAAATATTGTGTAAGTATGCATCTTTTTGTACATATGTATATAGTTTTTCTGGATGATAGTTGACATTTAAACTAGCCTGGAATCAAATTGAGAAATGGAGCTTGATTAAGATCTTAATCCACCTAATTTCTAAGAGGAACCTTATAGGGCTTAGGTTTAAGGCTTTTCAGGTCCATGGGGACTTAATTCTTTGAGTCCACTAGGCTATGATCACATGTCATCTCAATGAGCCTAAGTAGAGCACTTAACAACAACACATGACTCATATAGATTATGGCTTTACTTGGACAACCGCACTATGCACCGAGCTCTCTACGGATGAGGTGGTGAGGAGGCAGTCTTCCTTGACTTGGGGTAGCATATGAGGGTAGTACTTCTAGGCGGAACCTCTCTTCTTCTTATAGTGAAGGAAGTGCGTCTCAACTTGGTCTGGTTACCATGAGGTCTAACGACGGGAGTTGTGGGTTGCAATAAAGCTTCAAAAGAGGGATAGTCTACTGGCTCAAGAGGAAAAACTCCTTGTATATATGCTGCACATGTATATGTTGTATAGATGCACTTGAAAAAAAAATGTGCAAAAAGAAAAGAACTCCAAAAAAGTGGTGGGTCTGAGAGAAAATGATAATCCCACCGGAGTATGTATATAAGTGCAATAAGCAAAGCTTGGTTTCATGATCCACCTGTTGTAGCTTGCAGCAGGGAGACTTGGCTACACTGGTCAAGCTCCCAAGGGTACTTGGCTACACTGGCCTTGACCCATTCTCTTCTTCCCCCTCTTCTTAAGCCGGTTGTACTTGAACTTAGAAGGGAATACCCCGCTCCTCGAGGAAAGAGTGGCCAGATTGAGGTCATAGAGTTACCTTGTTAGGGAGGGTTGTCAAGTTGCCATTTATGAGGTGGAGAGCTTAGACTTCACATCCACAGGACAAGAAAAGATTCATGGTCTTCAGGGTTTGTGATTGATGACTTGTTCTGATCTGGAGCATTGAGGAGTCTTGATTATAGATTGGTGGAACTTGGAGGCTGTTAGGTTTTAAGCTTAAGTCTAAATAAGGTTCCGACACATCAATAATCCAAAGATCTGATTAAGCTCCATACCTCAATTTAATGAAGGCAAGTTTAATAATCAACCTTGATCCATGTACATCCTCTTTTTCTTTTTCTTTCTTTCTTTTGCACTTCTTTTTCAAATAAGTGTTTGCTAAGGGACTAGCAAAGTATAGTATAGGGGGGTGATGAATACCCATTCATCACTCTTTATTCTTATATTTTAGCTACAAAAACCTATGCAAATGCATGTAGATATGTGTAAATAGGAATAATTAGCGAAAGCATGCATCTTGTAAAAATGCATAATTAGCATGTTTTTGTGCAAAAATAGAAGAATAAAGATGAAAAAGAAAAAGAGGGAAATATTTAGAATAAATATTGAGCAACCTAACCCAAGGGAGGGCTCAGCATGGGCCTGACCGCATAAAAGCCAAAGTAGAGGGAGATAGGGGCTCATGTGTAAATATTTATGTAAATAAATAAATTATATTTTCCTCACCCAAAAATATGCTTGTACATATTTTGTATATATTTAGAAGATATTAAAAACAAAATAAAAATTTAAAAATCAAAAATCCAAAAATATCTTTTCACCATGTACATAGACCATGATCCTTTATTTATTTCACCTTGTAAATAAATTTATTTATTTTCAAAACTTTTTGTAAATATTCTATGTTATATATTGTAAATAAATAAATAAAAAGAAACAAAACAAAAATCAAATAAAAATAACAAAATTAAAATTACAAAAATATATTGTACATATGCCATGTACATAGTTGTATATAACTATTTATTTTCCATATGTATATAAATAATAAAAATAAAATAAAAATATACTTTTATTCCTCATTTTATCCTATAAATAAATAAAATATAAAATAGGAATAAAAATGTATAAAAATAACTAATTAAAAATCAAAATTAAAAACCATATATTGTATATATACCTATGTATAGCTATACTATGTAAATACCTTATTTTTATTTCCAAAAATTAATTAAAAATCACCAAAAAATAGAGAAAAATAAAATAAAAATATTTTATGTTTTACGTTTTTGCTAATTCCATCATTTTCTAGCCTAAAATAAAGAAACAAAAATAAAAATACGTGGCTTCTCCTGATTGGTCCACGGGGGATGTTGACCCCCCGGTCAACTCCCCCCCTTGGACCACAGAGTGGCGGATCTGCGTTTGGACCCGACTTCTCGAATTTGTACCTGCTTGATCCGACTCCCGAATCCGCTAACCCCGGGCTCTAATCCGAGCTTGTTCTTCCCTGATCCACGCCCGGGGTGGGTTATGGGGATCCGCGCTCTGAGCTTCACGCCCGACTCCCATCTAGCCGGACCCCTAGCGGTATTTAGCCTGAGCTCAGCCGCATTCATTCTCCATCTTTGGCTCTCCACCCACCATCCCGTGACCTCCATAGCGATCCCTGAGGTGACAGCTCGCGATTGCCCTTGTCGCAGTGAGGAGGGGGTGGCCGGACCACTGATCCGGCGACGTAGCGCCGCCGTGCTCCGCCTAGTGCAGGAGCTCGAGCCTCAGGCCTTGGCGACCTTCGAGGCAACGACCAGGAGCTGCCTAAGCTCCAGCACAGCCTTCCACACCACCCAGGCAACCTTCTAGCTTCCCTATTTAGCTTAATTTCTTGTTTCCCCCAAATCGTAGTTCCGTCGAGTTCCTTTGATTCCGACCATATCGCGTATCTTCTCGATCATCGGAACCCACGCTCACCTTCGCCATCCCTCCGCGCACATTCTCCGCCCCTTCGTTCAACCCAGCTCGTACAGGAGCTGGGGTTCGAGCTCCACCGTCCTCCGCTCGCCGGAGCTCGCTCGCCCCGACCCACAGCTCACCTTCACGCCGCTTCATCGGGTCGAGGCACTTTGCCCTCGACCCGCGAAGCTTCTGGGTTATTTTGCAGGTCACGAGGAGGCCATCTGAGGCTTCCCAACATCAGTCCAGGAGCTTCCCCTCCGTCGACCTCGCCGGAGCCCCTCCAGGGTTCGGCTGGGCCATCGGAGGCGACCACCAGCTGTGGGACGTCATCACCGACCTTCTCCGATCTTCGGAGGCAGCTGAGGAGGACTACAGCCCGCGCACGAGGCCGGCGAAACTCGTCGGCCACCTGTTCTTCGAGGGTCCTCCACCACCGTCCGATCGCCCTCCGCTCCAGTTTTCATCGCGGTCGTCCATTCATCGAGGAGCAGACACCGTTGATCATCTCGAAGGGCTGATCAGGACCGTTAGCACAGAGGAGAGAGGCACCAGCACCTGAGCACCGTCAGATCGTCCACGTGCCCTCCTCTGCGCCGTCGATTGGCTCACGTGCGGAAGGAGAGAGAGACGACAGTCACCAGAACCGTCAGATCAACGACGTGGCGCTCATCCAGCCGTCGACGTAATAAAGGGGTAAATTACCTTAGGCCCCCTCGTAGTGTATGTTTTTAGATTTAGTCCTGTAAATATTGTTTGCCCTTTTATTTACGTTGGGATATTTGCATTAGGGACATGTTAGTTTAGTTTAATTGCAATTATGCCCCTGTGAGTGTCTGTCACGTGCTTCGCCACGTGCTTTGTCTGGGTTATTTGCAACTCTTATCCTGTAGTTCTGGATGTTTGTGATTGAATAGAAACTTTCTGGTATTTGCACTTATGCCCCTGTGAACGTTTTATTTCCGCATGTGCGCCTTTTAGTGGGTTATTTGCAACATAGCCCCTGGACTTTTTGGTACGAGTTACCAAAAGGTCCTAGGACTTGTTTTTATTACCAGAAGGTCCCTGAGTGCCCCAGGCACGCGCCACGTGCGTGACTTGCTGGGAAAATTGCACCTGGACCCCCAGAACTTCGGGTATTTGCACTTAAGTCCCTATGCACAGTGCCCCCTTTTGATTTTTGAATAAAATATCAAATCACCTCCAAATTCGATGAAAATTTGACACATGGCTCCTGCCATGTTGTAGAACTTTTGAGAATTTTTGAGGACACTTTTGATTTTATTTGTTATTTTTAAAAATTCAAAAACCTCTATTTTAGCTACTGTCTAGAATTAAAAATCCCAAAAAAATATAAAAACACCCCCAAAAATTCCATAAAAATTAGTTACTGTTCCTTGTGTGTTTCTTGATTTTCTAGCCAATTTTGGCTATTGTTCATTGAGTAAAAACCCTAAAAATCTAAAAACACCTAAAAACGCATAAAAATTATAGTAAATAATCTAAAAACCCAAAAACAATAATTTTGGTGCTCAAATTTTCCTTGTTTTCTCTAGTATACAGGAAAATTACCTCCAGGTCCCTCTGAGATCCTTAAATATTTTATTTTTGGATTTTGGGCCTTGCTGGACAGTGCCTTGCATTTTTAGTACTGTTTGATTTTTAGAAAATAAAATACACATTAGAAAAATCCCAAAAATTCACCAAAAACATTAAAAAACCAAAAAAACATAAAAACATTTTTGTTGGAGTTTTTGTTTGAATTTTGACACATTTAATAATTAGTTAAGGCTTGCTTGTTTTTGTGCTCCTTTTATTTTCTTCACTTTTAAAAATCAAAAAAAAAATATAAAAATTATTAAAAACCACTAAAAAAATACTTATCTTTTCTTTTATTTTATTTGTACTACTTCGTAGGCCTTTGGCCAACCCGTGCTCCTTGTGTTCGACCCTGGGTGCTATACCAGGTTAATCTCATAGCTAGGACCGCTCTGCTTTGTTTTTATTGATCTTCGATTTGTTTCGTGGTCCGATATTTTTCTTGATATACACATCCGAGTGACTGAGGTCGCAACGACCGTTTCAGTTACCTGATCACCTTAGTCGCTCGGGATTTTGTGTTATCACATCTCCTGCATACAAGCGCATCTACATCGGGTTCTTTACTCCTTGAAAGAGTAAGGTCGTTTGCGTAGTGACCCCGATATGGAGTCCTCATATTATTGGGGCCATATTGGATCGAGCATAGTGAGATCTAATACTATTGATGGTTGGTTTAATTAATGATGGATCAACATCACCTTATGGGTGGTGGGTTCGGGTGTTGAAGACCGGATTGGGAATGCAAGTTGGACTTGCAAGGCAGAATGAGTTCCCTCTTCTTTTTATCCGAGTTGCAAGTTCTCATATTATTGGGATGTAAGAAAGGTAAGATGGAGATCCGAGATCTTGCTTGAGATATAATGGTAAGTATATCTGTTACATTGAAAGTGATTAAGGAAATGATCTTTTTGTGTTGATAAGGCAAGACAACTTTTATATAAAAATTCCTAAATCAAAATAAAATATATATTTATGGAAATTTCTTATTTCAGATAATCCTCATTAAACCCACTTAATACTATACTCAATAATAATAAGTAAATATCATGGATTGGATCCATGATCAAGATATTGTACTTGTCGTTGGACACATGTATATGATTGCAATGTGGAAATTTCCTCATAATAACGAGGAATGACAATTAAATAGACAATAGGACAACAACCTACGGTTTATGTGTCTCTATGGTCTTTATCTCTCCTCAAATGTACATTGGAAGTATCATGTCGACGATGACTGTAATTATCAAATAATCCTTATAAATCTAAGAAGATGATTTGACATACATATGTGCTCTTGACATTTAATCATGAATGACATGGTTCACAACATTATGCAGAATGGTGGCTTGATATGAGAAGATGTACTCAAAATTTTTGAGTACCTACCTGAACCAAAGTCTTAAGAGTTAAGATGGATGTACATATGATGAGTATCATCATTCTGCTATCTATACTATAGTCATTCATGAAGCTTCATAATATTTATATTGCATGAATTAAATGAAGCATGTATAAATGTTGAAGTACTCTTATATTGGAATCCTTTGAATTCAACATAAGAGATCCTTTGTCTAAAGCAATGATTGTTTATAGATGAAGGGAGCACAGTGGAAGCATGGATCGGACCCAAGTTAGAAGGAATGTCAAAGAGTTGATTGTACTTCTATGGTTTACACACATATGACATCCAAAGAGTTGGATGAATGCCCATACTGCAATAAGCCGATGTATTGATAGTTCGACTATCTGCATTATCTAAAATCCTTAGAGAAGGACTCAAATAATGCATCGGAATAATATACTATAATCATTGAAATTGACTTGATTATTGGATAAGAACAAAGTCTAATAATTGTATCTCATTATTCTAATAAACTTGCAATTGGTTGTATATGTTTTAGAAGATTAGAAAATTTGATCTCAAGGTTTAATAGTCATCCACATGGATATTGGTGCAATTGTTGCAACAATCTCTATTGGATATATAGACTTCATCTTTTCACTGGGAGAGCCCTTAGTCTTAGAGAAGGTCTCAATGAACTAGATATTAGAATACACTCATTATTTATTTCTAAATGTTGGAAATAAACATGAATTCTGGAATAGACCTATCATAAAGAGTTATGATGGATATATTTCAGATGGTAATCTGACATATGGATGACTCTACCAAATTAGAAAATTAATGAGTGGTTCATTAACATTTCTAATACAAGAATTTAAACCTTTAAAGATCAATAGGAGAGTGAAGATCATTTGACTATGATCTGGCATCAAGCCTTGGACATATGTCTATTGATGAGATCTATATACTAGTAAGAGATGAAACTTTAGAATGTCTAAAATTTCAATATGACATACTTGTGAATATTGTATTCAAAGTAGAAAATGTCCAATATACCCTTCTCTGGAAATGGTGTTAGATGCCAAGGTATCCAAGATCATATACTTATTGATGTATGAGGATCATCTATATCATAATGAACTATAATGATATGTGATATCAATTAATGATTTTTGTGATATGATATTTCTTTCCCTCACATTAGAAACCTTTGAAATGATCAAAGATTTTACAATTTTGATTTAGAACCAAAGTTTGAAGGAAGATGAAAGAAATTGATCTAATCAAGGTAGTAAGTAACTATTCGATTAATTCAATGAATACCTTATGGAGAAAGGAATATCATTCCTATCTCACTCCCATTAATACACCTAAACACAATAGGTTGTAGGGAGATGCAATTGGATCATGTGTGACATGATTTGATCAATGATGAATATTAGCATAATTACCTCTTAGTTTCCAAGGTATATATATGTAGTGGAAACTACAATATATATATGTATATATCCTTAATGAGATTCCACACATCTAAACCCAAGAACCCTCATAAGCTATGGTTTGGAACCTAGCCCAGTGTAGAACACTTGAGAATTTAGGGTTGCTTGGTCCATAACTTTGTCATGGATGCAAGTAAGCTGGAATCTAGCACCAGAGAGTTCTACTTTATTAGGAAAATAAAGGATGGTATTGAATACTTACTTTAAGACCTTGATATTCTTAAAATATTTCATCTCTAAGGATATAATTCTTAGATGATAACTCTCTTGAGAATCAAGATGTAAATGAAGTAAAGGAACTCATTGAATCTTGAGAAGATAATGTGGCTCATGAAATCGGAAACTAAAAAGACAATTAAAGATGAAACAGTTGTACCTCTTCAAATGAGTTTGAAGATGGATTCCATGTCTTGGTTAAGTCTGACAATGATCTTACTTCATGTGATGAAGTTTCTGAAGATCATGACATGGAAGGATGGATGTTAGCAATAAAGTCTAAAGTAGACTTCATATCCAAGTGTTGCATATGGACCCTCGAGGATCCACCTATAAGGGTAAAACCTGTTAGGTGTAAATGGATCTTCAAGAGAAAGAGGGAACCTGATGAGAAGGTAGGTACCTTCAAAGCATGGCTCGTATCCTCAAGATACACACATAAAGAAGACATCGCTTGCGATGGGACTTGTTTTCCAGTGACCATGCTTAAACTCGTCAGCATATTGCTAGCTATATCTACACAACTTGACTATGATATCTTCAAGATGAAAGTCAATATTGCATTCCTTTATGAATACCTCTCGAAGGATATTCATATGAAGTAGCCCCAAGGCTTCATGATTGAGGAGAGCAAGGTGTGCAAGATGAAGAACTCCATCTATGGACTCAAATAAGCTTCTTGTAGATATAACATTAGATTCGATGAAATGATAAATGTTATGATTTCAGATAGAATCTTGATGAACCGTTTGAAGCTTAGTGGGAGTGCCATTGTGTTCATCTTACTAAATATAGATAATATCCTAATCATTTAGAAAGATATAAGGATGATAATAAGTGTTTTGTAGTCTGGCTATTCCATACCTTGAGATATGATCTCAAGGTTACCTTTAGATCTTAGTTTTGAAGTTGTTTAGATGCAAAGAAAAGAGGGTATTGGGATCGTGACATTAGTGGTGCACCTTGGACATTTCCATTTTCTGGAAAATTCCAAGAAAGACTTCTTTTCCTTAAGATATGGTACTGACCTATCTAAAGGGATAGTACCTCAAAGAGTTGAGGAAGTGAATGCTAAAATTGCTTGCCCTTGTACATCAGTTATGAGAAGTCGTGTGTATGCTAGATGTGTAGAAAAGCGAGATGTCTGCCATGCAGTGGGAGTAGTAAAATGTTGCTAATCCTACTATGGACATAAAGCACCTAGTTATAGTAATAACAATATCTTCAAAGAGGACAAGACTTTCGAGATAGTAATATCTGAGTCTTATCTTCAAGATCTTAAGACTTTATAGATAGAGATCTAAAAAGTATTAACTGCACATACCTTAGGAGATAGAGATCTCCAAGAATAAGGGTATTCTGATAAGGATAATAGAAATACTGGTTATAATAATTATTAAACTGTATTGTCAAGAACACTATAACTGACAATATTAAGTATTGGTAGCATAATACGCAACATTCGCATTGGATGCGAGCACTGTTACTAGGAGATATGCAAGCACCATAAAAGGACTTGGCGTAGTCTCTCAAGAACAGAGTGACTGATCAGCTTACCTAGCTATTTTTTTAAAATAACCTATGATTGTCACATGAGTGTGGGTTTAAAGATTAACCCATTAATGGATCTCTGAGCTAGTGGGAGATTGTTTGGCATACGAACTCACGACGAGTCATTAAATGTTATTACAAATATCATTCCCTGATCTAAAATGAAGAATAAATAATTTGCATAATAGGTCCCTTAGTACAATTAGGGTTATGTACCATGGCCATCTTAATGATCATACAACCGTTGATTCAATTGTTGAATCATAGAGGGTGGTACTTGGATGAATATCTAAAGAGTTAGATTGAGGACTCACCAAGAACCAGCAAATGATTATTAAGAGATGATCTCCAACCTAAGAAGGAGATGGCAATCCTTTCTCTAAAGGCCGATATCTAACCGACCTCTTAATGCAGGTCCTCTGCATAGGAATAGAGATTCGAAGGTGTTAGATAAGTTAGGTCAAAGAGTTGACTTGATGAGATCGAGATAACCAAAGACTTGTTCCGAATGCTGTCATAATATAGGTACACATCCTTTGACCGGAGACAGATGTGTTACTATATGTCCGAGTATGTACATTTGGCAGATCAATAGGTTGATGACCTAATCAAGGTATATACACCGACTTGCTGGTGTGCATACAAGGGCATATGAGTAATACGATCTCTCAAAGGGATCATACATGTTCATTTACAGAACCGGAAGACATGAGCTCACTCATGAGATATTGGGAAAGATCAAATTCCATGCCCGATCATCTTGCTTTGGAAGCTTGACCGAATTTATAGGTTTGATATATGCTTTTTGAAAGTATATGATCAACACCTGGGTATGATATATGCTTTTGGAAAGTATATGATCGATACCAACTCCCAATGATCTAATGAGAAACTTAATGATAAAACCCTGAATTAGATAATGTAAATAGATCTAGAACTTTGGGTTTGTTCTAGGTCTTCCAGTATGCAAGATGTGTGGGTATTAGGAATACCTGAGAGTGATGTGATCATAAACGATTGTATAACCGTGACGTTCCATTCCTAGGGAGTGATGAAATGGGTCTGGATTTTAGTGACTCCTTGACGAGTCCGTAAATGCGGCTTTTAAGAAGTTGTTTTTATTGTGTTGTGCATTGTAGGCGGCACTCGGAAACGATCAAGAAAATACCACAAATGATTTATTTAATTTTTAATATCGTGGTCTTATGTTTATTTTACTTGGGCAAGTCCCAAGGTCGATCACAAGGAGGCAAAGGAACAACTTAGAATTAAGTCTATCAAAGTTCGTGTTCGGTTTTCGAGGCGGTTTCTTTTTTTGGAATTTTTGGATGCAATATGAATTCTTTATGGATTTTTAAATGCAAACAAAATGATTTTTAATATTTAATTTTAATAAATATCAAACCTACTTATTTTCAAGAATCAAAATTATCTGAGATCTATCACTAGGTGACGGATCTCAGAAAAATCCTAAACCTCGAAAATGTGGGGTTTAATACCTATTAAAAATTAAATACTAAAATATGCAAATTGATTTTTACAGGACAAAATATGCATGCAAATGCAAATCTTTTTGGGCACAATGTTAAGAATAATTAACTCTACAATGTGTGATTTTTCGGGGATTTTTAGAGCAACGGTTAACCAATTATGAATTTCAGAGCAAGAATTAGGTAAGATATGCAATTTTCCACACAATAAGTATTTATTAATTAACCGTCAATCACAAAATTACCCACAAGATGTCAAAGTGTAGAGAGTCAATTAACAAACATCATGCTATTTTTAGATTAAGAAAATAATGTAAAGAAGAGGTCCAAAATCACAGGGGAACACAGGGGTACAGATGCAATATAAATAGAATAAATAAGTAAAGCAAACTGCAGTGGGGGACTTGATTGTAATTACCAATAACTCCAGTGAGAATCTGCAAAATTCCCAGAGGGGCACGTGCGTGGCACGTGCCCTCTGGGGGCGGGGGCTGATCTGCGAATAAGGGGGGCACCCAGGGGCTGCTTGCAATTTCACCCTAGGTCACGTGAAAAATCACGTGACCTGGGCGTGACGTAGTGGTGACGTCCCCCCGCCCTCACGCGCGCTGCGCGTGGCGGGGGTCTCGGGTTCTCCGCCCGGCGTTGGCTGTGGCAGTGGCTCGCGAGTAGACGGCCCCTCCGGCGAGGCTTTGGTGTCGGGGCAGAGCTCCGATGGATGACCGGCGACCTTGATGGTGGCTGTCGCGGGCGGTGCTGCGTTGGAGTGCGTGGCGGAGAAGAACGGTGGCTGGTGATGGTCGATGTTGTAGCAGCTGGAGCGTCGTTGACGAAGGTGGTGATGGTCGAAGAAGACGAAATCGAGGCGTTGATGAAGGCGCGGCGGTTGTCGTAGCATAGGCGATATCGGTGGTCGGAGGGCGTTGCGGAGTCGGTGGTTGGCGTCCGGAGCGGAGCTGGGCCGGCGTTGAACTCCTGGCGCAAGGCCAAGGTGGAGGATGCGATGCCGGTGGCGTGGCCGACACACGGCCGGCGTTGAGGTAGCAGCTGCGTGGCGTAGGCTGCCAGGCGGGTCGGCGGTGGTAGTCGGAGAAGAACGGTGGCCGGAGTTGCGGGTGAAGGGCGTTGATAATAGAGAGAGGGAGAGGAAGAGAGAGAGAGAGTATACCTGGGGGAGGTCGGCTCGACGGCGTTGGCGAGGCCGGAGCGAGCAGCGGTGCTCGGGGCGGAGCTGCGACGAGGCGGAGAGAGCCTCGGATCACGCCGGCGACGAGGGGGCCTCGCGGGTGTCACGACCGGAGGTGGAGCTCTGCGATGAACGGCGGATGCTCTGCTTCGAGGGCGGCGGAGGTTTAAATAGCAGGGGGGAGGGTTGGCCGGTCCTGGAAGCAAATCAGGAGGAGGATTGATTGAAGGCGGCGAGATCTGGGATTGATCCGGAGATAGCGAAATCGCGGGGGAAGGTGATCTGCGGCGGGGCGGAGTTGGCGAGATACGCGGGCGGCGGAGTTATTCGCGGCGCGGGGCAGCGGCCAAATGAGGAAAGGAGCTCGAGGTTGACGACGCACAGGTGCCGTCCGATCTCGCGTGATCGGATGGCGCCTGTTGCGCCACGTGGTGAAGAGAGGGGGCCCCGGTGGGGGCACGTGCGGAGCACGTGCCTGGGGAGGCACGTGCGACGCACGTGCGTCCCTTTTTTTTATTTTATTTTTTTTTATAAATAAAAACCGATATATATAAAGCCCAAAAATGGCTGACACGTGGCGGCCTCTGGGGCTGCCACGTGTCAGCACCAGAAAATCCGGAAATAAAAATACTTTGTAAAATCGATAAAAAATAGCAATTGACCTCGGATCGAAAAAGTTCCTTCACAAAAAATGCTCGTCTCGACGAGATCTACAACTTTCATGAAGACATCAAAACCAAAATCGGTCAAATGTAAAAAGTGTATTTTTAGGGTATCCTATATACATAGAATACCTTGAATTTTGGGTTTTATAATTTTTATGTCTTTTTTTTTATCAGATAAAAATCCGGAAAAAATATGGAAAAATCAAAGATAAATAAAGACACTTAATTCTAATTTTTTTTGAATTTTTATTGATTACATAAAATACAAAGTCAAAAACCGCGAAAATATACAATGTACAAAAGAGGCCCAAAACCCAACTTTCACATATGAGCTCCGATTCACTTGAACTTGGTCTTATTTTGAAGGTAATTGAATGCACATTAGTTCAAAAGTGAGTAGGATTAAATCGGACACTGGATGGGGGAGATATGTGGCTTTTAGTGCGAAAATCCTGAAATTAGGGTTTGGGTTTTTGGTCCACTTATTTGGGTTAGTTATTTTTTTGTATTTTTCCTTTACTCTTGTTAGTGATATGTACACAGTGGAAGTGATTTTTGAGTCATTCGGAGTTAGCATGAATGTGTTAAAAATCCGGGAAGTTAGGCTTATTTACAGGTCATTTTGGCTTGGATTTTTGGCTTCTTATTTTGTGCAGATTTTTGTGCTAAAATGCAATTCTTATGGAAACATGCATGAATGCTAATTATGCAAAATAGATGCCAGAATGCTGTTGATTTTGAGGGATTTGAGCTTAATAAATGAGATTTAGAGTGATGAATACGAGATTCATCATCCCCCTATACTTAAACCATGCTCGTCCCTGAGCATCAAAAGAAATGCCATGAGGTGAAATGAGATTGGGTTCCATACCAAGACCATGAGCTGAAGGTGAAAGTGAACCTAAACTCAACCTTTGGATTATTTGTGTGTCGGAACTTCTGTGAGACTTAGAATTTTAAAATCAACAGCCCTCAAGTTCTACACATCATTGCTACAGTTTTGGCTCAGAAGTCATCTTAGATCAATCATCTTCCCAAAGTATACTCTTTGAACAATGAATAACCGACTCTTGTGTGTGAAATATTTTAGCTCTTCCCACCCAGAATGTCGGACTACCGCGCAAGCCTCCTCTCCAATAACTCGTCCTCGGGGAGTCAGGTATTTCCTTCTAAGGTCTGTCGCGCTGTGTTCACAATCGAATTGGGGGGAGAAGATAGAAGAATGAGAAAAGAACTGGAGGGTGGCCAGTGTAGTCACCTCTCCTTGTGAAGATGGCCAGTGTAGCCGAGTCTCCACCCAGATCTGCAGGTTTCTGGAAGCTTGGACCTTTTTGGTCAGATTTTATTTGGTAGTTGCTTCTTTGTATTTGGAATTTTTGGTGGTTCTGCTTGGATCTTGTTGTGCCCCTACGGATATAGAATCTTTTGTTTCCGTACATTTTTTGGGGTCTTAGAAAAAATTGTGCCCAGCCGTCCATCCCTTTTCCGAAGCTTTATTTCAACCCGTACTCCGGTCTTTAGATTTCCACGCTACCAGAAAAGAAACTTACACAGTCTTCCAACATCCCGTTTGAGTTGAGCTAAGTGCATAGTGCGAGAGTACAAATTAATTCCTTGTTCTAGAGTTGTACCCAGAATGAAGAGACCAGGTTAGACACTAAGAGTCAAACGCTGTATATTGTCATGTGGAACTCAAAGAATTAAGTCAAAGACCTGAAGACTCTAAAATCCTATTTCTCGGTGAAGTTCCTCTGAAAATTAGGTGGATTAAGGTTAAGTCCAGACCACTCTCGGTTTCGGCTCATAACTCGGTTCAGAACCCAAAGACTTTTCACATATGCAAATGCGATGCTTGATGAAATGCGAGTGTGTGAAATGCAGACACACATTTTTTTGTTTTTGATTTTTTTGTTTTTTATGCAAAGGATTTTTGTTGTTTGTTTGTTTTCTCTTTATTTTTTTATGCAAAAAATGAATAAGAAGCCATTTTTTTTTCAAAGATTTTGGGTGTAGTCAGTGTTAGTGGAAAAAACATTTTTTTCTCTTTTTTTTGTTTTTAAGAAAAACCCACCCCGTAAATACATATAGACTTACGCGAAAGTACGAGGTATGGCTAAAATATATACATAGTATATATACAGACCCCCCTATACTTAGCGAGTGCTGTGTCCTCAGAGCACAAGAAGCGTAAAGAAGACATATCCCGGGCTAAGCGTAAGAGAGTGAAAAAGAAAAAGAAAAGGATTTACAAATATCGCCCCCATATACTTAGACTGTGAATAGTCTAAGTATAGAAGAAGAGCGGAAAAGAAAAGAAAAAGAAGTGGTCAGGGTATGTGAATGAGGAGGGTATATACAGGTGGGTGGCGGTTCCCCCTATACTTAGGCTTTGGTAGCCTAAGTATAGAAGAAGGATGGATATGGAGTGAGCGAGATATCGGAATGTGATGAGGAAAATGGTATATACAGATGGCATCGGTCCCCCCCCTATACTTAGGCCTTGGCCTAAGTAGAGGAAGAAGCTGTACAAGGAGACCGATGTGGTTGGGAGTGAGGTTGGGTCTGATCTGATATTTCGTCAATGTCCTTGCTCTGTGTGAAATAGATGACCTCAACTTGCACTGTATGTTCTTTGGATGATTCTATGTATGGCTTCAGTAATTGTCCATTCACTGAGAAAGGTTGTGCATCATCTTTGAGTTCTGCAATGTCCACACTTCCATTGGTATGCACATCGATGACAACATAGGGACCCGTCCATTTCGATTTCAGTTTCCCATGAAAGATCTTTAATCGAGCATTAAACAACCAGACTTTCTGCCCAGGGACAAAGGTTTTATCTCGAATATGTCTATCATGCCATTTCTTGACCTTGTCCTTATAAATCACACTGTTGTCATATGCTCGGTTTCGGATTTCAATTAGCTCATTCAGATTTAGGTCTCGACATAATTTCCCAAGGTGACAACTCCAGTTCAACTTTTTGATTGCCCATTCAGATTTGTGAATCAGTTCAGCAGGAAGATGATAAGGTTTGCCATAGATCATCCTAAAAGGTGAAGTGCCGAGTGGTGTTTTATAAGCTGTCATGTAGGCCCAAAGAACTTGATCCAACAGTTTTTACCAATCCTTCCTATCAGGACGAACCAACTTTTGAAGTATGCTCTTCACTTCTCGATTAGAAACTTCTGCCATGCCATTAGATTGAGGATGGTAAGGGTTGGCTATTCTATGTTCAAATTTGTACTCCTTAGCCAAAGATCTCATTTCCCTGTTCACAAAGTGGCTACCTCCATCAGAGATCAAAACTTTTGGTATCCCGAACCTTGCAATGATATTATCCTTGATAAACTTACAGACGGTTTTGCTGTCTGCGGTTCGGGTCGGGATAGCCTCTACCCATCTAGACAAATAATCAACCGCTAACAAGATGTACTCAAATCCATTGCTATTGGGAAAGGGACCCATAAAATCAATCCCCCATGCATCAAAAACATCACAGAAAATCATTGGTTGCATGGGCATTTCGTCTCTATATCCAACGGTCCCTCCCATCCTTTGACAAATCGGGCAAGACCGTACAAAATCATTAGCATCACGAAATAAGGTCTGCCAGTAAAATCCACATTGGAGTACCTTGTGTGCGGTTCTCTTTCCCGAATGGTGCCCTCCAACCTCGAGAGTGTGACAATGTGTGAGGACATTCTGGTATTCTTCCTGAGGAATACATCTTCTCCAGACACAATCCGCTCCTTCATAGAAAAGGAAAGGATCGTCCCAATGGTATTTTCTTGAATCCGACTTTAGTTTTTCAATCATTTTCTTTGTCCAACCAGAGGGAACCTTGTTGGAGACAAGATAGTTCACGATGTTGGAATACCATGGGGTTGAATCAATAGTGCAAACAGATTCGTCTGGAAAAGTCTCTTTAATAGGTCCAGTATCAGGATAATCATTTTTCTCATTTCGGGAAAGGTGATCAGCAACAACATTGTTTATTCCAGGTTTATCTTTGATCTCCAAATTAAATTCCTGGATTAACAAAATCCACCTCAAAAGTCGTGCCTTGGCATCTTTCTTATCCATGAGGTATCTAATTGCAGTATGATCCGTGAAAATTGTCACCTTGGAGCCCAATATATATGATCTGAATTTTTCAAGGGCCCAAACAACCGCGAGCATTTCCTTTTCAGTCACTGTATAATTTTTCTGTGCAGGATCCAATACTTTGCTCGCGTAGTGAATCGCATAAGGGATTCCGTCCCGTCTTTGTCCAAGCACAGCTCCAACCGCAAAATCCGATGCATCAGTCATGATCTCAAAGGGAAGAGACCAGTCAGGAGCTTGTAATATCGGCGATTCACAGATTTTCTTTTTCAGGAGCTCGAAGGCCTCAAGACACTTGTGATTTACAATAAACTCGGTGTCTTTTCCTAAGAGCTCAGTCAGTGGGCGGGCGATCTTTGAAAAATCAGGGATAAACCTTCGATAAAATCCAACATGCCCTAGAAAAGACCGCACTGACTTGACGTTGGTTGGTGGCTCAAGTTTCTTGATCACATCCACCTTGGCAGGGTCGACCTCCATTCCCTTTCTGGAGATGACATGCCCCAACACGATACCCTCAGTTACCATAAAGTGACTTTTCTCCCAAGAGAGTACTAAATTAACCTCCCTGCATCTTTTGAGGACTCGGTCCAAGTGCGCTAAACATGTATCAAATGAATCACCATGGACCGAGAAGTCATCCATGAAGACTTCCAGGAAATCACCCACCATTTCGGCAAATACGGCAATCATGCACCGCTGAAATGTGCCTGGGGCATTACAAAGCCCGAATGGCATGCGCTTGAAAGCATAGGTACCAAAGGGACATGTAAATGTGGTTTTTTCCTGATCCTCGGGAGCAATGGCTACCTGATTGTAGCCAGAGTACCCATCAAGAAAATAGAAGAATGCTTTCCCTGCAAGTCTCTCCAAGATTTGATCAATAAATGGCAGTGGAAAGTAATCTTTCTTGGTCGCAGCATTCAGGCGCCTGTAATCGACACAGACACGCCACGACGTGGGTACTCGTGTCGCGATCTCAACCCCTTCCTCGTTGGTGACCATCTGGATTCCCGACTTCTTCGGGACGACATGAAGGGGGCCACCCACTTGGAGTCAGAGATGGGGTATATGAAACCTGCTTTGCACCATTTCTCTATCTCTTTCTTAACCACTTCCCGAAGATTGGGGTTTAGTCTTCTTTGAAATTCACGGGAAGGCCTTGCATTATCCTCAACATAAATTTGGTGCGAGCAGAGAGCAGGGTTGATTCCGACGAGATCCGACACAGTCCAACCGATGGCTTTTCGATTTCGCTCAAGGACTTCTAGAAGCTTAGATTCTTGATCCATGGTTAATGATGAGCTGATGATGACAGGGAATTTATCTTTGGGTCCATTGAGAAATGCATACTTCAGGGTGGGAGGGAGAGGTTTCAGCTCTGGTAAATCTGAATCATCAATCAAATCTGGCTGAAGGTCTTTTAAGTCTGGCTCAATGATTGTTGGTGGGTGATCATTCTGTGAGATGCTAGCCACTGGTCTTGAAGTAAAGTGAGTCGGATCGCAAATGTAGTGCGGTAATTCAGCCAAAGCCGCGTCCGACTCATCATTGATTTTTTTTTGAAGAGGATGGGATGGAACAATCCGAAAGGAGTTCTATGTCATCAAGATTGTACAGGTGTTCAGATTTGTCAGGTAAAAGATCACACACTGCATGGCGCATTGTTGCTTCTTCTGATGCGAGGGTATCCATGTGAAGATCTGGCAGTTGGTCCCAAGGTCCGGTAGTTCTAATCAGATTACACTCAGATGTTTCAGCCTCTTCAGTGGTGGATTCGGAATCGGGTCTTTGCCACTTTGTTTGTCTCATTTCCAGATCCACTTCTCCGTCTAGGGAGCAGAATTTCATCATTCCGGTGTCGTAATCGAATGCAGCCTTGGCGGTTCGTAAGAATGGTCTTCCCAAAATGATTTGCGGCTCTTTCCAATGGTTCGGGGTCTCTATGTCAAGAACAGTGAAGTCTACTTTGTATTCAGTACCCTCAACCATAATGATAACATTTTTCACTTCTCCCTTAGGTCTTTTAGTGGATTTGTCAGCGAATTGGAGTATAGATAGCGATTTCTGAAGAGGTCCTAACTCCAATCGGTAATATAAGGCCAAGGGGAGAAGATTGATGGAAGAACCATTGTCAAGAAGTGTGCGTGCGAATGCGATACCGCCAATGCGGCTTTCCACATAATGAGCACCCAGATCTCTTTTCTTCCTTGGTAAATGATGGTTTCTCACACATTTGGTAGTGGCCACTGTCAGAACATGAATCTCCACAAATTGGTTTGTTTTCTTTGTGCGGGTCCGGGTAGGAGTACATTTCATTTTCAGATATTTCTGGAATGCAGGGTTACTGGCCACATATTGATCAAAGGGCACTTTTACGGTGATGTTTTGTTGACAAAATTTTTCCATCACTGGGTCACTCTGGATAGTTTTCTTTTGTCTTCCCTTCTTAAGCGCATGGGGAAAAGGAATGGAAGCATTTGAGACAGGAGAGAGATATCCAGAATTATAAATAAGAGCATCTTTATTGAATTTGGAGTTCTTATTACAATCATAATGTTCTGGATTATCATCATGTTGCTGAAATAGTGACAAAGGTATTTTCGCAGCAACTAGAGGTTCAAGGTCCTCTTTATTCTTCATAGATGCTTTTCCCTTCCTTCGGGCAGAAATCCTCGGGTGTCCTTCGTCTTCATCCTCAGAAGTATCCTCCGGTTGATCTTCTGAGTCATGTTGGTCAGCTTCCTTCGCCCGGTCAGGTACGACCACGGTCCTTCCGCTCCTGAGGGACATGGCATTGATATTGTTAAACGAAAGGGTCTCGTAGTCAGATGTGGAAAAGTCTGAGTAATATACCTGATTGTTGTGTTGAGATGATTGCGTTTTGTTCAAGCTATTGGGGTTAGCTTGAACTTGAGCGGGAATGGCTGTGACAGGTGCAGTCTGTTCTTCCTTCCAACGGGATAGACGATTAACATCTACCCGTAGGTCGTACAGTTCACTCCGGAAGCTGCGAATTTCCTCCAGCATTTATCTTTGGATATCAATCAAGTCTTCTGGAGGTTTGGATGATCGAGATGCTTGATTTGGAGCTTGATATTGCTGACGATGTTGTTGAGGCTGGGTCTGACGGTCTTGTGGCTGCTGCTGCCTTGAGGACTGATTGTGTTGTGGAGCGGCATTGTATGAGTTGGGTGGACGCTGATATTGCTGACGGTCCCCCAGATTACCCTGTCGGGTATTATCCTGTGTGTACCAAATGCCGTTTATCTCTAAAGTCAGAGGCGGGGCTTCTACGACTGTCTCAGCTGGAGGGGGTGACTGTTGGGAAGGTTGGACGTAGGATTGGTCCTGAGTCCATGGTAGCGGTTGTCCAGAGCCTGGCTGCTCTTGGACATGATGCACATGATAAATTGGGACCGTAGGAGCAGTAGGCATCCCAAGCTTGGACACCTTCTCAGTGAGCTCCTCCATTTGTTTTGGAAATTGAGAGAGTCGGTTGTCGATGTCGTTCACTCTTTTATCCACAATTGTTAATTTGTCTGTGATGATGTTCATGTTGGGCAGCAAGTCCTCTGCTATTTCTGCAACAGTTTGTTTTCCTCCTTTGGCTTGATAGTTGTTCAGTGAATCGGTGTAAGATCTACTGACAATTTGTGAACAGCTAGTCTCCGCCATTTGCTCCAGAATTTTCCAGACGGAATCAACTCCTCGGGATGTGTAATTTCCTCCACAAGCGGCACTGACTAAACCCTGAGTCCCGTGGTTAAGGCCAGAATAGAGAGATTGGACCAGGATGTTGTTATCTAGGTCATGGCAGGGACATTTCTGCAGCAGATCTTTGAATCTATCCCATGCATCACAAAGTGGTTCATTAGGCATCTGAGAGAAGCTAGTGATGCGAGTTCTCATTTGATTGGTTCGACTCAGAGGGTAAAATTTCTTCAAGAAGAGATTCTTGAACCTATCATAGGTGGTCACTGTCACTCCTAAATTTTTCACCCAGTAATCTGCCTTACCCTTCAAGGCGAAAGGTAATGCAGTGAGACGGATATAGTCTTGGCTGACTTGTGGGTGCCTCTGATTAGAACAGATTAGCTCCAAATCACGCAGGAATTCATAAGGTTCTTCATCCAAATTTCCATGAAATTGTGGTAATTGATTTATGAAGTGTGGCTTCAGTTCATGGTGAACCTCAGGTTGAGGTGGCTGCAAGTAATTTATGACCCTATACTGCCCGGGATTATATGCAGCTTCCATTGGTGGTTCTCCTTCTGCATTCATTCTTTCCAATTGTTCCCTCATCAAATTTTGCTGCTGCTCAGATGCAGCATACTTGCGGGAATCAGTTGCATCGGATCTTCATTTTGGTCATCTTCGGGATTGTTCCTCCTTGGAGCCATTTTTTGAATGTTCTTCTTTTCACCTTCAGATTGTGAAAAATAGGAGTCAATAGTTTGAAGAGAATTATTAGATGAAAAGTCCAGGGGAAGGTGTTCCTGAACCCAAGGTGGTTCTGAGTAAGAGAGGTTCAGATCATTTGGAAAATTTGTGGTAGTCAGAAAGGGGTTCGCTGAGTCCGAACAGAAATTTCCACAATTTTCCATGAGAGATGTTGATCAAATCAAACACAATACAAAGGTTGTTTCACCAACTCACACAATGAAGCCGTAAGAGTTCGGCTATTATCTTTTCAATTTTAGTTGATGATAAATTCAATCTTGCAAACCGTTTAGACGAGCTGTTTAGGTTTGGAGCTGGGCTCTATCCTAGTGTGCGTTTCTCTCCTCGCTGCAAGATAAATCAAACAATGTCGGGGTTGCTCTCCCGCAAAAATTCTTGATTTTATGGGTTCTTTGAGATCAGATTTATTTAGCAGTCCCGATTTTAATGAGGTGATCACTGAAAAATAAGATGAGCACAAGTACACGTCTACCGTCCAGTCCTAATTTCCTTTAAAGTTATGTTATAAAACAAGAGGGAGGAATTCGAGAAAAGCCGATGCACGCGGAAAACTATGATGAATGCTCAGTTAGAAGACTTACAGTGAATCCTCGCAATCTTCATGTGGGATGCTAGACAGAATTTAAAAATTATTCTAAATGAAATGCAAGCCGATGGAAAAACCGCACCTAAGCAGAAAGTTGATTTAAATTTTTGGCTAAATTGAACGATCTATGTGCATCTCAATTAAGGTGCAGTGTGGCTTAAGATCCTACGAGCACAAGCAAAAATATAAATGCTTTGAGAGCCGTATGTGCAGGTCTATCCTAATCGCCACTCAAGTCGGGCCCCACCCTCGCCGGAGAGTGAAACATGCCACGACACACCACAGAATAAAGTTTAGAGGTCTTTCTACACACGCGAGAGTCCAAACGGATACCGCTGTAAAATTGCAGAAATTAAAAGTGCAGAAATTAAAAACCTAAACTCTACTCTCTCTCACGACTCAACTCGATCTTAAATTAATTGCGGTTTTTGGTGAAGTTGCGTCGGTTATTGAAAACCGCTCCACGTACAAGGTACCTCGCAAAAAAATAAGAGAGAAAATGTAAGAGAGTGACTCAAAATAATATGAAAAATAAATGCTGAAAATAAATTGCAGAAGAAGAAAAAAAATGGAATTTACAATGAAAAATTCGGGGGTCAGACTACTCGAATGCGGAAAACCGAACAAAATTTTTTTCAGACAAAAATCTAAGCCGTTTGCCTCCCCGGCAACGGCGCCATCTGACGAGTCCATAAATGCGGCTTTTAAGGAGTTGTTTTTATTGTGTTGTGCGTTGTAGGCGGCACTCGGAAACGATCAAGAAAATACCACAAATGATTTATTTAATTTTTAATATCATGGTCTTATGTTTATTTTACTTGGGCAAGTCCCAAGGTCGATCACAAGGAGGCAAAGGAACAACCTAGAATTAAGTCTATCAAAGTTCGTGTTCGGTTTTCGAGGCGGTTTCTTTTTTTGGAATTTTTGGATGCAATATGAATTCTTTATGGATTTTTAAATGCAAACAAAATGATTTTTAATATTTAATTTTAATAAATATCAAACCTACTTATTTTCAAGAATCAAAATTATCTGAGATCTATCACTAGGTGACGGATCTCAGAAAAATCCTAAACCTCGAAAATGTGGGGTTTAATACCTATTAAAAATTAAATACTAAAATATGAAAATTGATTTTTACAGGACAAAATATGCATGCAAATGTAAATCTTTTTGGGCACAATGTTAAGAATAAGTAACTCTACAATGTATGATTTTTCGGGGATTTTTAGAGCAACGGTTAACCAATTATGAATTTCAGAGCAAGAATTAGGTAAAATATGCAATTTTCCACACAATAAGTATTTATTAATTAACCGTCAATCACAAAATTACCCACAAGATGTCAAAGTGTAGAGAGTCAATTAACAAACATCATGCTATTTTTAGATTAAGAAAATAATGTAAAGAAGAGGTCCAAAATCACAGGGGAACACAGGGGTACAGATGCAATATAAATAGAATAAATAAGTAAAGCAAACTGCAGTGGGGGACTTGATTGTAATTACCAATAACTCCAGTGAGAATCTGCAAAATTCCCAGAGGGGCACGTGCGTGGCACGTGCCCTCTGGGGGCGGGGGCTGATCTGCGAATAAGGGGGGCACCCAGGGGCTGCTTGCAATTTCACCCTAGGTCACGTGCAAATCACGTGACCTGGGCGTGACGTAGTGGTGACGTCCCCCCGCCCTCACGCGCGCTGCGCGTGGCGGGGGTCTCGGGTTCTCCGCCCGGCGTTGGCTGTGGCAGTGGCTCGCGAGTAGACGGCCCCTCCGGCGAGGCTTTGGTGTCGGGGCAGAGCTCCGATGGATGACCGGCGACCTTGATGGTGGCTGTCGCGGGCGGTGCTGCGTTGGAGTGCGTGGCGGAGAAGAACGGTGGCTGGTGATGGTCGATGTTGTAGAAGTTGGAGCGTCGTTGACGAAGGTGGTGATGGTCGAAGAAGACGAAATCGAGGCGTTGATGAAGGCGCGGCGGTTGTCGTAGCGTAGGCGATATCGGTGGTCGGAGGGCGTTGCGGAGTCGGTGGTTGGCGTCCGGAGCGGAGCTGGGCCGGCGTTGAACTCCTGGCGCAAGGCCAAGGTGGAGGATGCGATGCCGGTGGCGTGGCCGACACACGGCCGGCGTTGAGGTAGCAGCTGCGTGGCGTAGGCTAACAGGCGGGTCGACAGTGGTAGTCGGAGAAGAACGGTGGCCGGAGTTGCGGGCGAAGGGCGTTGATAATAGAGAGAGGGAGAGGAAGAGAGAGAGAGTATACCTGGGGGAGGTCGGCTCGACGGCGTTGGCGAGGCCGGAGCGAGCAGCGGTGCTCGGGGCGGAGCTGCGACGAGGCGGAGAGAGCCTCGGATCACGCCGGCGACGAGGGGGCCTTGCGGGTGTCACGACCGGAGGTGGAGCTCTGCGATGAACGGCAGATGCTCTGCTTCGAGGGCGGCGGAGGTTTAAATAGAAGGGGGGAGGGTTGGCCGGTCCTGGAAGCAAATCAGGAGGAGGATTGATTGAAGGCGGCGAGATCTGGGATTGATCCGGAGATAGCGAAATCGCGGGGGAAGGTGATCTGCGGCGGGGCAGAGTTGGCGAGATACGAGGGCGGCGGAGTTATTCGCAGCGCGGGCCGGCGGCCAAATGAGGAAAGGAGCTCGAGGTTGACGACGCACAGGTGCCGTCCGATCTCGCGTGATCGGATGGCGCCTGTTGCGCCACGTGGTGAAGAGAGGGGGCCCCAGTGGGGGCACGTGCGGAGCACGTGCCTGGGGAGGCACGTGCGACGCACGTGCGTCCCTTTTTTTTATTTTATTTTTTTTATAAATAAAAACCGATATATATAAAGCCCAAAAATGGCTGACACGTGGCGGCCTCTGGGGCTGCCACGTGTCAGCACCAGAAAATCCGGAAATAAAAATACTTTGTAAAATCGATAAAAAATAGCAATTGACCTCGGATCGAAAAAGTTCCTTCACAAAAAATGCTCGTCTCAACGAGATCTACAACTTTCATGAAGACATCAAAACCAAAATCGGTCAAATGTAAAAAGTGAATTTTTAGGGTATCCTATATACATAGAATACCTTGAATTTTGGGTTTTATAATTTTTATGTCATTTTTTTGATCAGATAAAAATCCGGAAAAAATATGGAAAAATCAAAGATAAATAAAGACACTTAATTCTAATTTTTTTTGAATTTTTATTGATTACATAAAATACAAAGTCAAAAACCGCGAAAATATACAATGTACAAAAGAGGCCCAAAACCCAACTTTCACATATGAGCTCCGATTCACTTGAACTTGGTCTTGTTTTGAAGGTAATTGAATGCACATTAGTTCAAAAGTGAGTAGGATTAAATCGGACACTGGATGGGGGAGATATGTGGCTTTTAGTGCGAAAATCCTGAAATTAGGGTTTGGGTTTTTGGTCCACTTATTTGGGTTAGTTATTTTTTTGTATTTTTCCTTTACTCTTGTTAGTGATATGTACACAGTGGAAGTCATTTTTGAGTCATTCGGAGTTAGCATGAATGTGTTAAAAATCCGGGAAGTTAGGCTTATTTCCAGGTCATTTTGGCTTGGATTTTTGGCTTCTTATTTTGTGCAGATTTTTGTGCTAAAATGCAATTCTTATGGAAACATGCATGAATGCTAATTATGCAAAATAGATGCCAGAATGCTGTTGATTTTGAGGTATTTGAGCTTAATAAATGAGATTTAGAGTGATGAATACGAGATTCATCGCTCCTCTCAGTAGAGAAGTGATCTGATCTTGCTCCAAATGATTGACATTGATCTGAGCGTGATTCAAATGCAATGATAAGGTTAGATTTACGGTCTTGATTTAATCAAGCATCTATGAGAGGTTCGCAAGATTTGGATTTGAGACGTGATCTCAATATCCAAGTCACTATACGTGGAACAATACAATCACCATGTCTTTAACTCCAAGTATCCATGGAGAAAGCGCATTATCCTTGAAAGAGTTCAAGGATAATTTCATTATTGATATATGTATCCGAGCATTGAGAAAATAGATAATTAAATGTGATCTAATTATCATGAATAATATGAATTTGATTCATATTATAAGGAGAGTTATCTAAGATAATTAAATTTGATTTAATTATCAAATATGTGAATAATGTGAATGTGATTCATATTATTTTGGCACATGAGAATGGAGATCCAAGATTATTGAATGTGATTTACTTATCTTGGATATGAATAATGTGGATAGCACTATCCAAATTATTCATATATTTATATATTCTAAATGTGATTTATAATATATTAGAGGTAGCATATTGTGATTTATATTTGTTGATTAATTATTGATGTGAATTGGATTCACATTGGATAATTAATTGAAAATATAATTTACATTTTATTTTGGGTTGTGAATTTGATTCACAAATTTCCAATGGCATGATTGCAATATTTACAAAATAATTATGAATTATTTTTGTGAAATAATTTACAAAAAATGTTATTGCAAATTATTGTGAGATAATGTTAGAATGAGATAACGTAGTCTCATTGGAAGGAGATTGCCATCCACCAACAAAGGTGGTGGACAACCACCAACTCCTAATTGGAGTGGATGGCCGTCCCCCCTTATTGTGGATTGGATGATTATATCCTCCTCAATTATCTTCAAGGATAATTGATTTAATTGAAATTAATTTTTATTGATTATTCAATATATATTACATTAAATTAATTGTTGTTGTGTTTTACAACATGATCATGGCCATTGGAAGAAACACAAATTAAACTCCATTGATTTGTGTGCACAAGGATTGGGATCCATGGACTCCCAAAGTACTATATAAGAAGAGACACCCCGTGTTCTTCAAGTTACAATAAGAGGACAACATATGCTCTCTCTCTCTCTCTCATTCTCTACATGCCACTTTCCCTCCCTCCCTCTCTTTCATTATGGTCCTCTACCATGGAGCCCTAGAGAGAGTTGCCATCACTGCAGCATCATCATTATGTTGTCGGATTGCTTGCTCCTAGATCTCAGTCTCCTTCGGTTCGCCTCACTCGTGAAGAATATGCAGGATCTTGTGTGACGAGATTAAGAGATTCGTTGCTTGGATCATCAACATGGATAGTAAGGAGTACGTGTCTCATCAACACGCTTGCAAGCATCTCATCCATCAGATCGGACATGAAATATGAGATCTCTTCGTTTAAAGACTCGATCGCAACCATGCTTCAAGAGGTAAACCTAATAGTTGTTTGTGGTTTAGATTAAACGATCCGAGAAGTGTTCTTGGATCATGTGGTTTCATTGTTTAAAAAAATTTTAAATTCCACTGCCTCGAACAACTAGTGCGACTAGTCACTCCCAATCGCATACGATGCGATCCCCACGCTTCTGTGATGCGCTTAAGGATTTTTGTCATATCCTTCAACACCCTCACTTTTACTTTGTCGTTGCACTGCTCCTCGAGTCCAAGCCCGTCATTGGCCGTGCAACTGCCTCGGCCCCCTTCGCGTGCCATTAACAGAGCATGCTTCGCCTCGGGCTGAACGTACTCTGCCTGCCCCTTATCCCCCCCTCACGTGCATATGCACGTGAGGCAGGAGCAATTTATTGCCATGCTCATTTAGTTCCAACATATAACAAACCACCCCCGTCATCTGAAGGCACGTGCATAGCAAGTGACTTACATGAGATATTGTAAGCACACCCTCGGAAGTCTGGGTGATCACGCTCATATCTTTGTGCTTCATTTTTTATCATTTTATTCCGTAATTTGAATTTAGACCCGTGCATTTATCTTATAATTTGAACATCATTTCACATTAATTTTTTTATCTCCAAAAATTGCAAATTTTAGATCAACTAATTCTTTATCCAATGAGTATTTATTTATATTTTTGTGAGCTCCAATTTATTTATTATAATTAATTTGGTGAAAACTTATATAGTTTACCCATTTTATTCTCTTAAATTGATATTAAATTTTTAACTTCACTAAAAATTCCAAGAAAATCATATTAGATAGAATTCTTATGTTCTATAGTACGCCTAAAATTTCATTCTACTTGCACGCATATCGAGGTCACGATAAAATAATAAGTGATTTGAATAACTGATTTTTTTATTAATTCCACAATTAGTATTTTAAGGAATTAAAAATTGATATATATACCTCTCATGTAGATCTATCTAGGATAATTTAATCTCTTGAAAATATTTATGTCTAATATTTATTAAAATTAATTTGCTTGAAATCACCCTACTTTCATACTTATTTCGTTTTTTATTTATATTTCATCCGAAAATTCCAAAAAACTTAAAGTAGCATAATTTCATAATATTTCATATTCTAGATAAGTTTCATAATTTTTGGACATCGTTTGAATGAAAATTGCATTTTAGTCCCAGACTTTACCAAATTTTCATTTCATTCATTGATTGCATTTAAAATACCAAAAAAATCTTGAAGCTTCTATCGCCTAATAATCAAACTAAGGAGATAGTTGCCTCCTTGACTTCGACCTTGGGCTTGTCCAAGTAAAATATAAATTGGACCACTTGCTTTTAATTTAATAATTAATTAAGTAGTCTTTTTGATTAATCTGAATTGCCCTCTTGCAACAAAATTTAACGTTAATTCCACATAATTAACTAGGGTAAATTCGAGGTTTTCAAGTATAGAGAAGATACATGTCTGTGAAATTTTTATTTTGAGTTTTTATTTTGTGTGTTCCGAGCACACTGTGCATTATTTTTCTATGAACTCAACTTTATATTTTTTTCTTTGTATTCTTATCTACAATATTCATATAGAGAGTTCTATTACTTGATGTGTAAAAATAATAAAAAAATAGTTTTCAAAAATAAATGTTTGGCCACTTAAATTAGGGTTTTACATGTGGTTTTGTATGTATTTTCTTTACAGTTTCTTTGCCCCATCTCTCCCTACTTTATTCCTGGTCAATCAAGTCATCATGGTGACTAGTCTCAGGGTCTAGCGTCGCTCAACACCAACGGTGTTTCGTTTCTTTTCTTGTTTTCCTTTATTCTTTTACTTTAGAATTAAATACAATAAACATAAAAGTATTCTGTACAATAGTTTATACAATTTACAAAGTATTTTGTCAAAATGAAATAGTAAAGGTGATGTAATGGAGATTCATCAAACCAACTCCGCCATTTTATTTTTCATAAAAATGATTGTAAATATTTTATTGCATTCAAATGTTTGTGGAAAAATTGTAAAAAGCCCCTAGAACGTTTTGATATTACAAGTAGGTCCATTGCTAGCTCAACTCATGTGACCCCCACATGAGTTGGAAAAATTTCTTGTAGACCCCTTCGAGTTTTGTATTTATAATTTAATAAATAAAAATTAAGTTTCATTATAAAATTTGTAGTTTTTTGCATGTATCCCCTATCTTTATTTTATATTGTATACAAAACACTTCTAGCTTGATTTATTTTTATTCTTTCTTTTCTATTTTCTATAAATATTCCCATATTCCAAAAAATTGAACAAAAATAGGAGAAAATTCTTGATTAAATTCTCATCCACGTTATATATTTTGTTTAGTATATTTTGTTGCATTTTATATTTATAAAAAATCAAAAGAAGCCATTTTATTCCATGTTTGATTTGAAAAATACAAAAACTTATACAAACTACTTTAAAAATTCCAAAAACGTTAACTACTATTTATATTATATTTTTCCACTCCAGACCAAAAAGCACAAAAATATCAAAAGAAAACCCTAAAAATAAAAAATTCTTGCTATGGTTGAAAAAATTATATAATATTTTCAAAAAACCTAAAAATAGTTTTTATCCTATACTTTATATATACATATTACTATTTATCTAAATTAGTTTTAAGAAATTTTGGACCTGTTTAGTATTTTTAAATCTCAAAACAATTTTGGCATATTTATTTATTCCTTGATTTGGGATATTTTGATTTTTAAAAATACATGGTAATTAGCAAAAACCAATAAAAAATACAAAAAATATATGAATATTTAAAAATCTCAAAAAACATTATTTTGTAGATTTTGATTATATATACTTATATTTATAAGTATATTACCATGTGTAGTATATATATACATATATATTATATTTTTCTTATTGTTATTAATTACTATAAAATCCTATTTAAAACCATTTAAAAAATAAAAAAGGATTGTTCTTTTTTATATTTTATTATTTATATATATTATACATTAATACCCTGTATTATATTTATTATTATATAGAGTAATATATACACACATATTATACTTTTAAGAAGAAAAGGACTATTTATCAGAAAATATAAAAATAAAAATAAAATTATAATATTAAAATTAAATAAATAAATAAAAAAGTAAATAATTAAAAAACCAAACAACATTAAGAGAATATTGTGTAGATAAAATATACACTTATTCATTATTATTTAGTAATAAATAATAAGATTTGCTACACCAGTTTGTTCCATGCATTTGACACCCTACTCATGCTTACTCTACACATGTTTAGGGTTTATAATAAATTTTGACTCCACACACTACAGGCCGGTGGCTCTAAGGAGACGGTCAAGGACCATCCTCTTTGTCGTTATAACCGTCCCTTCTGATCACTGGGGATGGTCTCAAAACCATCCCGTCTGCCATCGTCTCATTTGCTTAGATGGAACGGTTCTCACGAACGTCTCTTTTAATAAACCATTGGGGACGGTTGCAACCGTCCCTTTAATGATGAACATTGGGGACGGTACAACCGTCCCTAGTACCACTAATAGTAGGGACGATTGTAACTGTCCCCATCGTAGAAGCTTGAGGGACGGTTGTAACCGTCCCCAATGGTGTTCAATCATTTTGCGACGGGCACAGAAGACCTGTGGGGACGGTTTAAACCGTCCCCATTTGGTCCCACTAGTCGATATCTGAGACAGTGGACCGATGTCAAACATTGGGGACGATCGTAACCGTCCCTCTTGAGACGCAGAGGGGACGGTCGTAACCGTCCCCTCCGTTGGCTAGCGCTAAAGGGGACGGAAACAGAAGGCCATTAGCGACGGTTTAAACCGTCCCCATTTGGTCCCACTAGTCAATATCCGAGACAGTGGACCGATGTCAAACATTGGGGATGGTCGTAACCGTCCCTCTTGAGATGCAGAGGGGACGATCGTAATCGTCCCCTCCGTTGGCTAGCGCTAAAGGGGACAGCAACAGAAGGCCATTAGCAACGGTTTAAACCGTCCCCATTTGGTCCCACTAGTCGATATCCGAGAAAGTGGACCGATTTCAAATATTGGTGACGGTCGTAACTGTCCCTCTTGAGACGCAGAGGGGACGGTTGTAACCGTCCCCTCCGTTGGCTAGCGCTAAAGGGGACGACAACAAAAGACTATTAGCGAAGGTTTGAACCATCCCCGTTGGTTCCCCTGGCTGCTAAAATGAGACAGAGGGTGTTTAACATTCTGAAAGGACGGATACAACCGTCGCCATTGTCTATTAAAGGGGACGGTTGCGACCGTCCCATCTCTTTTTTGGTCTACAACGATGCCAACAGAAACTTATAGGGGATGGTTTTAACCGTCTCCATTAGTCTTTGAAATGCAAAATTGCATCCCGTGAGCTATCCTCAACAGGGGAACGTTTCTATAGCACCGTTGGGGATGGTTATAACCGTCCCCAATAACCCCTGACTAGAAAAAAATACTAGATTCATGGTGTTTTGTTATCGCTCCCTCTGTGAAATCAAATAACACATTCCATAAACTCAAAATTCAAGATGTAAATAAGACACTTTATAGTTATAAACAAATTGTTTGTCAATTCTACATAGTCTTAGGAACTACTAGAAATATTACAATAAAATGTTCAAGAAAAAACTAAAATTTACTACAAGCATTGTTATCTACTCCGATCCTCCACTCTCGTTGCTCTCCTCCTCACTCTCTTCATCGTCGCCGAGACATGTTGGTTGTACAGGTGGCGTGGCTTGACTTTGAAGACAGCTTATAAAGGACATGACATTCGCCATTTCCAAATGCATCTTTGCCATCTCTTCATCTTGTGCAAACATCTTTGCCTTTACCTCCCGTAGCTCCCTCTCCATCTCTCTTTCTCTCTGGCTCCCTTGCGAGGAAGAGTGCGACCCACTTGTACCACCCATTCCGTACCATGTACGGATCGTTTCTCCACGTCCTCTGCAACAGATGCACCCACTGTGTTCCGGACCAGTGGTTTGACGGAATGCATCATCGACCAACAACGGGGGAGTGCTCGTCCCCGTGTTGTCTAGCGAGGAGGTGGTAGAGAGCCTAATCATTTCTTCCTGCATGTATAAAAAGTATAAATATTGTCAATATAATAACTTAAGTCATTAATATAAAGTAAAAATAAATATTACTTACATGAATTGGTGCGTAGGTGTCATCAACCCACTGCACTTCTCCTCCTAAATCCCGGCTCTTTGACCTGACAAAAACCTCTATGCGGGTCATTTCTCGTTCGTTATCCCTCAACTAAAAAACATTAAAGAAGTTTTTAAAATAAATTCTACACTCAAACTTAATAATTCTAGAAATTGTTTAAATACTTACAAAGTCATCCTTCAATTGGTTGGTGTTCTTTCTTCCCATCTTATGGGTGGACCAAAAGCCTTTGGATCGATTCGTCGTATTTTTGCTATATTATTTATTATGGGTTGATTGTTGACTTAATTGGTCGGTTCTCATGATCGGTCACTTCGGGGACTAAGATCTGCCTTGTGAGACCTCACGAACGCCTCTCGGTGTTTGAATGATTATTAAATAGGCATCAAAATGATTGATACATTCCTTTTATCTAACGCTCTTAACAACTAATCTAGCTTTATACTTTTCAATTGATCCACTGGGCCTAAGCTTTCTCTTAAACACCCACTTGCACCCAATGGCAGAGCACCCATTCGGTAAATCAACAAGTCCCAAGTTCCATTAGCCATAATGGAATGCATCTCAGATTTGTCAGTTTCTTTCCAATATTTTACTTTAGACGGAGCCATGGCTTCCTTGTAACTTAGTGGATTACTCTTTATCTTGTAGATAACAAAGTCACTACCTGGATCCACAACTATCCTTTGACGTTTACTCCTCCTTGGCTCAATTTCTTCTGAAGATTCATTGGGTTCAAGTTGAGTCACGACCCTCAGATTCGAGGATTTGAAATAGATCTAATGTGTAGGAAACATCATTGGTCAGATTTTGAGGAATTCTAGTCTTCATAGGGAAGACATCCTCAAATGTATCATCAAGGAGTTCAACAATAGTATTGAGATCTATGTCAAGAATCTCAGATAGAATTTCTATGAATCAATATGCATAGATATTTTCCAAATGGCCTTAGAAGATTGCATCAACAAGTTTAGGAGCCAGCTTCTTTCTCTTACGTTTTGGGACTAGAACCTTAGCGAGACAATCCCACACATTAAGATACCTTAAGCTCAGTTTCCTATGTGTCCAAAATTCAAAAGGAAACTTTTCCATATGTCTTGGAGGAACCATATTCACAATATTACAAGTTGTATACACAAGCTCTCCCCATATATAGTTTGAAAGTGCATAAATATGATAGATATCATTGATAATGTCATCTAGGTTTCTATTTTTTTGTTCTGTTATCCCATTTGATTGTAGTGAATATGGAGTTGCAACCTCATGAACTATGCCAAGTAGTTTGCATTGGTAATCAAATCCTTTAGATGAATATTCATCTCCCTATCTGACCTAAGGCATTTAAACACTTTTCCAACTTGTTGAAAAAGCTAGACAGATCATGTCGATCGTGTACTCCACACAAGGCAGGTGCACAATCGTCAAAGTGACTGACGAGAACCTCGGGCAAATTCAACAATCAACCCACACAATATATCAATCAATGAAGAAGTAGGTGTGAATCAAAGTTTATTATAAATCCTACAACTAAATGTGTGTATAGTGACAAGCAGAGTAGGGTGTCAACCACAGGGAACACATGATGTAGCACTCATATATTATTTATCAATAAATAATGGATAAATAATACAAAGTACGTATGTATATTAATGCACAATATTAACGAAATTATGTGGGTTTTTTATTTATTTTTATTTTTTATTTATATACATTTTTTATTGATTTTAATTTTTCGATTTTTATTTTTTTTATATTTTTCAAGTTTTTAATTTCTTTTTCTTTTAAATATATGTAATATAGGATATATAAAACTATATATACAATATATGCTAATTCAATTATAAATACTAACAAAAACATTCAAAATACAGGGGATAAAATCTTTTGGTTTTTAAATATTTTCTACTATTTTTTATTTTATAGTGAATTTTGCTATTTTTATGGATTTTTAAAGTCAAAAATACCCCAAATCAGAGATTTAATAACTGACCGAAATTGAAGTGAAGATTAAAAAACAAAATAAGTTCAAAATTCATCAAATCATTTTTAATAAATAAATAACAATATAGATAAAGTTTAGAGATAGAAAAGTACATTTTGGAGATTTTAAGGACATTTTATTCTTTTTATAATGGTTTTTAGAGCTTTTTTATATCTTTTCTTTTTCTTTTTTTGGATTTTCGGTCTGGGGTTAAAACTACTTAAATAAACAAAACATATTTTTGGGGGAATTTTTCAAAATGATTTTATAATTTTTATGAGTTTTTAAAGATAAATAGGGAATGTTTATGCTCTTTTATTAAGAGGTAAAAGCCCTAAAATAATATTCTAAAAATAGGGCATGAAAATATAATCAAATAGGAGCTTATCCCTATTTTTACGAATTTTATAGCACAAGATATATTTTTAATAACTAGAAAACATCACACAAAATAAAATTGGCATGGCTATTTTTGCAACTAAAATAAAGATAAGGGGGAACAGTGCAATTAATTCCAAAGTTTTCAACTAATTTATCAACTTATTATAATAAACAATAATTAAAATAATCCACGAGGGTTTACATGCAATATTCACAAAATAAATTTTGACATGCACGTAACTCTGACAGGGACTAAACTGCAATATTTGAGAAGTTCTAGGGGCACATATAATTTGTCCACAACATTTTAAACGACCGTTAATATTTATAGGACCATTTAGAAAATACAAAAAGTGTAGAGGAGGTCTTGAGTAAATTGCCCATTTAATGGCTCTGATCCAGATGTCATCTGTGCACCACGTGTTTGATCATGCGGCTGTAGAGAGGCATTGTTCTGTCTGATCTGAAGGGTGGGATTAATTCTGGAGAGGGCTCTTGATCTAACGGTGTTCAAGGGTGTTGGAAGAACATTTCCTGAACGATGCTTTATTCGATGAATTCGGGCGGCCCCGGGATCCGATCTCCTCGTCGGCAAGTAAGGAAGGATGCTTGTCTGCCTCTACATGTTTTGATGGCTTCAGGAATGCCAAAGTAGAGTCAGAGATCCCAGGTGGCTCCAAGCAACCTCAAGCTTCGTCTAGGTTCTTGGATAGCTCCGGAAGCATGTTTTTCTCCTTGACCTGCACCAAACACTGGGGTGGCTCGAGGCGACGATCCTCGACCCAAAAATTGAGGCGTAGACCACATTAATGAAGCAGCGGATGAAGCTCCGGTGAAGTACACGTATGAAGCTTCGATTCCTCGATTCAATGAGTGAATCAAAGGAGAAAGTGGGGGATCAGATGGAGAAAGTGTAGAGGTTCGAAATGGGGAGAGCAAATGGGTCGATTATGGTGAGATCACAGTGGAATCGACCTGGAGCATGAGCTCCATGTCAATGATGGATTTGATGATTAACCCTACTCCTTACAGTTAACTATGGAAATCGATTCATAAATGGAACCTAAGAATTATAACTTTCCTAAAATGCGAAGGAAATGGGACTCAACGGAGCAAAGAGCTCGGGAGCAGAACCTTCCAGAGAAACAACAGTGGCGGGTGGATACGCCTCTACGGTCGTCCTCCTCACAGCAGATCAACACCTGAAGCTTCATGTCACCAAGCTGGAGGTGATCGACGAGATCTTAAGGGCTAAATGGGTCGAAGAAAGATCAAAAAACAAAAGAAGATCTGGGGTTCTATTTATAGACGAGGTTTTGGTAATTTTTGAGGGGCAATAGCGTGATCGAGATTGGTGGTTGGTGAAGATGCTCGTACAGGCGTGCGGAAGGGTCAAGTAGACTGCACAATGGTGAAAGTCTCGAGGGTAATGGATGAGAATGGAGGCGTAGAGAATTGGGAGAAGTGGTGCCCTCGTAAAGTTCTGACAGAAGTCAGAAGGAGTGAGGTACAGTTGACCTAGGTCAATGAATGGAGGCACTTGGTTGGTCCACTTGGACCTACCAGAAAATTCCATGGCAAAAATGCCTTGGAAAATGGAGAATAAATAATAATTGAATTTATTATTTTTAGGTTATAAAAAGAAAAGTGATTTTGATTTTCTGTAGTATTTAATAACTTTTTTATTTTTATTTCTAGGTGTTTTATTAGAGGTTACTTTTTACATGTATACATATAGGTATTTTCATTTATATTTTGTATATTTTATTTTTATTTTGTATTTTCGATTTTATTATTTTATTTTGATAATTTATATATTCATGATTTATTTTTATGTATATAACTATATTTTATTATATTTTTTTGATATAATATTTATACTTAAATAAATAGGTATATTTATTACATAGGTATATGTATTGTTATATTCATCTATGTACTTTCTATTTTATTTTATTTTAGTGGTTATGTATGATTTTATTTTAGGTTTAATATGTACTTATGTTATAAATAATTTTTACAAAATTATAAAAATATAAAATTATAAAAATAATAAGGAATAAATAAAATGAATATTTTATACAAGTATATAATATAATAAGGGTCCAAAAATCAACTTTCACATACTTACGCCAAATTAAAAGAAACCACCTTCATTAAATAGCTTATTATAAGTTATATACAATTGAAGTGATTTTGGTTCATTTTGAGCTTTTATTTGGGAGATAGGGATCTGTGAAGTTTGGGTCTTAGGATTTTATTTTGTGTTTAAAAATGTACATCGTATATTACTTTTGTATGAAATAAATTTTGTATTTTTTTTACATTTTTATCTACAACTTTCATGTACAAAATTTCTTTATTTTAGGTGTAAATAATAAAGAATAAAATAGGTCCCAAAAAGTAATTATTTACCTGTTTTACAGAGTGGTCAGACTGTGGTTTCTGTACAGTTAGTCGCCCTATCTCACTTTACTTTATTCCTTGTCGATTAATCATCATGATGACTAAGTCTCGGGGGTTAGGGTCACTTCATTGTCCTTGACACTTCATTCTTTTTCTTTTCTTTCCTCTATTATTTTATTTTGACAATTCATATAATAAATGTACAATATTTTGTACAGTATTTTGTACAAATTAATGAATGTTTATTTTGAAAAAATAATGATATATTCATGCATTCAGCTATGGTTTAAAGGTCAAAATGAAAGAATAAAGGTGATGAAATGGAGATTCATCACCCCCTATACTTGTCTTTGCTAGTCCCTAGCAAACACTTATGCCTATAAGTGGTGAGAAGAAAGTAAAGAAAAGAAAAGGAAATAACTTGGAATAATTTTTTACTTTTAAACTTTTCTTAATTATGTCAAAGTTTGAAGCTCAGAAAAAGGCCTTCGGATTAATGGCGTGTTCAGAACCACTTTGAGGTTAGGATTTGTGACACAACAACCCCCAGGTTCCATAATCCTACCATTCAGTCCAAGTCACAATCAAGTCAGAACCATCCTCTTAGTCGCATAGTCTTGCTACCTTGAAGTGATAGAACCATGTGCGTGAATTGTGTTAGCTCTCCCCCAGACAAAACTGTTGAACAACCAAGGATTCTGCTCTTATGGTAACTCATCCTCGTGGAGATAGATATTCCCTTCTACGATCAGGTGCTCTTGGTCTTTACAACCAAATGGGGGAAGGCATTAAGAAGAATTGGGTAAAGAAGTGGGAATGGACCAGTGTAGTCTTCATTCCCTTATGAATCAGTCAATGTAACCTGTTCTTCACCAAGTAGTAGGCATTTTTCTGAAGCTCAAATTTTCGTGGAATTTTTGGTGTTGGATTCTTTGGATATTTTCTTTATCTTTGCATAGATTCTGCATTCTTGTTTGTGCCTCTACAGTTATAGAATCTTTTGGTCCGCATGTTTTTTAGGATCTTGGAAAAAGTTGCGTCGGTAGACCATTCTTCATCCGAGGCATTATTTCAATCCATTTCTAGTCTTTATATATCATGACAACCAGAAGAAGTGGGTTAGAGTACTTGTGTCAACAATCTCCAATAATGGTTCCTGATCCACCCTTAACGAAGTGGCCTTGCATCGTCCCGACTTAGAATCCAATATTTTTCAACAATCCATATGAGTCGAGCTAAGTGTCAGGTGCAAGGTTTCCCATCAATTCATTGATGAATCCATGATTCTCACTCTTTATTCTTTTATTGTAGCTCTTCTTTTAGCAAAACCACATGTAAATACCTGTAAAGTCAATAAATTAGATTTCTGCATTCCTGTGTTAATAATGCATAATTAACATGAATTTTGCAAAAAATAAAAGAATTAAAGAAAAAGAATGATGTATTTAGAATAAATACAGAGTGGCCCAAACCCCAAGAGAAAGTCAAATCTCGACCTGATCGCAAAAGAAAATAAGTAGAGAGAGATATGGTTCATTGTGCACTGTACATATCACCTATACTTGTATATAATATGTAGTTATTTATTTTTGATAAAATAAAATTATTTTATTCCTTTACACCCTTGTATATAGCTTTATAAATAATATAAAAATAAAATAAAAATCAGAAAAATAAAATAAAAACAAAAATAAAATGACCAAATCTTTGTACAAAATACACTTGTATATGCTACATTCACTATTTATTTTATACCCTTAAATAATTTATAAAATTAAAACAGAAATTATTTTATAATCCTAAAATCATGTTGTAAATAAATAAAATATACAATAAAATTATTTTTGTAAAAATAATAAAATAAAAATACTTGTACATAATACATAGGTATATTATACCTGTATATAATACTATATACTATATATATATTATTTTATTTTCCATAAAAATAATTAAAATACACAAAAAATAGCTTATAAAATAATAAACATTTTTATTTTATACACTTTTTATTAAGTTCATTTACTATTTTTAATCTTATTTTCTTTGATTTTTGTAAATTCTATTTTCTGATTGGTCCACATCGGACTGTTGACCCCGGTCAACGGTCTCTTCTAGACCGGGTCGGGTCGCATGTGCCTCGCTAGATCATTTTATCCACTTTTTGGTGCCTGACCCAGAGCTCCGATTGACCAGATCCCTGCACACTATTATAGCCCGACTTCCATGATCCTCGCGGATCCCCAAGCGCAGCCGGATCTGCCTAGGGTTCCACGACATGCTCTGATCTTCTAGGACCCTTGTGCGGCCTATATAAACTCTCTTACAGCCTTCACAGGGTGGTAGCTCGTTTCGTACGCCACCACAGACCTCTATCCACCTCCAGGAAGGTGACAGCTTCCCAGAGGTGCCCTTGGCGTGTCGTTTGGCGGTCTTCTTGAGCGTAGCTCATCCCGATGTCGAAGAGCCGTCGTGAGAAACCTCCTCGATCAGCCACACCCGAGTTGAGGCCATAACCCACCTTCTCCACTTCGCCTGGACCTGCTGAACTCATCAGAGTCCTTAGGTAGCCACCTCACCCCTCGCATTTTTGTCTCACTCCGATTTCTCTATTTCATCACTATCGTCATTCCGCTACTCCGACCAGCTGGTCGGAACTCCAATAGCCCTCCTCTGTCCGTATCAATCGATACGTCTGTTCACCCCGCATCTCCTAGAACGATCTGATCATCCTAAGGCTCCACCATCCGGTCGAGATTAGGCCCGGGTTTCCTTCCCCCGCTAATGAATCTCGTATTCATCATGCTAAAAACTCTCTATTAAAACCCCTATCTTAATTAATCCAATAAAATCACCTTCAATTATTTGATTTTATTTTGTACTATATTGTGTATAATTAACCTATAATTATTTGTATTTAATTTCCTCTAATTTTCTTGTAATTATTTTAGCCTCAAAAACCCCTAAAAATTAGGTAGATAACTTGTCTATAAATCACTGACCCTTAAAAAGATAAAAAAATACAAAAAAAACTCAAAACCGCAAACTTGGTGTTTTTATCCCCTTGAAAATACCCACAAAAATAGCTTTTGTACAAATGACCTTTTTTGTCTTTTTTACCAACATGAAAGTTGTAGATCTCGTCGAGACGAGCAACTTTCATGTTTTAACTTTTTCCAAATTCGGCCTCTAACTATTTCTTTTGCATTTTTCTTTATAATTTTATTCTGAATTTTCTTATTGGGCCACGTGGCGCCCTCTGGGCCGCCCACGTGGCCCGCTTCCCCTCGCGCCACCCAGCCCTCTCCTGGGCCGTTGGATCACGCTATTGATGACACGCCTGAGCACTCAGGTATAAGGTACTAAATAGGTCGTCGCGACCCAAGCGATCAGACGATGTCAATCGAGAAAAATGAACCACTCAACAAAGATAAAATCGATCAAAACACGAAAAAGCGGTCCTGCTATTGGATTAACCTGGTATAGCGACCAGGGTCGAACTCAAGGAGCACGGATTGGCCTCTCGGCCTACGAAGTAGTAAAAAGAAATAAAATAAAGGAGGAAAATATTTTTAGTGGTTTTTAATTTATTTTATATTTTTTTGGATTTTTAATGTATAAAGAAAATAAGAAAAACAAAGAAAAGCACACTTCAACAATTTATTTAAAGCACTAAAGTCAACCAAAAATTCAAACAAAAATATTTTATGTATTTTATATTTTTTAGTGTTTTTGGTGAATTTTTGAGAATTTTCTGAAGTTTATTTAATTTTCTAAAAATCAAACAGTAGCTAAAAGAGATGGTACTGTCCAGCCGATCTAAAAAGCCCTAGATAAAATATCTAAGAGCTCCAAAATGGCCTGGAGGTAATTTTCCTACAAAGAAGACAAAATGAGGAAAATTTAGGCACCAATTTTATTGTTTTTGGATTTTTAATTTATTTACTAGAATTTTTATAGGTTCTTGAGTGTTTTTAAGTTTTTAGTGATTTTCAATAATGAAAAATAGCCAAAATTGGCTAGAAAATCAAAGTAAGCAAGACAAACAGAGGGAAATTTTTATAGAATTTTTAAATGAGTTTTAATATTTTTTAATGATTTTTCAAGTTAGGCAGTAGCTAAAGTGAAGGTTTTTCATTTTTTAAAAATATCAAATGAAATCAAAAATGTCCTCAAAAATCCACAAAAATTTTACACCATGGCAGGAGCCATATGTCCAATTTTCGTTAGATTTGGAGGTGTTTTGCTATTTTATTTAAAAATAGAAAAGGGGCACTGTGCATAGGGACCAAAGTGCAAATACCCAATAGCCTGGGGGGTCTGGTGCAATTTTCCCAGCAAAACACGCGCCAAGCGCGTGCCTGGGGTACTCAGGGACCCAAATGTAATAAAAATAAGTCCCGAGGACTTATTGGTAACACGTACCAAAAGTCCAGGGGCTTATCTACAAAATACCCAAAATATAATGCACATGCTCAAATAAATCACGCACAGGGGTATAAATGCAAATAAGTAAAAGATTTCATTCATTCAAGAACAACCAGAACTACAAGGGTCTCTATTGCAAATAAACCAAATAAACACGTGACAAAGCACGTGGCATACAACGCATAGGGGTATAAGAGCAAATAGAATAAAGTACGGGGTCCACTATGCAAATTACCCTAAAACTAAACAACTAAGTTCAATATTTACAGGGCTAAAACGAAATAAAAGACAAGGTAGAGCCTAAGGGTAAATTACCCTTTATTAAGCGGGGTGTTGGATGCGCGCCACGTGTAGGATCTGACGGCGTGGAAGCGGGGTGGCTCGTGATCCAGCGGCTGAGATCAGACCTCCTCTGATCGGACGATATCTGCAGCTCCACAAGCGAATGGCCACGATGGAATCTGGAGCAGGGGGTCTGATCAAACGGCGACGGAGGGTCCTGGAAGAACAGGTCCCCGGCGAAACTCGCTGGCCTCGTGCAAGCGCAGCTGCCTGGGAGCACTCTGATGGTCGGAGAAGAAAGGTGGTGTGCTCCCGCGTCTGCCGGAATGCTCCGATGATCGAGCCGAGCTCCGAGGTGCTCGGGCGAGGCTGGCAGAGCTGGGCCTCCTGGCTGGATGACGAAGGGCCTCAGATGGCCTTCGTTTTGACCTGCAAAGTGAACCAGAAGACTCACGGGTCGAGGGCAAACTGCCTCGACCCGGTTAGGCGAGGCGAAGGTGGCTCGTGGGTCGGAACGGCGAACTCCGTCGAAGGTGGTGGACGGAGGAGCTCGGTTCCCAGCTCCTGTGCTAGCTGGGTTGAATGGAAACGTGGAGAAGGTGCGCGGGAGGAAGGCGAGGGCTATGGCAATGCCCGATGGTCAAGTAGTGGTCAGGAACGGGCGGAATCGACGAAATGCGGCGGCGAAGCGAATTGGGCGAAAATGGAAATCAACGAAAAGGATAGGCTATCGGAGCTACCTGGGTGGTCGGAGAGACTGGGGAGGAGCTGGGGAAGCTCCTCGTCGTCGCCTCAAGGATCGTCTCCTTCCGAGGCTCGGAGCTCACGCTGGTGGCGGAGCTGCGGTGGCTGTGCTCGCCGGATCGATTGATCCTCCTCCTCTCCTCGCTGCGACAGGTCGAGGCGCAAGCTGTCACTCTCGCGGTCTCTCTGGAGCTCACAGGTGAAGGAGGTGAATGGCCAAAGATGGAGCAATCGAGTGGCGGAGCTGCAGCTATATACGGCTAGGGGTCCGAGAAAGATGGGTCCGGGCAAGCTCAGGAGCGCGCGGATCCCGAGGGTGCGGCTCCGGCGAGGATGTCGGATGTGAGGTGAAGGATTCGGACCCGGGGTTTGGTGAAATGGGTGTCGGATCAAGCGGGTAGAAAGGGGAGAAGTCGGGTCCTTCGCCCAGATCCGAGACGGGGTGGTCCTGGGGGGGGAGTTGACCGAGCGGTCAACACTCCCAGGACCCAATGGGAATGGGCCACGTGGCTGAATTTTGAAATGAAAATTAAGGGTAGTTAGGGCCCGATTCAGCAAAAACTTAAAACATGAAATATTTTTATTTTATTTTTTTCTATTTTTTTAGTGATTTTTAATTAATTTTTGGAAATAAAAATAAGGTATATAAATAGTATGTAATACATAGGTATATGTACACTATTAAGGTTTTTTTATTTTTTTGATTTTTAATTATTATTTTTATGCAATTTTATCCTCATTTTATATTTTATTTATTTTCATTATAAAATAAGGAATAAAAAGATATTTTTATTTTATTTTTATTATTTATATACATAGGTAAAATAAATATATATGTTCATTTATATACATGGTATATGTACAATGTATTTTTGTATTTTTAATTTTGCTATTTTTATTTTGTTTTGATTTTACTTGTTTTTATTTATTTATATTATAAAACATAGAATATTTACAAAAAGTTTGAAAATTAATTTTATTTATTTACAAGGTTAAATAAATACATAGAAGTGGTTTATGTACATGATGAAAGGGGTATTTTAATTCTTTTTTATTTTTAAATTTTTCTTTTTTTTTATATTTTATAGCTATATACAAGTATTTACAAGCATATTTTTGGTGAGGAAAATATAAATATTTACACATGAGCCCCTATCTCCCTCTACTTTGGCTTTTATGCGGTTAGGCCCATACTGAGCCCTCCCTTGGGTTAGGTTGCTAAATATTTCCCTCTTTTTCTTTTTAATCTTTATTCTTTTATTTTTGCACAAAAACATGCTAATTATAGGTTTTTACACAATGCATGCTTTTGGTAATTATTCCTATTTACACATATCTACACGTATTTGCAAAGGTTTTTGTAGCTAAAATATAAGAATAAAGAGTGATGAATGAGTATTCATCACCCCCCTATACTTAATTTCGCTAGTCCCTTAGCAAACACTTATTTGAAAAAGAAGTGAAAAAGAAAGAAAGAAAAGAAAAAGAGGATGTACATGGATCAAGGTTGATTATTAAACTTGCCTTCATTAAATTGGGGTATGGAGCTCGATCAGATCTTTGGATTATTAATGTGTCGGAACCTTATTTGGACTTAAGTCTAAAACTCAACAGCCTCTATGTTCCACTAACCTATAACCAAGACTCCTCAATGCTCCAGATCAGAACAAGTCATCAATCACAAACCCTGAAGACCATGAATCTTTTCTTGTCCTGTGGATGTGAGGTCTAAGCTCTCCACCTCAGAAATGGCAACTTGACAACCCTCCCCAACAAGGTAACTCTATGGCCTCAATCTGGCCACTCTTTCCTCGAGGAGCGGGGTATTCCCTTCTAAGTTCAAGTTCAACCGGCTCAAGAAGAGGAGGAAGAAGAAGAAAATGGGTCAAGGCCAGTGTAGCCAAGTACCCTTGGGAGCTTGACCAGTGTAGCCAAGTCTCCCTGCTACAAGCTACAACAGGTGGATCATGAAACTCAAGCTTTGCATATTGCACTCTATATACATACTCCGGTGGGATTCTCATTTTCTATCAGACCTGCCACTTTTTTGGAGTTCTTTTCTTTTTGCACATTTTTTTTTCAAGTGCATCTGTACAACATATACATGTGCAGCATATATACAAGGAGTTTTTCCTCTTGAGCCAGTAGACTATCCCTCTTTTGAAGCTTTATTGCAACCCACAACTCCCGTCGTTAGACCTCATGGCAACCAGACCAAGTTGAGACGCACTTCCTTCACTAAAAGAAGAAGAGAGGTTCCGCCTAGAAGTTCTACCCTCATATGCTACCCCAAGTCAAGGAAGACTGCCTCCTCACCACCTCATCCGTGGAGAGCTCGGTGCATAGTGCTGGTGTCCAAGTAAAGCCATAATCCATATGAGTCATGTGTTGTTGTTAAGTGCTCTACTTAGGCTCATTGAGATGACATGTGATCATAGCCTAGTGGACTCAAAGAATTAAGTCATCATGGACCTAAAAAGCCTTAAACCTAAGCCCTATAAGGTTCCTCTTAGAAGTTAGGTGGATTAAGATCTTAATCAAGCTCCATTTCTCAATTTGATTCCAGGCTAGTTTAAATGTCAACTATCATCTAGAAAAACTATATACATATGTACAAAAGATGCTTATTTACACACATTTTACAATCATGCAAAATTTTTGAAGAATGTTTTGAAATCATGAATGGATGATGCATGAAGTGCAAGTTTTGCAAAAAGATATTTACACACATTTACACAAGATTTTTGCAAACTTTTGATTTTCAAAACATTTTGGAAAAATTTTGTACTATATACATAATTTTGATACAAAAATATTTACACAAACTTTACACCAAAGATTTTTGAAATCATTTTTACAAAAATAATTTGTACACTAGCTATTTATGTGCAAATAAAAGAAGTTTATGTACATGAAAATTTTTTAATTTTTGTGGTTTTTAGCCATTTTATTTATTAACACACTCACACAAAGTACGAGTTATGGCTAAAGTATATATGAAATATATACACACCCCCCTATACTTAGCTCGAACGATGTCCTTAGAGTCAAGAGCGATGAAGAAGACATAACTCGTGCTAGGTATAGGGAAGTGAAAAGAAAGGCTATATACAAAGAAGAAGAAGAAAATAGAAAAGTCAAAAGGGTCTCGGGTCTTCCCCCTATACTTAGGATCAAATAATCCTAAGTATAGCAGGCTGTTTACTAAGGGAAAACCGAGTGAAGAATGTACAGGGTCTACCCCCCCCTATACTTAGGGTGAAAGATCCCTAAGTATAGGCAGCAAAACAGGGGCAGGAGGAAACAAAAGAAATACCCAAACGGTCTCGCATCCCCCCTATACTTAGGGTAAAGTGCACCCTAAGTATAGCATAATCACAAGATAAAGAAAGGGATGTGGAACTAAAGAATGTAGTGATATGGACATCTGGATCTATACAAGGCGGAAGATCAGTGAAACTCAGGCGTGAGATGCATTAAATGTGAGTCAAAGACCACATCTCACGCAAAATGAATAGGGGCAAGATCTGCGACCTGCGGCTCATGATCTAGAAATGGTTTGAGTCGCTGGTCGTTCACTCGAAAGGTACTCTCAGAAGACAACTCAGATATATCTATGCTACCGTTGTCGTGTACCTTTCTGACCAAGTAGGGTCTCTTCCATTTGCTCTGTAGCTTCCCTGGGAATAGACGTAGCCTCGCATCAAACAGCCATACTCTCTGTCCAATCTCAAAATGCTTGTGGCTGATATGAAAATCATGCCACTCCTTCACTTTCTCCTTATAATGTAGGCTGTTTGAGAATGCTGTATCTCTAAGCTCCTCCAGGGCTGCTAACTCTGCCCTCCTCTGGTCTCCCATACCATCTGGATCCATCAGAATATCTGTGACTGCCCAAAGTGACTTGTGCCTCAGCTCAATAGGTAAATGGCACGACTTGCCATATACGAGGCGAAAGGGAGATGTGCCCAATGGAGTCTTGAAAGATGTCCTATATGCCCACAAGACCGAGTCCAAAAGCCATGACCAATCCTTTCGGTCAGGGCGGACGACTTTCTGCAATATAGTCTTGATCTCCCTATTCGGCACCTCGGCTAGACCATTCGTCTGTGGATGGTAAGGTGTAGCAACACGATGGTCTATACCGAACTCGTTAGCAAGGGCCTTCACCTGGTCGTTGATGAAGTGAGATCCCCCATCAGAAATCAAAACTCGTGGAACCCCGAACCGCGTGATGATGTGCTTCCTCAAAAATCTACAAACTGTCCTCGCATCAGCGGCTCGGGCGGGGATGGCCTCCACCCAACGACTAACATAGTCCACGGCCAACAGAATGTACTCGAATCCCTGACTCTTAGGGAATGGACCCATGAAATCGATGCCCCATGCGTCAAAAACCTCACAGAAGTGAATGGGCTGCATCAGCATCATATCACGCTGTCCACAAGTGCCCATCCTCTGACAGTCAGTACACCTCTTCACGAACTCATCTGAGTCCTTGAAGAGGGTAGGCCACCACAAGCCGGATTGGAGCACCTTCTGTGCCGTTCTCCTCCCAGAATGATGTCCTCCTGCCTCAAGCTTGTGGCAGTAAGTGAGGACGCTATGGTGTTCCTCCTGAGGAATACACCGACGCCAGACGCTATCCCCTCCTTCGTGGTAAAGGATGGGATCCTCCCAGTGGTAGGACTTGGCCTTCGCAAGGAAGGTCTCAAGCCTCTGCCTGGGCCAATCTTGTGGGACTTTCCCAACAACAAGAAAGTTCACAATATCGGCGTACCACGGGAGTGAGGCGATAGCAAGGATCGCCTCATCTGGGAAGGTATCTCTAATGGGATCAATCTGCTCAGACTCCTCAGGCTGCTCTAAACGGGAGAGATGATCCGCCACCACATTCTTGACTCCAAGCTTATCCTTGATCTCAATGTCGAACTCCTGGAGTAGAAGGATCCATCTAGTCAATCTGGCCTTGGCATCCTTCTTTGCCATGAGGTACCTGATGGCGGTGTGATCTGTGTACAAAGTCACTCTAGATCCAATGATATAAGATCGAAACTTATCTAGGGCAAACACTACGGCTAGCATCTCCTTCTCTGTGACCGTGTAATTCCGCTGGGCGGAATCCAATGTGCGGCTAGCGTAGTGAATGGCAAATGGAACTCCATCCCTCCTTTGTCCCATTACTGCCCCTACGGCAAAGTCGGAGGCATCCGTCATGATCTCGAATGGGAGAGACCAATCTGGCGGCTGGAGGACAGGAGCCTCAATAACACACTGCTGCAGAGTCGCGAAGGACGAGAGACACTTGTCATCGATAAGGAACTCGGTGTCTTTCGTCAAGAGGTCGGTCAACGGCCGGGCAATCCTGCTGAAATCCTGAATAAATCTCCTATAAAATCCAACGTGCCCCAGGAATGACCGTAGCTGCCTCAGATTGGACGGCGGTGCGAGTTTCCTAATGACATCAACCTTGGTCGGATCAACCTCCATGCCCCTGTTGGAGATGATATGGCCAAGCACCGTCCCTTGAGTCACCATGAAGTGACTCTTCTCCCAAGATAAAACCAAATGGAACTCAATACATCGCTGGAGTACTCGGTCTAAGCAGTCAAGACAGGAGTCGAATCCGTCGCCGTAGACCGAGAAATCGTCCATGAAGACCTCCAAGCACTCCCCTACCATGTCCGAAAAGATCGACAGGATGCACCTCTGAAAAGTCGCAGGGGCGTTGCATAGTCCAAATGGCATGCGTCGAAAGGCATATGTACCAAAGGGACAGGTAAAGGTGGTCTTCTCCTGATCCTCAGGAGCGATGGCCACCTGGTTGTAGCCCGAGTACCCATCCAGGAAGCAATAATGGCTCTTCCCTGCCAGTCTCTCAATGATCTGGTCAATAAAAGGCAGGGGGAAATGGTCCTTCTTGGTGGCCTGGTTGAGTCTCCTGTAGTCAACACAGACCCTCCAAGAGGTGGGTACTTGTGTAGCAATCTCCTCTCCCGACTCACTGATCACAGTCGTGATGCCCGTCTTCTTGGGCACTACATGCAAGGGGCTGACCCACTTGGAGTCGGAAATGGGATAAATAAAATCTGCACTCCACCATTTTGATATTTCCTTCATCACGACCTCTCTCAGGTTGGGGTTCAGCCGACGCTGGAACTCACGCGACGGCCTTGCCCCCTCCTCGAGATAGATATGGTGGGAGCACACTGCTGGACTAATCCCATGGAGATCTGCTACGCTCCATCCGATCGCCTTGCGATTCTTTTCAAGAACCCCCATCAAACGGGATTCCTGCTCTCCAGTCAAATCAGCGGAGATGATGACTGGGTACATCTCAGGCTCGCCCGCAAGGAACCGATACCTCAGCGAAGTAGGGAGCGGCTTCAGCTCTGGACAGCTGGGTGCTGGCAAATCTGGATGCGGAAGAAAGTGTGTGAATGCTGCTAAGTCTGCCAAATCTGCCTGGGAGAAAGAAAGCGAACTCTCGCAAACTGGATCTGGAGAAGGATGCTCGACTGTGCTGTCTCTGATCTGCTCTGCATCTACCTCCTCCTCATCTGTTGGCTCAAGTGGACTCAAGTCTGGCATCTGATCATCACAATCTGCCCAATCAGACTCTGAATCCGAGGGATCTGCATCAAACGCGGTGGCATCAGTACCACCGTAAAGCAAGGTGGCCTCAGCACCACCATCACAGATAGTCGTGTCGCGATCATGGACCGGCTCTGCTGCCTCTGTAGTATCATGGACCAGGGTTGTGCTCTCCAAACTCTCCTCTGCTATCATCTCGGCATCAGTTGTATCTGAAAATGAGAGGATGGCCTGTGCTGCAGGATCTGCCCATGCTGCCTCGTCGTCTGTGATCACAAAATCACAGTCCTGGTGGATGTCTGGCTCGGCGTCTGTCAGTTGCTCTGAATATGTGCTAGCCTCTGAGCGTGCTCTCTCTCTGGCTCTGTAGTCCTCGACCGTCTCTATTTGTATACTTTTGCCTTCGACGTGAAAGTATACCTTCCCGCTATCATGATCAGTCACCGCCTTGGCTGTGGCCAAAAATGGACGACCAAGGATGATGGGGGTATCGGCCACTGAATCAGGGATCTCCATGTCCAACACTACGAAGTCCACGGGGAATTTCAGACCCTAAATCGTGACGATAACGTCTCGTAACAACCCCTTCGGCCTCTTGACAGATCGATCAGCGAACTGAAGGACGGTCCTGCTCTATCGAAGAGTGCCCAACTCGAAGCGGTCGAGAAGGGCTGCCGGAAGAAGGTTGATCGACGATCCGCTATCTAATAGAGTCCGGTCGAACCTCTGCTCACTAATCTGGCATCTGACATACGGTGCCCCTGAATCTGGCCTATTGGCTGGCAGACGGTTCTGGATCGCAAAACACGTGGCTTTCGTCAGCACATGAATCTCTGAAGTGTGGTTCCTCCTCCTCCTCCTGACTGTGGTCCTATCTCTCAAAGATCGCTGAAGAAGGGGGATGTGCTGCAAAGCCTCCTGGAGGGTCAGCTGGATGTGAAATCTGTCGATCATGCTCTGGCTGAATTCCTCCTGCTCTCTCTTTTTTGGGTCTTTTTCTTTTTTCTTCCCCTTCCCCATCTGAAGGGCTCTAGGGAAGGGGATCACAGGGTCCTTCGCAGATGAAGGACTGGGAAAAGGCCTAGACGGCTCGACGGCCGGATCCACACATACATCACTCACCACAGTGGGACCACAAGAAGCTAAACCTTTTCCTTTATTCAAAATAGAGTTCTGAGATACATCAACACGAGGAAAGACAACATCTCTATCAAAATGAACACTGGTGGCCTCAGTACCACCTCTGGCTGGCTCTGTAACTGGACGTCTCGCGACCTCAGTACCGCGGGCTGGCTCTGTAACTGGACGTCTAGCGGCCTCAGTACCGCTGGCTGGCTCGGCTATACTGGTGGCGTCAGTACCACCTCCTCGACCTGGTGAAGCGGCGCCCTCAGTACCGCCGGTGGAATCAGCATCCTTGGTGGCTTCAGCGCCACTGTCATCATCGTGTGCGGCATCAGTACCGCTCTCCTTCTCCTCATCTGGCGCCCTAGGTGGATCCTCGCGTTTTCGCTCAGATGAGGCGCCGCCTGCTGGTGTTCTACCACTCCTAAGTGTAACAAAATCAGCATCAAATAGATCCGAAGACATATCATCAAATGGGTCACTAGGAGTGGCAAGCTCAGTGTGGACTACCTGCTCAGACTTCCTCTTGAGGTTGTTCGGATTCGGCTCGATCTGTGCAGGAATCGCGGCCTTCCCTCTCACAAGGTCCCGCATCTCCTGGAGGAACTCGTCCATCTCCCGTCTGAATGTAGCCTGCTGATCCGTGAGGAGGCGGGCGATGTCATCCAACGCGGGGCTCTCATGGGAGCCCGACGGGTAGCCTCTCTGGTGCTGAGGCTGCTGGAACTGCTGGTGGTGCTGCTGAGAGGGGTAGGAGGAGGGATGCTGCTGGTATGCTGGGTGAGCCTGCTGCTCACGTCTCCAAGATTGTCCCTGCTGCTGATAGGGACGAGGACCGAAGGACGAAGGCTGGTGTGACTTGCTGGGGGCTGCTGCTGTGGCTGGTGATCTCTCTGCTGGGCGTACTGCCCTCCCTGACCGGCTGGCTGCTGCTGGGGCTGGGTACCTCCACTCCCCCACCTGAATCCAGGATGGTCTCGTCGGATCCCAGGCTGGGGGCGGTCATACCAAATCCCATTGACATCCATCAACGGCTCTGCATCGTAAGGGGCTGGCAGGAGTACTGCCAGAGGCTGATCCGGCTGGTAGACCACCATCTGCATGTCTGGAGATGGTGGGGACTGGTAGGTGGGCTGCGGCTGCTGGTACGGCTCCGCCTGTACAAGATGAACCTGTCTAGGCTGCTGTAGGGAGCTGGAGCGCTGGGACGAGCTGCTGCTGCTGCTGCCGGAGTCGCCTCGCGACTGAAGACGGGGCTGTGAAGCCGTCTGTGCCTCCTGGAGACACATGAGCTGGGTCTTCATGTCGCTCAGAGTCTGTGCCATCTGCTCCATCTGCGTGATGCTCTGGCACTGCTTCTTCTCAATCAGCTCCATGCGGTCCAACTTCTCGCTGATGATGCCCATATCCGCAGCGGACGACTCTGCCTGTGCTGCTGCAACTGCGGAAGAACTGGATGGACCGGCGTCGACCCGTGCTATCCTCTGGTACTGCACGGGTCCTGGCTGCTGCTGGGGTCTCCCCTGGGTGTACAACCGGGTCTGGGACATTACCATGTAATTCTCGGCCATCTCCTCGTAGATGGCCCAGACCTGGTCGTGGTCCTTGGCGAAGTAGGACCCACTGCAAGAAGCATTCACCAGGCCCTGGAGCTCTGGCGTCAACCCGCTGAAGAAGATCTGAACAAGGTTCGGCTTCGAGATGTCGTGGAGCGGGCATCGGTCTGTGAGCTCTCTAAACCTCTCTCATGCCTCGTGAAATTGCTCGTTGGGGAGCATGGAGAAGTTGTTGATCAGGGCCCTCGCTGCATTCGTCCGCCCGAGTGGATAGTACTTGTTCAAGTACTCGGTGCGGAGCTGCTCCCAGGTGTAAACAAACCTCCCCAAATGCTTCAGCCAGGTGGCTGCTCTGTCAGCTAAGGAGAAGGGGAAGGCGATCATCCTGATCGTGTCCTGGTCCACCTGACGGTCGTGGACAGTGCTGCATATCATCAAGAACTCCTGGAGGTGGAGATGGGGCTCCTCTGTCGCGAGTCCGTGGAAGCGGGGGAGTAGCTGCAAAGTGTTCGGGGGGAACTTGAAGTCCCCCACGATCGCTGGAAGTACTACCCAGTGGTGCGTCAGCGTCGATCCGGGGTTGTGTAACTCCCGCATCGGTCTCGGTGGTCCTCCGGCCGCTCCCGCGGCGGCTGCCGCTGCTGCGGCGGCTTCTGTGGCTGCTGCATCCGCATCATCTGGGATCCTCGGTCCCTCTCTCCTCTGCTCTCGCTCTGCTCTCTCTGCTTGCATCTGCTCCATCTCTCTCCTCATGTCAATCATGAACGCTCCCTGATCCCTCAGCTGCTGCCGAACGGTCTCTAACGAGGCGATCAGGGTGGAGTTGATCGCTCCCTGGTCCAATACGAAATGCTCAGGCTGACAGGAACGTTCCTCAGAACTGCCGGCCATGTCGTCTGCTGCAAAATCAAACGAGCCCAACTCAGTTGCTGTCAAATCTATCAATCTCTCCTCGGGCTCATGTCTCTCAGGTCTGAAAGAAAGGGGGTCGAGGGGGAACAGGGCAGAGTCGTACTCGGGCTCGGAGAGCTGGTCTTGGCTCTCGCGGGCCAACCTAGATGATTGGGTAGACGTGCCCGAAAGCGGTGCAGCCAGAGGCTGCCTAAGAGAGCATCTACCCATCATCTTGATCTAGCGAGTAAGGCGGATGAGATCTGGAGAAACTATGATCACAAAACAAACCCCCGGTTCACCAACGTGACGCGAGCTGAAGACCGTGAAAATTCGGTCAAATTATCTTGTCAATTTTATTAGGTGAACACACAAAATATCAGAGCGCTTACGTGACCTGTTAGGATACCCGATGCTACCCCAACCGACTGGCCCGCACGGAAGAGTCGGTAATCAGTCGGGACTAGCATAGGAGGGCTCTACCTAGGGTACGGGTCACTCTCTCGCGCATCCAAACCATACAATGAGGGGGTTGCTCTCCCCAAGACAAAATTTTTAGGGTGAGCGTCTTTTAAGATCAATAGTGTTAACCAGTCCCAATTTTATGGTTTTTCTTTTTAATATTTTCCAAATAAAAACAAACGGCCTAACGAATTTTTCGGTTCTCCTGGTTATTTAGTCCAAAACAGGGGGGAGAAGATGAAAAAGCCGATGCACGATGAAATCAACGATGCATGCTGAGTAAGAAATGCGTACCTTGTCTCCAGCACTCTACATGCAAGTGATCCGCGCAGAATTTAAAGACTGAAAAGTAAACTACCTAAATGATGCAACGGGAAAGCCGAGTCCTAGACGAGCAATTTCTATACGCAGAACCGTCTAACCGGTCACCGACCTCCAAGCCAAAGAGTCCGGTCTTGGCCCGTCCCTCCTCTGTCCGACAAATCGGGGGTAGGAGAAAGCGCTTTACAGGACGGGCTGCGGTACGTAGGCTACGAAGGAGATGAGTCGGTTATTTTTATTAATTGATTATTAATAGGTCCAATTAACGTTCTATAGGAACAGGCAAGCAATTAGGTGTGGGGACCCTACTAATTACGACACAAGCAAGTATAAATTCCTAAGTCTAGGGGCTCGAGCAAAAACCGCGTAAACACCGAAAAAGGCAGTAAGAAAATAAAAGAAAACCAAAACCGCGTAAAAAGCCGTGAAAATCCTAAGGGTCCCCCGAGCACGCCGGTGCTCGGCGAAACAGACCCGCTAAGTCCAATCACAGTCCAAGTCTAGTCTCTGAGTGTCCCTGTATTATTACAATAATAATGAAATAAAGAAAAATCCTCTCCCACTCAACTCTCTCTCACTCTCTCCTGCGGCTCCGCAAAGAAAAGAGCCGCCTCCGAATCCCGCGGTTGCGTCGGCTCCTCGAAAGCAGCCGCCTCGGTCCTCGGGTCCTCGCAAGAAAGAGAAGAATGGTCAGACCCAAAATAAATAATCAAATAAGGGAAATAAATGAAAATGGAACTAAGGGTATATGTGCAAAAATGTAAAATAAAATAAACACTCAAAATAAAACAAAAATAAAAATAAAAGAAAAAGAAAATAAAACAAAAAAAAATAAAAATAAAATATAGACAAAAGCCGCGAAAAAGCGGCGAGCTCCGAAAGAGCCGCGAAAAGCCGCGAAAACAAAAACGAAAAGAAAAAGAAAACTACTAAGCCGTGCTCCCCGGCAATGGCGACATTCTGATGATACGCCTGAGCACTCAGGTATAAGGTACTAAATAGGTCGTTGCGACCCAAGCGATCAGACGATGTCAATCGAGAAAAATGAACCACTCAACAAAGATAAAATCGATCAAAACACGAAATAGCGGTCCTGCTATTGGATTAACCTGGTATAGCGACCAGGGTCGAACTCAAGGAGCACGGATTGGCCTCTCGGCCTACGAAGTAGTAAAAAGAAATAAAATAAGGGAGGAAAATATTTTTAGTGGTTTTTAATTTATTTTATATTTTTTTGGATTTTTAATGTATAAAGAAAATAAGAAAAACAAAGAAAAGCACACTTCAACAATTTATTTAAAGCACTAAAAATCAACCAAAAATTCAAACAAAAATATTTTTATGTATTTTATATTTTTTAGTGTTTTTGATGAATTTTTGAGAATTTTCTGAAGTTTATTTAATTTTCTAAAAATCAAACAGTAGCTAAAAGAGAGGGTACTGTCCAGCCGAGCCAAAAAGCCCTAGACAAAATATCTAAAAGTCCAAAATGGCCTGGAGGTAATTTTCCTACAAAGAAGACAAAATGAGGAAAATTTAGGCACCAATTTTATTGTTTTTTGATTTTCAATTTATTTACTAGAATTTTTATAGGTTTTTGAGTGTTTTTAAGTTTTTAGTGATTTTCAGTAATGAAAAATAGCCAAAATTGGCTAGAAAATCAAACTAAGCAAGAAAAATAGTGGGTAATTTTTATAGAATTTTTAAATGACTTTTAATATTTTTTTGTGATTTTTCAAGTTAGGCAGTAGCTAAAGTGAAGGTTTTTGATTTTTTAAAAAGATCAAATGAAATCAAAAATGTCCTCAAAAATCCACAAAAATTTTACACCATGGCAGGAGCCATGTGTCCAATTTTCGTTGGATTTGGAGGTGTTTTGCTATTTTATTTAAAAATAGAAAAGGGGTACTGTGCACAGGGACCAAAGTGCAAATACCCAATAGCCTGGGGGGTCTGGTGCAATTTTCCCAGCAAAACACATGCCAAGCGCGTGCCTGGGGCACTCAGGGACCCAAATGTAATAAAAATAAGTCCCGAGGACTTATTGGTAACACGTACCAAAAGTCCAGGGGCTTATCTGCAAAATACCCAAAATATAACGCACATGCTCAAATAAATCACGCACAGGGGTATAAATGCAAATAAGTAAAAGATTTCATTCATTCAAGAACAACCAGAACTACAAGGGTCTCTATTGCAAATAAACCAAATAAACACGTGACGAAGCACGTGGCATACAACGCACAGGGGTATAAGAGCAAATAGAATAAAGTACGGGGTCCACTATGCAAATTACCCTAAAACTAAACAACTAAGTTCAACATTTACAGGGCTAAAACGAAATAAAAGACAAGGCAGGGCCTAAGGGTAAATTACCCTTTATTAAGCGGGGTGTTGGATGCGCGCCACGTGTAGGATCTGACGGCGTGGAAGCGGGTGGCTCGTGATCCAGCGGCTGAGATCAGACCTCCTCTGATCGGACGATATCTGCAGCTCCACAAGCGAATGGCCACGATGGAATCTGGAGCAGGGGGTCTGATCAAACGGCGACGGAGGGTCCTGGAAGAACAGGTCCCCGGCGAAACTCGCCGGCCTCGTGCAAGCGCAGTTGACCTCCTGGGAGCACTCTGATGGTCGGAGAAGAAAGGTGGTGTGCTCCCGCGTCTGCCGGAATGCTCCGATGATCGAGCCGAGCTCCGAGGAGCTCGGGCGAGGTCGGAGGAGCTGGGCCTCCTGGCTGGATGACGAAGGGCCTCAGATGGCCTTCGTTTCGACCTGCAAAGTGAACCAGAAGACTCACGGGTCGAGGGCAAACTGCCTCGACCCGGTTAGGCGAGGCGAAGGTGGCTCGTGGGTCGGAACGGCGAACTCCGGCGAAGGTGGTGGACGGAGGAGCTCGGTTCCCAGCTCCTGTGCGAGCTGGGTTGATGGAAACGTGGAGAAGGTGCGCGGGAGGAAGGCGAGGGCTATGGCAATGCCCGATGGTCGAGTAGTGGTCGGGAACGGGCGGAATCGACGAAATGCGGCGGCGAAGCGAATTGGGCGAAAATGGAAATCAGCGAAAAGGATAGGCTATCGGAGCTACCTGGGTGGTCGGAGAGACTGGGGAGGAGATGGGGAAGCTCCTGGTCGTCGCCTCAAGGATCGTCTCCTTCCGAGGCTCGGAGCTCACGCTGGTGGCGGAGCTGCGGCGGCTGTGCTCGCCGGATCGATGGATCCTCCTCCTCTCCTCGCTGCGACAGGTCGAGGCGCAAGCTGTCACTCTCGCGGTCTCTCTGGAGCTCACAGGTGAAGGAGGCGAATGGCCAAAGATGGAGCAATCGAGTGGCGGAGCTGCAGCAATATACGGCTAGGGGTCCTAGAAAGATGGGTCCGGGCAAGCTCAGGAGCGCGCGGATCCCAAGGGTGCGGCTCCGGCGAGGATGTCGGATGTGAGGTGAAGGATTCGGACCCGGGGTTTGGTGAAATGGGTGTCGGATCAAGCGGGTAGAAAGGGGAGAAGTCGGGTCCTTCGCCCAGATCCGAGACGGGGTGGTCCTGGGGGGGAGTTGACCGGGCGGTCAACACTCCCAGGACCCAATGGGAATGGGCCACGTGGCTGAATTTTGAAATGAAAATTAAGGGTAGCTAGGGCCCGATTCAGCAAAAACTTAAAACATGAAATATTTTTACTTTATTTTTTTTCTATTTTTTAGTGATTTTTAATTAATTTTTGGAAATAAAAATAAGGTATATACATAGTATGTAATACATAGGTATATGTACACTATTAAGGTTTTTTGATTTTTTTGATTTTTAATTATTATTTTTATGCAATTTTATCCTCATTTTATATTTTATTTATTTTCATTATAAAATAAGGAATAAAAAGTTATTTTTATTTTATTTTTATTATTTATATACATAGGTAAAATAAATATATATGTTCATTTATATACATGGTATATGTACAATGTATTTTTGTATTTTTAATTTTGCTATTTTTATTTTGTTTTGATTTTACTTGTTTTTATTTATTTATATTATAAAACATAGAATATTTACAAAAAGTTTGAAAATTAATTTTATTTATTTACAAGGTTAAATAAATACATAGAAGTGGTTTATGTACATGATGAAAGGGGTATTTTAATTCTTTTTGATTTTTAACTTTTTCTTTTGTTTTTATATTTTATAACTATATACAAGTATTTACAAGCATATTTTTGGTGAGGAAAATATAAATATTTACACATGAGCCCCTATCTCCCTCTACTTTGGCTTTTATGCGGTCAGGCCCATACTGAGCCCTCCCTTGGGTTAGGTTGCTAAATATTTCCCTCTTTTTCTTTTTAATCTTTATTCTTTTATTTTTGCACAAAAACATGCTAATTATAGGTTTTTACACAATGCATGCTTTTGGTAATTATTCCTATTTACACATATCTACACGTATTTGCAAAGGTTTTTGTAGCTAAAATATAAGAATAAAGAGTGATGAATGAGTATTCACCAGCTATCCCCGCCTTCATCTCCGCCGTCCATCACCGCTTTATTCTCAACCGTCGGATTTGATCCCCAGATATAATCTCGACCTCTCCTTCCCGCCTTCACGCCAGCTGTCTGATCACTTCCTCATCCATATCCTATCAACTAGCCACGTCGCCCATTTATCTTCGACCGTTCGATCCCACCATCTCCCCATCTCAGCCCTCCACCCCCGCCGTAACTCTCAGCCCTTGATCTGACCCCCAGATCGGATCATGGCCGCCCACTAGCGACTGATCCTTAGCCGCTCGATCAATCCCTCATCCTACACCTCCTATGTAGCCACGTCACCACTTTAATCTCAACCGCCCGATCTTCGTCCCATCTGAAGGCTCTCCAACTGCCACGTCATCTCCTCACCTACCACCGTTGGATTCCCACCATCTTCCAATCCAGACCATTCTTCACCGCCTCGCATCTAGCCGTACGATCAGATCTAATGATCTGATCGCATCCCTCCGTTCGCACCTCAATCCCAGCCGTTGGATCCCTTGATCCAATGGTTGTAGCTCATCGTCAACCTCCATAACCCCCCTCCCCCCAGCCGTTTCATCTCGCGACCACCCATCCCCCTTCCTTTTTTGGCCGGCGCTCCAGCCACTCCTACACCACCTAACGGCCGCCCCACGTAGCCCTATCCCCCGTCTTCCTCGCACCTACTTCAATTCGCCTCGCCATTACTCCATCACCCTAAAAACCTCCTTCGAAACCGTCCCCATCACCACCTGCACGCCTCCACCTCCGCCTTTAAATAGTCGCCCTCCACCTCCATCAGTGATCATCCACCATCTACGGGGCTCCGCCCTAGCTTCCGCCCTCCAGTGACAGCGGAGGGAGGTTTCATCGAGGCGACAATGGCCGGACACCCCAGGTGTGATCCATGGTCTTCATGACCATGTCGTGAGCAGCCTGGCATCGCCGAGCTCCGAGGAACCGGCTGTCCTCGTCGGGCGACGACCCGAGCGCCTCCAAGGCGCTCAGCCCAAGCCACATCCTCCACCACAGTCACCTTCCGATCTGGTACCCCAACCCTTATTTTCCCTTCACTTCTCGCAATTATCTCACCATACCCGATGACCCCCACCACCGCTTAACCATCCGATGAGCTCCGCCAGACCACCCTCATCTTCGCCCCATTTCCTCCTTCCTCCAAAACCCCCTCGCGCCTCGACCCCACTCCTTCACCGTCACGGCAGAGGATTCACCTGAGCCACCACATTCTCCACCTCGTCGGCTCCCATCTCTCTCACTCACTTCGCACGTCACTCGCACGAGCTTCAGATTTGACTAACAAGTGCAGGAACCCTCAATGGCCAAAGTTCGCGTCGGAGCTTCTTCAAGCTTCGATCCTCCGGCGAAGCTCCACTGACTGCCCACGCCAACCAGCTCCGGAGCATCGCCGCAGCACCAGCTTCTTCGAGAGGTCCCCATCTTGCTTCTCCGATAATCAGGGGACCTTGCGGAGCTCGGAGGAGTCCTCAGGGGTTCGCCGGAGCACAGTCTCCTCCGGTGGCTCGCGCGGAGAAGATAGTACAAGCGTGATGCCACATGGAGTGCCGAACCTCTAGCCAAAGCTATAGGCTCGGGTCGAACCGAACCTTGACCCAAGCCTCCTGACATCGCCACGTGGCCCGAGGCTGAGACATGCTCCCGAGCCTGGGCCCTCACGTGCACCGCACGTGGGGCCTGGGTAATTTGCATGGAAGACCCCAGAAGAACTTATATTTACACTTTTGTCCCCAGGCACGTGCCTCACGTGCGTGCCTCGGTATTTTACAGGGAGGCCCTCGAAGTTTTCAATGCCCCTGCGTGCAAATGGACAAATTAGAACTAGGCCTAGGCGGTTTTTGCTTTTTGCATTTAGGTCCCTCCAGGGACCTAAATGCAATATTTATCCCTTTTTTATTGCATTTTTATTACAATTATGCCCTTGCACTGTTTTTAGCATAACGTGAGCATCGTAGGTCCAAATTGCATGATTTTAGTGTCGTTTTGATCCTTGTTTTGTCCTCTACATTTTAGCATACTTATTTGTCTCATTTGACACTGTTTAATTTAAGTGATTTTTTATGTGGAAAAGGGTTCCATTCTCTACTTGTCTTGCTTGATTTAATGACCGATTTTTAATGATGTGTTCAAATTGACTCTAATTTCATTTTATATTGTGTTTCTCATAATTTTGGGGTATAATTGTAGTCTTTAATCTGTAAATAATTTCTCTTACATCTTCATCCATGCATCACTTTATAACTTGCATAAAAACAAAATAAAAAAATACATACATCCTAGCCTCGCCTTGTATTTTGCATAATTTGCATGTGGACCTGAAATTGAGATTAAATCGCATTGAGCTTCATGAATCAAAATTCAATACACACTTTAGGCTGCTGTATCCCTGTGTTCGACTTTGGTACACTTGCCAAGTATAAATATTCCACAACATTCAAAGTTTGTGGTTTTTGCTGAACCGAATTCACCTCATGTACTACAGCATAATTACACATTATTATAGAGGCGAATTTTACGTTCATCAAATGGTGCCGTTGCCGGGGATACGACTTTGCTTAATTTTTGGATTTTAATTTTTTTATTTATTTCAAAAATTTTCAGGTCCTCATTTCATGCATCATTTCTTTGCATATCATTTGCTGATTTAATGTCTCCGAGTTTTCTAACGTCTATCTTTTGTGGCAGGGTCCATGGTGATCGAGGATGCTTGATCCTCATGGAGGTGTGAAGTCGGGAACTTCCGCTGAAGAGGCCGCAAAAGAACCTGTGAAGGATTTGGGAGATTTCAGCAGTCAAAATTGCATTGCATTTTGTAAAAAAAATAGATAACTTGCATCGGCATATTTATTTTCAGTCTTGCATATTGTACACAAAAAAAATCCCCCCCCCCGCACACACACACACACCTACACTGCACATACACATACTCACCCCCACCCTCCCCCTGTATATTTCATTCTCTCTCTCTCCCTCTCTCTCTCTCTCTCTGTGTATCTATTCTTCACGAACCCCCTCCCCCTCACCCTTGTACCATAGACATCCCCCCTAACACAGACCTTACTTCGGCTATTTGTAGCCTAAGTATAGGGGGGACCTGCCTATTCATCCCTCCCTCGTTCTGTCTTCTTGTGCTTAGGTCGAATTTGGCCTAAGTATAGGGGGACCCTCCTCCTCAGTTCCGCTATATCACCCTGTACTTGAACTGAGCCTTGGCTTCATGGCACTTGTGCTATGAGGACATAGCAAATTTTAAGTATAGGGGTGTATACCGTATATTATTGTATATTACTTTAGCCTTAGCTCGCGTTTTTAAAACTTTTTAAAATTTTATTTTTCGGGCTGGGTTTTGGTAAACTAGTGAACTGAGTAAAAACCTGTAAAAATTAAAAAATTTGAGGGATTAATTTTTGTAAATATTCCTGTATTAAAAAAAGTTAAAAAATTAAAAATCTTTCTTGTGAGGTTGACTCTGACTACTAGGTTTAGTAGGCATTTTCAGTGAGGGAACCTCGATCTCCCTTAGCAGAGTGGGTGGTTTAGAGGACATCGCATACGGCCACGTCCTCAAGTAACACGGGCCTCGACCCGTACTTACACCCATACTGGCTGAAAGTGTATACTTTTATTTGAGCCTGGGCCAGTCATTGTCTCTCCGAGGAATTAAAAAAAACTAAAACCCATAAAAATTTGCAAAAGCCAAAAATCACAAAAAAATTCACTAACCCTAGGAGTTTGTGTATTCCTGACACATTCACACTCATGCAAGGCTTGAGGATTTTGAGGACGCTGGATCTCTGGGATCTTGAGAGTCTGAGTTAACATGCCTTAGTCATTAGGGTTTTTCATGACTTAAATATCCACACTCCGCTGGTTTGAAAGATTTGAGTGCTATATTGCACTCTTCATCTCTACCTTCAAGAAAATATGATCAACAAAGTCACTTCCACAACTGCATGATTGATAAGTGATGAATACCCATTCATCACTCTTTATTCTTTTATTTTAGCTACAAAAACCTATGCAAATGCATGTAGATATTTGTAAATAGGGAAAATTAGCAGAAGCATGCATTTTGTAAAAACCAATAATTAGCATGTTTTTGTGCAAAAATAAAAAGAATAAAGATTAAAAAGAAAAAGAGGGAAATATTTAGAATAAATATTGAGCAACCTAACCCAAGGGAGGGCTCAGCATGGGCCTGACCGCATAAAAGCCAAAGTAGAGGGAGATAGGGGCTCATGTGTAAATATCTATGTAAATAAATAAGATTATATTTTCCTCACCCAAAAATATGTTTGTACATATTTTGTATATATTTAGAAAATATTAAAAACAAAATAAAAATTTGAAAATCAAAAAGTTCAAAAATGCCCTTTCACCATGTACATAGACCATACTCCTATATTTATTTAACCTTGTAAATAAATAAAATTATTTTCTAAACTTTTTGTAAATATTCTATGTTATAAATTAAATAAAAATAAGCAAAACAAAAATCAAATAAAAATTACAAAATTCAAAACACAAAAATACATTGTATATATATCATGTATATAGATGTATATACCTATTCATTTGACCTATGTATATAAATAATTAAAATCAAATAAAAACACCCTTTTATTTCTCATTTTATTCTATAAATAAATAAAATATAAAATAGGAATAAAATTGTACAAAAATAATCATTAAAAATCAAAAATCAAAAACCAACATATTGTACATATACCTATATATAGCTATATATTGTAAATACTTTATTTTTATTTCCAAAAATTAATTAAAAATCACCAAAAAATAGAAAAAAATAAAATAAAAATATTTCATGTTTTGGGTTTTTGCTGATTCGGCCCCTAGCTATGTGTATTTGTCATTCTTTGATCCAGCCACATGGCCGTCAGCCATTGGCCCTGGGGGATGTTGACCGCCCGGTCAACTGACCCCCCCCAGGACCACCTCCCACGGGTTTGAGCACCGGACTCTTTTCTCGGATTTATACCCGCTCAACCCGATTGCCTAACACCTAAACCCCGGCTCCGTTTGACACTTCCCACATCCGACACCCTCGCCGGGCGTCAATCTCGGGGTCCGCGCGCCACCGTGACCCTACCCGGGTTGTTCTTCTCGGACCCCTAGCCACTTAAATACCGAGCTCCGCCTCCTCATTCTGCATCTTTGGCTAATCCGTTCCACCCCCAGTGAGCTCCAGTGCCCGAGCGTGAGTGACAGCTCGCTCCAGGTGCCGTCGCAGCGAGGAGAGGGGCCGGATACCACTGATCCGGTGAGTCAGCACCGCCGTGCTCCACCCAGAGCAGGAGCTCGAGCCTCGGGCCGAGACAACCCTTGAGGCCACGACCAGGAGCTTCCCCAGCTCCAGCATAGTCTCCTCGACCACCCAGGTAGTCTTTTAGCTTCGCCCTTTAGTCTAATTTTCATTTTTCCCCAATTCGCACCGTTGCCGTTTATCTCGATTCCGACCATCTCGCGCACCCATTCGATCATCGGAATCCATATCCATCTCCGCCTTCCATCCGCGCACCTTCTCCATACACCCATCCAACCCAGCTCGCACAGGAGCTGGGGTTCGAGCTCTACCGTCCGTCGCTTCGCCGGAGCTCGCCCATCTCGCCCCACCGGTCACCTCCACGACGCCTAACCGGGTCGAGGCACTTTGCCCTCGACCCGTGAATCTCCTGGTCCCTTTTGCAGGTCAGTGCGAGCCCATCTGAGGGTTCAAGTCTTCCGGGCCAGGAGCTCCCCTCCGCCTACCTCGCCGGAGCCCTCCGGGGCTCGGCTGGGCCATCGGAGACCACCATCAGCTGCGGAGCTTCATCGCGCACCTTCTCCGATCTCCGGAGGCAGCAGTGGAGGATCCCAGCGCTCACGCGAGGCCGGCGAAAGTCGCCGGGCACCTATTCTTCGAGGATCTTCAGCCGCCGTCCGATCAGCCTCGACCTCCAGTTTTCATCTCGTCCATCCATTCCCGGAGGAGCAGTCACCGCCCGATCATTCAGAGGGACAATCTGAACCATCCAAGCAGAGAGAGAGGCACCAGCCACCAGCGTCCGTCAGATCTTCCACGTGCCCTCTTCTCAGACATCGATCAGGCCCACGTGCGAAAGGAGAAAGGCGCCCGCGTCCAGACCCGTCGGATCAGCCACGCGTCAATCATCCGGCCCTCGACGTTAAATAAGGGGTAATTTGTCTTAGGACCCCTCTTAGTTTATGCTTTTAGTTTCAGTCCTGTAAATATTTTGCGTACTTTATTTACGTTGGGTTATTTGCACATTGGACCTCATACTTTAGTATATTTGCACTTATACCCCTGTTTGTGTGGAGCCACGTGCTTCGTCACGTGTATGTTTGGGTTATTTGCAATATATTCCCTGTAGTTCTGGATGTTTAGAAATGAATGAAAACTTTTGAGTATTTGCATCTATGCCCCTGTGAATGTTTTAATTGCGCATGCGCGCTTATTTTAGGGTAATTTGCATCTGAGGTCCCCGGACTTTTGGTACGTGTTACCAAATAGTCCCCGGACCTTACTTTTATTACAAAGAGGTCCCTGAGTGCCCCAGGCACGCGCCGCGCGCGTGCGTTGCTGGGTATTTTGCACCTGGACCCCCAGAACTTAGGGTATTTGCACTTCAGTCCCTGTGCACAGTGCCCTCTTTTGATTTTTGAATAAAATATCAAATCACCTCCAAATTCGATGAAAATTTGACACATGGCTCCTGCCATGTTGTAGGATTTTTGAGAATTTTTTAGGACATTTTTGAGTTTATTTGTTATTTTTAAAAATTCAAAAACCCTTATTTCAGCTACTGTCTAGTTTTAAAAACCCCAAAAAAATATAAAAACCCCCTCAAAAATTCCATAAAAATTAGGTACTGTGTACTTTGTGTTTCTTGATTTTCTAGCCAATTCTGGCTATTTTTCACTGATTAAAAACCATAAAAACTTAAAAACACCTAAAAACCCATAAAAATTCTAGTAAATAATCTAAAAACCCAAAAATACTAATTTTGGTACTCAAATTTTCCTTGTTTTATCTAGTATACAGGAAAAATACCTCCAGGCCCTTTTGAGGTCCTTAGATATTTTATCTAGGGCTTTTGGGCCTGGCTGGACAGTACCTTACATTTTCGTCACTGTTTGATTTTTAGAAAATAAAATATACATCAGAAAATTATCAAAAATTAACCAAAAACACTAAAAAACCTAAAAACATAAAAACATTTTTGTTTGAATTTTTGCTTGATTGTTGATGCATTAAATAATTAGCTAAAGTGTGCTTGTCTTTATTTTCTTTTATTTTCTTCACATATTAAAAATCCAAAAAAATATAAAAATCATTAAAAATCACTAAAAACATTTTGTCTTTATTTTATTCCATTTTTACTACTTCGTAGGCCTTTGGCCAACCTGTGCTCCTCGAGTTCGACCCTGGGAGCTATACCAGGTTAAACTCATAGCTGGACCGCTATCTTTTGTTGTGATCGATTTTATTTCTACTAGTGGTTCGATTTTTCTTGATTGAGTGCATCCGAGTGATCGAGGTCGCAACGACCTATCTAGATACCTTTACCTCGTTCGCTCGGGATTTTTGTGCTCATCAATAAGCTGAGATGAGATATCACTTGAGGAACTAGGACCAGAGATTTGAGTTTGGACCCGATCTTATGATATTCGAGGATGGGATAAAGTTAATGAAGACTTCAGAAAATATGAGTGTCAGCAAAACCCTAGCCAGTATGTGAACAAGATTCATATGCTATCTCTTTGATATTTACCTAAAAGTGCCAGGGTGTGATGAAACTTAAAGGAATTTGTTGATCAGTGTGCGCTAATCTCTTGGTAAAAGCAGTGGAGCTAGCCAACAAAAGAAATGAAATGTCAAAGAAAAGCTCTAAATCCAAAGTCAAATTCCAAATGAGCTTCTACCAATGGCGAGCGCTCCCAAACATTTTCAAAGTGTCCACTTGGACCAAGCGCTAATTAGGACCAAGGAGTCAGGCTGACACCACAAAAAGGGCCCTGCATCGTAACCGATACAAGTCTGGGTGTCGAATGTATCTTAGATACTCAGAAAAGACACACCCCGGTGTACTCCCAGAAAAACAAGTGCAGACGACTCCAACTCTCTTGACGGAGACATTGATCAACAAAATAATAATATACATGTGTTGAGTAAAAGGCACTCGAGAGGCCCCTTGTTCCAATGTGAGGGTGAGAAAACTAGACACAATCCCAGTACCTCCATCATCTGGCCGTCCATCAACATTTCAAAGTCTGACAAACTAATGAGACGGTGGACTGAAGCAAGAGTAGACTTATACCCTATTATTGAGGATTAGGTCTAGAGGAGAGTCTTTGGGACTGGAACTGTGGGTGATGCATCGACTCGGCTCTCATGAAATGCAGTACACTAAATGTCATATCCTTATATTATATGTACAAAAAGAGAGTCTGATAATCAGAGAAGTTGGATTCCTTCTGACTAAGGCTTGGATAAACCTGGAATTTTAGGATCACCTAGGTCAAGAGTTTTTGAAAGATCAAGCCTTGAATTTTTCACGCGCACTGTCAGGAATTAATCCGACTCCTTCATTCTTTAGATGCTCGAGGACGAGCATAGTTTAAGTATAGGGGTATGATGAATCTCGTATTCATCATGCTAAAAACTCTCTATTAAAACCCCTGTCTTAATTAATCCAATAAAATCACCTTTAATTCTTCGATTTCATCTTGTACTATATTGTGTATAATTAACCTATAATTATTTGTATTTAATTTCCTCTAATTTTCTTGTAATTATTTTAGCCTCAAAAACCCCTAAAAATTAGGTAGATAACTTGTCTATAAATCACTGACCCTTAAAAAGATAAAAAAATACAAAAAATCTCAAAATCGCTAACTTGGTGTTTTTATCCCCTTGAAAATACCCACAAAAATAGCTTTTGTACAAATGACCTCTTTTGGCTTTTTGACCAATAAGAAAGTTGTAGATCTCGTCGAGACGAGCAACTTTCATGTTTTGACATTTTCCAAATTCGGCCTCTAACTATGTCTTTTGCATTTTTCTTTATAATTTTATTCTGAATTTTCTTATTGGGCCATGTGGCGCCCTCTGGGCCGCCCACGTGGCCCGCTTCCCCTTGCGCCACCCGGCCCTCTCCTGGGCTGTTGGATCATGCTATCCCTGCCTTCATCTCCGCCGTCCATCACCGCTTTATTCTCAACCGTCGGATTTGATCCCCAGATCTAATTTCGACCTCTCCTTTTCGCCTTCACGCCAGCCGTCTGATCACTTCCTCATCCATCGCCTATCAACTAGCCACGTCGCCCATTTATCTTCGACCGTTCGATCCCACCATCTCCCCATCTCAGCCCTCCACCCCTGCCGCAACTCTCAGCCCTTGATCTGACTGCCGGATCGGATCATGGCCGCCCACTAGCGACTGATCCTTAGCCGCTTGATCAATCCCTCATCCTATGCCTCCTGTGCAGCCACGTCACCACTTTAATCTCAACCGCCCGATCTTGGTCCCATCTGAAGGCTCTTCAACTGCCACGTCATCTCCTCACCTACCACCGTTGGATTCCCACCATCTTCCAATCCAGACCATTCTTCACCGCCTCGCATCCAGCTGAACGATCAGATCTAATGATCTGATCGCATCCCTCCGTTCACACCTCAATCCCAGCCGTTGGATCCCTTAATCCAACGGCTGTAGCTCATCGTCAACCTCCGTAACCCCCCTCCCCCCAGCCGTTTCATCTCGCGACCACCCATCCCCCTTCCTTTTTTGGCCGGCACTCCAGCCACTCCTACACCACCTAACGGCCGCCCCACGTAGCCCTATCCCCTGTCTTCCTCGCACCTACTTTAATTTGCCTCGCCATTACTCCATTACCCTGAAAACCTCCTTCGAAAACGTCCCCATCACCACCTGCACGCCTCCACCTCCGCCTTTAAATAGTCGCCCTCCGCCTCCATCAGCGATCATCCACCATCTACGGGGCTCCGCCCTAGCTTCCTCCGCCCTCCGGTGACAGCGGAGGGCGGTTTCATCGAGGCGACAATGGCCGGACACCCCATGTGTGATCCATGGTCTTCATGACCATGTCGCGAGCCGCCTGGCATCGCCGAGCTCCGAGGAACCGGCTGTCCTCGCCGGGCGATGACCCGAGCGCCTCCAAGGCGCTCAGCCCAAGCCACATCCTCCACCACAGTCACCTTCCGATCTGGTACCCCAACCCTTATTTTCCCTTCACTTCTCGCAATTATCTCACCATACCAGATGACCCCCACCACCGCTTAACCATCCGATGAGCTCCGCCAGACCACCCTCATCTTCGCCCCATCTCCTCCTTCCTCCAGAACCCCCTCGCGCCTCGACCCCACTCCTTCGCCGTCACGGTGGAGGATTCACCTGAGCCACCACATTCTCCACCTCGTCGGCTCCCATCTCGCTCACTCACTTCGCACGTCACTCGCACAAGCTTCAGCTTTGACTAACAAGTGCATGAACCCTCAATGGCCGAAGTTTGCGTCGGAGCTTCTTCAAGCTTCGATCCTCCGGCGAAGCTCCACCGACTGCCCACGCCAACCAGCTCCGGAGCATCGCCGCAGCACCAGCTTCTTCGCGAGGTCCCCATCTTGCTTCTCCGATAATCAGGGGACCTCGCGGAGCTCGGAGGAGTCCTCAGGGGTTCGCCGGAGCACAGTCTCCTCCGGTGGCTCGCGGCGGAGAAGATAGTACATGCGCCGTCCGATCATCTGGATCGGAAGGCTAGGATGATGCCACGTGGAGTGCAGAACCTCTAGCCAAAGCTATAGGCTCGGGTCCAACCGAACCTTGACCCAAGCCTCCTGACATCGCCACGTGGCCCGAGGCTGAGACATGCTCCCGAGCCTGGGCCCTCACATGCATCGCACGTGGGGCCTAAGTAATTTGCATGGAAGACCCTGGAAGAACTTATATTTACACTTTGGTCCCCAGGCACGTGCCTCACGTGTGTGCCTGGCTATTTTACAGGGAGGCCCTCGAAGTTTTCAGAAATTACAAATATGCCCCTGCGCGCAAATGGACAAATTGCAATTGGGCCTAGGCGGTTTTTGCTTTTTGCATTTAGGTCCCTCCAGGGACCTAAATGCAATATTTATCCCTTTTTTTATTGCATTTTTATTACAATTATGCCCTTGCACTGTTTTTAGCATAACTTGAGCATCGTAGGTCCAAATTGCATGATTTTAGTGTTGTTTTGATCCTTATTTTGTCCTCTACATTTTAGCATACTAATTTGTCTCATTTGACACTGTTTTAATTTAAGTGATTTTTTATGTGGAAAAGGGGACCATGCTCTACTTGTCTTGCTTGATTTAATGACCGATTTTTAATGATGTGTTCAAATTGACTCTAATTTCATTATATATTGCGTTGCTCATAATTTTAGGGTATAATTGTAGTCTTTAATCTGTAAATAATTTCTCTTACATCTTTATCCATGCATCACTTTATAACTTGCATAAAAACAAAATAAAAAATACATACATCCTAGCCTCGCCTTGTATTTTGCATAATTTGCATGTGGACCTGAAATTGAGATTAAATCGCATTGAGCTTCATGAATCAAAATTCAATACACACTTTAGGCTGTTGTATCCCTGTGTTCGACCTTGGTACACTTGCCAAGTATAAATATTCCACAGCATTCAAAGTCTGTGGTTTTTGCTGAACCGAATTCGCCTCCTGTACTACAACATAATTACACATTATTATAGAGGCGAATTTTATGTTCATCACCCGCCTACGCCGGAGATCAACCCTCATCCACCACTGCTTCCTTTGCTTTCCTTGCATAATAACCCCAGCCGAAGCTCAATCTTCGTGCCTTGAGTATACCCTGCAGGTTGGGACACGCTTTGATAGCCATATGGAGCATCCTCTTCTCAGACGACGTAGCTCCAGCCGGACCATCTTCTCCTTGCTCATCCGTCGTCCATCCACCACATCGGACCAGGTCATTCGACGTGGAAAGCTTCTACGACACTATCAGACTCCCCAAACCCTTCATAGAAGTGTCAGATCTCCTCCCTCGCCTAGTTGAAGCTCGCTTGGGGCAAGTTCGTCCAGCATCCCTTTTTGTCGTTCGATTTGACATAGCCTACCAGTTTGGATCTGAGCCGCACATCATCCCTTTTTTAGAACTGTCAGATACGCTCAGTAACGATGGATCCAAACCGTACGCCTGTGCCACCTTCCTGAGTCATCGGTTCCCTTTGCCAGGGAATATCAGAGTCGTCTACCTCTGCCCCATCGTGCGAGCGCCACATGTCCTCAGGGTATATTTCACATTTTATCCCGCATGTTTTTGCTTTTATATTTAGTCTCTAAAAAATATGTAGTTAAGTACATTTACAGTTTGGACCTTATACTTTGTGGTATTTGCACTTTGGTACGTCCGAGTCTAAAGCACGTGTATGCTCACGTGTATTTTGGGTTATTTGCAATTCATACCTTGAACTTTTATGTTGTTACTGCTTCAATATTAGGTTTTGAGAAATTGCATTTATACCCTTGTGCGTTGGAAATTGAGCATGTGTGTGAATTAACTGGGTTATTTGCAATATTAACCCTAGGCTTTTCTTGAGTGTTATTCATTTGGTCCAGAAACTTAAAATAATTGTGAATAGGTCTATGTGAACTGTAATTAATTGCATGCTTTGTATTGGACCCAATAAATATTAAATTAATTCTAAAAATTACTATTAGCTCATGTTAGTGTGTAGTTTTCATTGTGATTTTATTGGACTAATTTATAACATTTTCTATTTTTGAAAATTCAATAACCCTTAAAAAAGGTCCTGTTTACCTTGAAAAATCCTAAAAATAAAAAAAATGCTTTAAAATTCCATAAAATTTAGTAGGTGCGCCTTTTATTGTGTTTTAATTTCTGTATTAATATTGTTTGAAAATTCAACATAAAACCCTAAAAAACTCAAAACAACCAAAATCTTATAAAAATCGTATAAAATCAAAGAAAAATCAGAAAAATGTGATTTCAGTCTCCATTGGTAGCTTCACTTCTATTTTATCATAAAATTGCTAATTAGGACTTTGGGGCATTTTAATTATTTTTAATTTGCAATTTAGTCCTGACTGCACACTATTTTGAGTCTTTGAGCCTTATTTTATTTTTATAAAATCACTAAAACATTTGAAAAATCCAGAAAAATTTCCAAAAAAACATTTGAAAACCCAAAAATATTTTTAACTTTATTTTTTGAGTATTTTTGAGTAGTTTAAAAAGTACAAAAATAGTGCTTGGTGTGTATTTTAATTATTTATGCTTGCTTTCCTTTATTCAAAAAGTAAAATTTTGAAAAATAAAAAACCACTAAAAATAGTTTTATTTTTGAAATTTGACTACTTCGTACTTTTCTCATGCTCCTTGTGTTTGACCCTGGTGGCTATACCACGTAAATAAAAATACAAACCGCTTAAATGCTCTGATTGCTTGATTGATCTATCTTAGTGGTTATTTTTCTTGTGATCGATTTGGTTGATTAAGGACAACGACCTTTGCATAAATAATCCACCTTAACCAATCTGAGAAATCGTATCACTAGAATGGTGTCGTTGTCAAGTTGCATGGCTTAGTAGTCTTATTTCATTTTGCTCATTTTTCTTATCTATTTGTTATAACTGTTTCTGACATCTTTTTTGTTTTACTTTTCGTGCAAAGAATCGCCCGAGGGATGCTTCGGCTTTCTGTTGGAGGAACCCATACCTGAGGAGGAGTAGAAGAGAAGGATGATTTAGTTATATTAGATAGATAGTTATTTTTTCAGAAATATTTTATTATTGTAATAAATAGACTTTGAGACCCTCTTTGGACTTAGACTTCGGGGTTTGTTTCGCTGAGTACCGGTGTACTCGAGGGACCTCACCACGGTTTTTCGTGGTTTTATTTTTCTCGCCTTTATTTCTTTTTGATTCTCGAGGTTTTAGCCCTTAGACTTAGGACTTTCTATCGATTGTGATGTAATTAGCTAGAGTCCCCACACCAAATTACTTATATGTTCCTATATATTGTAATTGGACTTATCTAAAATAAAATTAAAAAGTTAACTTATTGGGATTAGAGACCACATGCCGAGAGAAGTCGTATACAAGCTGGCAGGACCCATTGTGGTGGGCACCGATCGACATCGAAGACCAGACTCCAATCTCTCTTCCTGATAGTTAGCTACTTGTTCTTCACGATAAATAGAAGTTGCTCGTCGAAGGCCAATTTCCTTGTGCATCATATAGATAGTTTACTTTTAGTCTTTATTTTATGCGCGGATCACCCTGCATGTAGAGTGCTGGAGTCAGGTATGAATTTCTATCTCTGCGGGCATCATGATGTTTGATTACGCATCGGCTTTTCTGACTTCCTCCTATTATTTTATTGGACTCAAATAACCAAGGAAATTGGAAATTCATTAGACGTTGTCTTATTCAGAAAAATACCTAAAAAGGTGATGACAAAATAAAATTGGGACTGTTAATGCTAAATTGATCCTAAAACACACTTCACCTAAAAATCTTTATTTTGAGGAGAGTCACCCCGTCATTGGTTGATTTAGCTGCAGCGAGAGAGTGACCTGCACAGTAGGTAGAGACATGTCCGATCTTTCTTCAGACTACTGGTCTTGTGGTTGGTTGTTCTCCAATGAGGATTTCACCGGGTAGCTGGTAATCGGTATGGGACTTCCTTAGCAGATTGGGCAGATCGGGTAGCCGATAAACGGTCCGCACCCATACTAGTTGGGAAAAACTAGTTGTGAGATTGGGCCAGTCTCCTGGGAGTATCAGGCTCCTAATATCACGCTTAGTCGCTCTGATAGATTGATTTGTCATCTTAATAAAAATTGACAATATTAACGACCAATCGTTCACGGTCATTAGCTTGTGTTGAGTAGGTGAACTTGGGGTTTGACTTCTTGTATTGTTTGCATTCCAGATCCAATCCTCATAAATCCCCAGATCACGATGATGGGAAGGAGGTCCCTTAGGCTTTGACAGCACCACTTTCAAGCACTAATGAATCTCCATTTCATCACCTTTATTCTATCATTTGGCCTTAAAAACCCTAGCTAATGCATGTAAATAGCCTCAATTTGTTCATTATAACATTCATTATTTGTTGTATTATTTGTATATTAAATAAGGTTTTAATGCCAAAATTATAGAATAAAGAAAAGAAAAGAAAAAGGAATAAAATATTGAAAATATTTTATGACCCTAAACTCGGAGACCAAGTCAAGAATTGAGTTGGTAAACAAGGAATAAAGTAGGGGGAGATAAGGGCTAGAGATAGAATAAAAACCCTATTCTTTTGTGCATTATTTATGCACTTTTAACACCTATTTAATTCTTCATTATTTATTCATCAAATAAAGAAATTTTGTACATAAAAGTTGTAGATAATAATGTAAATAAAAATACAAAATTTAGTTTGTACAAATTAATACACAATGTTCATTTTATACACAAAATTGAAAGCCAGAAACCCAACTTCACAGACCCATATATTTCAAATAAAAACTTAAAAACATATCAAAATCACCTCTAATTATATACCATTTTTCACGAGCCATTTAATGGTGGTGGTTTTATATTTTTTGGAGTTACTGTGCGAAAGTTAGGTTTTTGACCCCTATTGTACATTCTACCAATTAAAATATTCATTTTATTCATCCCTTATTATTTTCACAAATTCATATTTTTATATTTTTTGTAAATATTATCTCTACCATATGTGTATAATAAAATTAGAATAAAACTAAAAAAATGTAAAATAAAATGAATCTATGTGAAAACATAAATAAAACACCTATGATTATACCTGTATATAAATAAAAGGGGAAACATATTCTTTCAATCTTTTATTCTTTATATTTTATAATTTTGTAAATATTATTCATAATCAATTAAAAATATAAAATCAGAATAAAACTCAACAAAATACATTAAAATAAAAAGATGTATATGATACATAGGTAAAGTACCTATAAATATACCTATACAATGTACATAACTATTTATTTAAGTGTACAAATAACATCATAAAAATGAAATAAAAAATATTTATACTCACAAAAATGAGGTATAAATATATAAAATAAAAGAATAAAATAATAAAATAAAATATACAAAATAAAAATAAAAATGTATAAAACATAGATGAATATACTTATAAATACAATAATAAAAATTAACTACTGATAAATAAAGCCAAAAAAATAAATAAAAATAATGATAAAATACTACATAAAGTAATAAACATTTTTTAATTTATATTCTAAAAATAATAAAATCATTTACTATTTTTAAATAATTATTCTTTAAATAATTACTATTTTGTCTTGTAGCGACCTGACGTGGACCAATCACGTCAGGTTACGAGTTGACCCAAGTCAACTCCCCCCTGCACCGCTGCCCCTGTCAAAACTATCTTTTCTCCCAATTCCTGCATTTTTTCCGGTCGATACGTCGCTCCATCGTCCTCGATCACTTCACGAGATTTGATCCCAGATCATCATAGATCCACGCCATATCCTTTGAACCCCTGTACATAGCTTCGATTATTCACAATCGCCTAGTCAATAAGGGTGCCCACTTCGTGTATAAATAAAAACCTCCTTCTTCGATTGCAAATTTCGTCGCTTTCTAAGCCCTAGAGCTCCACCATTTCGGCCTAGCGTGCATCCATGTGACAGATGGAGGTCCCCTGAGGTGGCTGGTAGCTCGAGGAGGAAGGAGTGCACCCAAGGCGATCCGCTCCAGCGACCTCCTCTGCTCCTTGGCTCCGGCCAGCTATGAGTTGCGTCTTTACTTATCTTAGATAATTTTTGTTATCAGCATTTTAATTATGCATTTAGCTTAATGTTTAGCATACTATTTTAGCTTTAAAATCGAAATTCGAAGTTTGTTGGAGCTCCACTCCGATGAACGATGCGGTCGTATATCACCATATTTCGACCCCCATTTCCACCTCATTTCATTCCCCTTCAATTTCCCTACACTTTGCACCCTTTCATTCCCTCAGATCCATCGTGGACCTTGATATCCGATCTCCCTTCTCTGCCCTTCGCCAGAGGTCACCGCCCGCGCCACCTGATGTCCCTTTTCACCCAAATAAGGCCCCAAGCCTGTTATGTTGTTGCGCGTAATCTTCCTGCAGGATCTGATGGCAAGAAGACTCCCAATGGAGTCGATTTTTGCGAAGAATAGTCACCTAGAGCTCCTATTATTCATCGACCTCGCCTGACCACGTCAGAGCTCCAGGTGTCCTATTGAAGATATCAACGGACGCTGGAGACTCTCAGGAATGCATAGAAATGCTCGATGGCGACGGACGAGGCCGGATGTGTCGCAATGATCGATCAAAGCTCGCCCCAGACAAGCTTCGTCCATGTTCTTCCAGCCCCTCACATAGCCATCCGATCAAGAAAGAAGCTCCAGATCGCAACAGAACCGTCGGATTACGCCAAGCCATCACCATTCGATCACGCTACACATTCTAATCTGGAGCGTAAAAGATGAACCGTCATCGCCGCGTGAGGGAGTGACACATGGACAAGTGAGATAATCCAGATCGTCCGCCCGCACCTTATTTGGGGTAAATCGCAAAACCCAACCTTGCCTTTTTGTATTTATTATCTAGTCTTATAAATAAAAATTAACATTATAAAATAAGTGGAAATTTTGCATAAAGGACCTTGAACTTTTTGTATTTACAAATAGATCCAATCCACGTCACCTCACTTGTCCCACGTGAGGTAGTAAAATTGTAGGGATGCCCTTGCAAGTTTTTGTAATTATTAAATAGTCCTTTAAAATTTAAAGCATGTTATATATTTTTGTGAAAATTACTGAGAGGCCCCTGAGCTTTCTTGTATTTACATTTAGGTCCCCCTAACGTGCGTCACATGTAGTCCCATGTGATGGGTAAATTTCACATGTACCCTGGCGGATTTTGTAATTGTAAAATGGTGCTTAAAGATTAAATAAATGTTTATATACGTTGTCACATTTGCAGATGAACGCATAATATTTATTTCTATTGAATTTATGTCCCATCCAGGACATGTATTTTTGTGTATTTTATCTATTTATTTAATGTAGATAATATGCTCCTAAAAATCCACAAAAATGGGATTAGATTCTTCATGCATTATACTTATACGCTACGTGTCCACTTTGTATTTTTTGCATTTAATCTATTTATTATAATTAAAAATGAGCCTATCTATTCCCTATTTAACTAAGAAAATACCAAAAAAATATTAAAACACCTCTAAATAATCCGAAAAAATTATATGTAGTATACTTTATCTTGTTTTATTTATAGGACAAAAATCACTAAAAATTGCAAACAAAAACCTTAAAAATCTAAAGCCCCCAAAATCTCTTATAAACATCTAAAAAATCCTTAAAAATCCAAAAATATCTTTTTCTATATTATAATTTTATTTTTATAAATATTTATATTTTAAAATTGATTTAGATAATTTTGGGATTTATTTATTATTTTTAATATCCAAATCAATTTTGGGTATTTTATTAATCCCATATTTGGGATATTTTTTAAAAAAATACATAAAAATTAGCAAAAATTTATGGAAAAATGATAAAACATTAGAAAATATTAAAAACCCAAAAACAATTTTCTGATTTTTATCTATATTTATTAACATTTATGAATATACTTATATATATATTGTATATATGAAGCCTTATATGGCTATATTGTTTATATAAAAGAAAAATAATAAAAAAAGATGTAAAAAGAAAATATAAAATTTGAAAATATAAAAATCAAATATAAAAATATAAAACAAAAATAAAAAAATAAAAAATATATAAATATATAAATTTAAAAACCCACAAGAACAGTAAATTGAACAAGAGATAAACGACAGACTTTTTGTGCGTTTATTATGCCTCCTCTCGTTTTCTTACAGTGTTCGACCTCTACACGTACTTACAAATTATACACGTTGTTGTAGAGTTATAATAAATTTTAACTCCACATTTTTTATATTAATTGATTTATTTTTGTTGTGGGTTAATTGTTGATTAACCTAGGTTTATTGAGCGGTCAATGCATCGACTATTGATCCGCCTTGTGGATTAATATGACCCTTAATTTTCCTCAGTTATCAAGCACTCCTCTCCATTCATCTAGGGCAGATTCAGTGAGCCTATACCCGCTCAATGAACCCGAGTTTTCTACCACCCTGTTACCCCTTGACCACCCTTCTACCAGTCCTGAGGTGCTAGAGCAGAGGCCAGCACAGTTATTTGTTCACTTGACGGCACCTGAGTTGGGGTCTTTTACCTTTGCAGAGACCCAAGAGATGGCCTATAGTGAGGGATACACCGATGAGCAGCCATAGGGATCGACATATGTACTTGACTAGGCTGCCATCAACAACACTATTAGCCTCCTTGGAGACCATGCAACGACAGATCAGGGACCAAGGAGCATTTATGGCCGAGGTTTTACAAGAGATGATGTAGATGAGAGCTGATAGAGCAGAGCCACATAGACCAGTTGGTGGAGAGATACCAGCCGCTGGAGGAGGAGACATACGCCAAGATGACTAGCAGGAGCCAGTTAGGCCAGTAAGGACGATGAGGCAGTTGCACAACCCTGGTGCAACCCACACCCATAGATGGATTCGACTGCTAGAGATCCTGGGCGACTTCGAGCTTCTCCCCCAGACCATCCAGCTTTTGCCCAAGTTCCATGGGCTAGCCACAAAGGAGCCGCACCTCCATCTATAGTAGTACGAGATGATCCGCAACACTGTCCACGACAGATTCGTGGATGAGGACACTATCAATATGATTGCCTTCCCATTCTCTTTAGTTAACAGAGCAACCTACTAGCTGAAGCATTTGGCAAGGTACGTTACCACTTGGGAGCAGCTCCAGATCGATATCCACTCGGTTGAACCAACGCAGCACGAGCTATGATCAACAACTTCACCATGATCCCAAACGAGTAGTTACATGAGGCTTGGGATCGATTAGAGAGCTCATCGACCGGTGTCCACATCACGAGATATCCAAGCCCAACCTTGTTCAGAGCTTCTTTTGTGGGCTGACACCGGAGCTGTAGGGGTTACTGAACGCCTCGTGTGGAGGTTTGTAAGGATGAGGACTAAGTTTGGGTTATCTACGCGGATATGGCAGAAAACTACACGGTGATGTCCCAGACTAGGGTCTACACTCAGGAAAAGCCCCTCCCATAGGCGATCTCTTATCAAAGGATTGCATGGGTCGATGCCGATCCTTCCACTTCTTCGTCATCGGCTACACACACCGAGTCCTCTGCCACTGACATGAGTATCATCAACGAAAAGCTGGACCACATCGAGATCATAAAGAAGAAGCAATGCCAGGTCCTGAACCAAATTGATCAGTTGGCACAGACATTGAGTGACATGAAGAATCAGATCATGTGTCTCCAAGAGGCACAGATGGCTTCCCAGCTTTGTCTCAGGTCACAAGTTGATCTAGAGGATTAGCTCTACCTAGCTTTCTTCCACATACCGCCAGGTTCATCACATCCAGACAGAGCTGGTCCAGCCGCCCCAACAGTTCCAACATCCACCACCATCTGCAGACATTAGATGATGGTCTACCAGTCGGATCAGCCTTTGGCAGCTCTTCCCCCTCCACACCTTGAGCAAGAGTTGTTGATGGAAGTCAACAAGATCTAGTACTCTCAATACCAACCTCAGCTCTGGATTCGTCGTGACCATCCCGGATTTAGATGGTCTACTGGAGGCACCTCATCCCAGCAGTAGCCTTCAGCTCAGGCAGGGCATGCCAGCCAGCAACAATAGCCCCATGACTTCCACCAGTAGTACCAATAGCAAGGTCCTCGTTCCTATCATCAAGGGCAATAGTAGGCAGCAGCAGCAACCTCAACAGTATTCCCAGCCCCCTCCTCACTACCAGCAGCACCAGCCTCAACCTCATTTCTAGTAAGACAACCCATCTAGTTCTCATGCACTAGCGTATGAGAACTCAGCCCTTGACGACCTCGCCTGCTTACTTTCTGACCAGCAGGCATCCTTCTGGCGAGAGATGGATGAGTTCTGGTAGAAATGATGGAGATTACCAGGGGCAATGCTGCCATTCCAGCTCAGATTGAACCAAACCTGAACAATCTAAAGAGAAAATCTGAGTAGGTACAGTTTACAGAGACTACCACTCCTAGTGATACTTTGGGTGATATCTCTCCTATGTATTTGATGCTGATTTTTTAATACTTAGGAGCGGTAGGATGCCCGTCGGCGATGCCTCGCCTGAGCGACAACCCCATGCAGATTCTGGAGCACCAGACAAGGATAGAAGCAGTACGGATGCCGCTCATGATGATGATGGTGTGGTGCTGAAGCCACCAAGGATGTTGATCCAGCCTACGGTACTAAGGTCATCGTGATTCTATCTGTAATCGGTGGTGTTGATGCCACCTTGTTGAGAGATTTTTGGTCACAGTACGGTGTTGATGCTACAAAGACATATATTGTGGGTGGTACTGATGTCACCAACTTTCCTTCAATTGTGTTACCTCGTTTTGTATCACATGATAGAAAAATACAAAAAAATGGAAAAATAGAAAAGAACAAAAATATGAATAACGGAAAGGTTTCTGTTTCTCCTGTCAATACATTTGTGTTGTATGATGATCGTGGTATGGATTCTAGTCTACTACATGCTCAGGAACCTATTCCTGACCCTCATCTCTATGGAGATGGTCCTTATGTCCCCTTCCCTCAAGCACTTCGCATAGGAAAGGGAACCAAAAATGAAAATCCAAAAATGAGACACCAATTAGAATTCAGCCATGAGATGATTGATTGATTCCAGATACCGCTGACTCTACAGGAGGCACTAGAGCACACCCCTCTCTTCTATAAGAACTTGAGAGAGAAGACCACCATCCACAAGAAGAGAAGGAACCATAATGTAGGGATCCATGTGCTTACTCGTGCCACTTGTTTCGCCATTCAGAATTGATTGCCAGCCAAGAGAGCTGATGTAGGAGCTCCATATGTCAGATTCCATATCCATGAGCCGTGGTTCGATTGTACCCTATTAGACAGCGGGTCGTCAATTAACCTTCTTCCGGCTGCCTTACTCGATCGATTTGAGTTTGGCCCTCTTCAACAGAGCAAGACAATCCTTCAATTTGCTGATAAATCTTTCAAGAGGCTGAAGGGGATATTGAAGGACGTGGTCGTCACAATTCATGGCCTGAAATTCTTCATGGACTTTGTTGTATTGGACATGGAGATCCCTAAGTCTGTGACTGATACCGCCATCATCCTAGGATGCCCATTCTTGGCCACAGCGAAGGTGGTATCTGATCATGATAGTAGGAAGGTATACTTTCGCGTCAATGGTGAAAGTGTACAAATAGAGACCATCGAGAAGACCAGAGCGAGAGATTTAGCCTGCTCTGAGGTATCGAGTGATTCAGAGTAGATGATAGATGTAGAGCAAGACGTCCACTAGGAGTACGACTTTGTGATCACAGATGAATAAGCAGTTTGGTCAGACCCATATCACGAGCTCTTGTTGAACCTTCAAACACTACAGACTTACAGATTGTGGTAGATGAGAATTCGGAGAGCACACTCTTTAGATCATGGTCAGGATAGCGAAGCAGAGTATATTTCATGTTCTTTAGATTTAGATCCCTCAGATTCAGGCATTGATTGGGATGAATTTGATGATTATTTTCCATGTCTGATTCATTCAGAGACAACAGCTAGGCGGAGAGCGAGCCAGTTCAGATGATAGATACACCAGCAGGGCTACCTTCGTAAGATTCACAGATGCAACGAGAGTTCTCACATGTAGATCTGGTAGCTTTTGCTCAGACATTTCAGAAGCTAGGCCACCATATCTATCTCAAAGAGGACGCCAAGCCGTCATATGAGTTCCGAGATGGTTGAACCCGAATCTTTGAGATGTGGTCATGAAGGAAATATCAAAGTGGTGGAGCGCTGATTTTATCTATCCCATCTCTGACTCCAAGTGGGTTAGTCCATTACATGTCGTACCCAAGAAGACGGGTATCACTGCAGTTTTGAGCGAGTCTGGAGAGGAGATAGCTACACGGCTGGCCACTTCTTGGAGGGTCTGTGTACTACAGACGATTGAATCAGGCCACCAAGAAGGATCATTTCCCACTTCCATTTATTGATCAGATTATGGAGAGGCTAGCTGGGAAGAGTAATTACTGTTTCCTTGACGGGTAATCCGGATACAATCAGGTGGCCATAGCGCCATCAGGAGAAAATGGCATTCACCTGTTCGTTTGGGACATATGCTTTTAGACAGATGCCCTTTGGTTTATGTAATGCTCCGGCTACATTCCAAAGGTGCAAGCTTTCCATCTTCTTAAATATGGTGGGTGTCTATTTAGAGGTCTTTATGGATGACTTTTCGATCTACGCGATGGGTTTAATGCTTTTCTTGACTTCCTAGACTATGTAATTCAGTGTTGCATAGAGGTCAAACTTATCTTGTCTTAGGAGAAGAGTCATTTCATGATGACGCTGGGGACGATGCATGTCCATATCATCTCCAACAGGGGCATGTAGATTGATCCAGCCAAGGTGGATATCATCAAGAAACTCAACCCACCATCCAATTTGCGTCAGTTGCAGCCTTTTCTGGGGAATGCCGGTTTCTACTGACGATGTATTCAGGATTTCAGTAGTATTGCCTGGTCGCTTACTGATCTGATGATGAAAGACACCGAGTTCATTGTAGATGATAAGTGTCTAGCATCATTTGAGACTCTCAAGGGACTTGTTGTTCAGGCTCCTGTCCTTAAGCCACCTGATTAGTCTCACCCATTCGAGATCATGACGGATGCTTCAGATTTGTCATAGGGGTTGTGCTAGGACAAAGGAGGGATGGATTACATTTTGCCGTACACTATGCAAGCCGAACTTTGGATGACGCTTAATGGAATTATATTGTGACTGGATGCTAGTCGTAGTCCTTGCTTTTGATAAGTTCAGATCATATATTCTTAGATCTAGAGTGACTATCTTTACAGACCACACCGCCATCCGATACCTCATGACAAAGAAGGATGCCAAAGCCAGATTGACCAGATGGATCCTTCTACCCGAGGAGTTTGATATAGAGATTAAGGATATACCTGGAGTCAAGAATGTAGTGGAGCATCACCTCTCCCGTTTAGAGAGCATTGAGGATTCTGATCATATTGCACCTATTACAGAGACCTTCCCAGATGATACGACTCTTTCTTTCACCTCGCTTCCATGGTATGCTGACATTATGAACTATCTTTTCGCCAAGAAAGTTCCACAAGGTTGTCCTAGATAGCGACTTGAGACCTTTCTTGCAAAGGCAAAGTCGTACCATTGGGAGGATCCCATCCTTTATCATGAAGGGGGGGATAATGTATGGAGTCGGTGCATTCCTCAGGAGGAGCACCATAGTGTCCTCACATACTGCCATAAGCTTGAGGTAGGAGGACATTATTCTGGGAGGAGGACAACACACCTTCAAGGATTTTGATGAATTCATGAAGAGGTGTACTGACTGTCAAAGGATGGGCACATGTGGACAACATGATATGATGCCGATGCAGCCCATTCACTTCTGTGAGTTTTTTGATGCATGGGGCATCGACTTCATGGGTCAATTCCCTAAGAGATAGGGATTCAAGTACATTTTGCTTGTTGTAAATTATGTGAGTCGTTGGATTGAGGCCATCACCGCTCGAGCCATAGATGCTAAAACCTATGCAGGTTTTTGAGGAAAAATATCATATCATGGTTTCGGGTACCTAGAGTCTTGATATCAGACGGGGGGACTCACTTTATCAATGACAAGGTAAGGTCCCTTGCTAACGAGTTCAGCATTGACCATCGATTTGTCACTTCATATCACCCTCAGACCAATGGTCTTGCTGAAGTATCGAATAGGGAGATCAAGATGATATTGCAGAAGGTTGTCCACCCATACTGAAAGGATTGGTCACAGGCTTTGGATTCGGTCTTGTGGGCCTATCGGACCTCCTTCAAGACACCTTTGGGTACATCTCCCTTTCGTCTCGTTTATGGAAATCCATGCCACTTACCTATGGAGATCAAGCACAAGTCACTTTGGGCAGTCACAGAGTTATTATTGGATCCCAAGAGTATAGGAGATCAGAGGAAAGCAAAGTTGGCAACCCTAGAGGAGTTGAGATATACAACCTTTTCAAGTAGCCTACAATACAAGGAGAAAGTGAAGATATGGCATGACTCGCATATCAACCATAAAAAATTTGAGCTAAACCAGAGAGTATGTCTATTGATTCTAGGTTGAGATTATTTCCAGGGAAATTACAAAGCAAATGGAAGGGACCATACTTGGTCAAAAAGATGCACGATAATGGACGCGTTGACATATCTGAATTGTCATCCGATTCCATCTTTCGGGTTAACGATCAGCGCCTGAAGCCATATCTTGATCATTATCCATTGATTGCTAACGTTTCCCCTATTCATTTTGCATGAGATGTGGTATTTAACTCACATCAATTGCATCTCATGCCAGATTTTCACTTCTCTTTCGCAGCTGTATAGATCCAGTTGTCCATATCATTCATTCTTTTTGTCTAATACCCATCTTCATCTCATGATTATCTTATACTTAGGGTGTGCTTTTCGCTAAGTATGGGGGTATCAGACTTGTGATTATTTATTTTTGAGTTCATTACCTCTGTTTGCTGCTTATACTTAGGGATATTTTACCCTAAGTATAGGGGAAGTAGTTCTCGTACATCCTAACCATCGGTTTTCCCCTTGTGTACAGACTTCTATACTTAGGATTATTTGATCCTAAGTATAGGGGGATCAACCCTCTACTCATTACATTCTTTTATTTTTCATTGCAGTATAGCCTTCTTTTCACTTCCCAATACTCAGCACGAGTTTTGTCCTCCGATCATCGCTCTTTGATCACTATGAGGACATCGCTCGAGCTATGTATAGGGGGTGTCGTATATATTGTATATATACTTTATCCAGAACTCGTACTTTGTGTGAGTGTGTTAATAAAATAAAATGGCTAAAAATCACAAAACTAAAAGTCACAAAAAAATTAATATTTTTCTTGTACATAAATGTTTGTAAATACCCATTTGTAAAAACTTTTTTTGTACAAACGTTTATAAAAATGTTTTTGCTTGTAAAATGTTTGTAAATATTTTGTATCAAAATTATGTATATAATACAAAATTATTGAAAAATGTTTGAAAAACAAAAGTTTGCAAAATTTTGTTTGTAAATGTTTTTATAAAACCTTTTTCCTTTTTGCATTAAAAATTTCATAAAAATTTTCATATTTTGAAAATTTTACACAAAAAGAGTTTTGTACATATTTGCTTGTTTACTCTTCTGAATCACAGGACATTTAAACTAGTCTGGAAATAAATTGGAAAATTGAGCTTTGTTAAGACCTTAATCCACTTAACTTCATAGGAACCTTATAGGATTTGGGGTTAAGACTTTTTAGGTCCATTAGTGACTTAATTCTTTGAGTCTACTAGGCTATGTTTACATGTCATCTTGATGAGCCTAAGTAGAACACTTAACAACGCACACATGACTGTCAAAGACAATATCTTGACTTGGACACACACCTTACAGATAGCTCAACAGAGATGAGGTGGTGAGGAGGCAGAATTCTTTAGCTTGGGGTAGCATACGAGGGCAGTACTTCTTGGTGGAACCTCTCGTCTTCCTCTAGGGAGGGATGTGCATCTCAACCTGGTCTAGTGGAATTGAGGTCTAAAGACAGAAGTCTGTGGGTGCAATAAAGCTTCAAAAGAGGAATAGTCTACTGGCTCAAGAGGAAAAACTCCTTATGTACATGCTACACCATGTAAATATGTTGTATATATGCACATCGAAAAAATGTGCAAAATCAAGAAAAACTCCAAAAAAATGGACATGCCTGATTGAAAATAAAATGCCTGCTGGAGTGTATATAATGAATAAGAAAAGCTTATGTATTCCACCTTCGCATCTCATGGAATCTTGCAGCTGGAGACTTAGCTGCACTTACTTTGCTCCAAGGGATACGTGGCTACACTGGTCACTGTCCATTATGTTCTTTCCACTCTTCTTGAGCTGGCTGAACTTGAACTTTGAAGGGAATACCCCGCTCCTCGAGGAAAGAACTGCTAGACTGAGGAATTAGAGTTACCTTGTTGAGGGAGGCTGTTTCTTTGTCATTTCTGATGTGAGGAGCTACATATCACTTACACAGTACAAGAAAAGATGCATAGTCATTAGAGTTTACGTATGTAGACTTGTTCTACCTGGTTTATTAAGGAGTCTTGACCATAGAATTGTGGAACTTGAAGGCTATTGAGTCTTAAGCCTATGTCCAAATAAGGTCCTGCCAAATTAATAATCCAAAGGTATGACTGAGCTCCATACTCCAATTTAATGAAGATAAGTTTAACATTCAACCGTGATTCCTTCTTTTTCTTTTTCTTTTTCTTGTTCTTGTTTTTACTTCTTTTTCAAATAAGTGTTTGCTTAGGGACTAGCAAAGGTAAAGTATAGGGGGTGTTGTATCCACAATTCTTACTCTTTATTCTTTTATTTTAACTCTTCTTTTTAGCAAAACCACATGTAAATACATGTAATGTGAATAAATTAGCTTTCTACATGCATGTGTTAATGATGCATAATCAGCATGATTTTTGCAAAAAGTAAAAGAATTAAAGAAAAAGAAAAAGAATGATGTATTTAGATAAAATATAGAGTGACCCAAACCCCAAGAGAAGGTAAAATCGTGACCTGATCGCAAAAGAAAATAAGTAGAGAGAGATAGGGTTCACTATGCATTGTACATATCACATATACTTGTATATAATATATGTTTATTTATTATTGATAAAATAAAATTATTTTATTCCTTTACACCATGTATATAGCTTTAGAAATAATATAAAAATAAAATAAAACCAAAAATAAAATTACCATATCTTTGTACAAAATACACTTGTATATACTACATTCACTATTTATTTTATACCCTTAAATAATTTATAAAAATAAACTAAAAATTATTTTATACTCCTAAAATCATGTTGTAAATAAATAAATATAAAATAAAATTATTTTGTAAAAATAATAAAATAAAAATACTTGTACGTAATACATATGTAAATTATACCTGTATATAATACTATATACTGTATATACATTATTTTATTTTCCATAAAAATAATTAAAAATCACAAAAAAAATAGTTTATAAAATAATAAACATTTTTATACACTTTTTTTTATTTAAGTTCATTTACAATTTTTAATTCTATTTTCTTTGATTTTTGTAAATTCTATTTTCTGACTGGTCCACATCGGACCATTGACCCCGGTCAACGGTCTCTTCTAGGCCGGGTTGGGTCGCATGTGCGTTGACGGTCTCTTCTAGACCGGGGCGGGTCGCATGTGCCTCGCTGGAGCATTTTCTCCACTTTTTGGCACCCTACCCAGAGCTTTGATTGACTCAATCCCTGCACCCGATTGTAGCCCTGACTTTCATGATCCTCACGGATCCCTAGGCACAACCGGATCTGCCTATGGTTCCACGATATGGTCCGATCTTCTAGGACCCTTGTGCAGCCTATATAAACTCTCTTCTAGCCTCCACAACACGATAGCTTATTCATCGCACCGCCACATACCTCTATCCTCCTTCAGGAAGGTGACAGCTTCCTAGAGGTGCCCTTGGAGTGTTGTTTGGAGGTTTGCTTGAGCGTGGCTCGTCGTGATGTCAGAGAGCCGCCACGAGAAGCACCTCGGCCAGCCACACCCGGGTTGAGGCCATAACCCCCTTCTCCGCTTCGCCTGGAGCTGTTGAACTCGTAAGAGTCCTCAGGTAGCCCCCTCACCCCTTGCATTTTCGTCTCACTCCGATTTTGCCATTTCATCACCGTCGTCATTCTGCTGCTCCGACCAATGGGTCGGAGCTCCGTTACCCCCCTCCCTCCATCCGCATCGATCGACATGTCTATTCACCCTACATCTCCTAGCACGATATGATCATCCTAAGGCTCCACCATTCGGTCGAGATTAGGCCCAGGTCTCTTTCCCCTACCTACGTTGGAGATCAACCCTCATCCACTATTGTTTCCTTTGCTTTCCTTGCACAATAACCCCGGTCGAAGGTCAGTCTTTGAGTCTTGAGTATACCCTGCGGGTTGAGACGCACTTAGATAGCCATCTGGAGTATCCTTTGCTCAGGCGGAGCAACTCCAGTCGGACCACCTTCGTCCCGATCATCCGTCGTCCATCCACCACATCGGAGCAGGCCATTCGATGCGGAAAGCTTCCAAGACACTACTAGACCCCCCAGACCTTTTATCGAAGCGTCGGATCTCCTCCCTCGCCTAGTTGAAGCTCGCTTGGTGTGAGTTCATCCAGCATCCCTTTTTGACATCTAATCTGACGCAGCCTGCCAGTTTGGATCTGAGCCGCACATCATCCCTTTTTCAGAATCGTCAGATGCGCTTAGTAATGGTCAATCCAAACTGTACACCTATGCCAACTTCTTGAGTCGTCAGATCCATTTGCTAGGGAATATCATAGCCGTCCACCTTCGCCCTCTCGTACGAGCGCCTTGTGTCCTCAGGGTATATTTCACATTTTATCCTGCAGGTTTTTGCTTTTATATTTAGTCCTCTAAATAAAATATGTAGTTAAGTACATTTACAGTCCGGACCTCATGCTTTGTGGTATTTCACTTTAGTCCCTCTGAGTCTAAAGCACGTGTGTGCTCACGTGTATTTTGGATTATTTACAGTTCCTACATTGAACTTCTTTGCTATTACTACTTGAATATTATGTTTTAAGAAATTGCATTTATATCCCTATGCGTTAGAAATTGAGCATGTGCGTGAATTAACTAGGCTATTTACAATATCGACCTGAGGCTTTCCTTGAGTGATATGCATTTGGTCTAGAAACTTAAAATAATTGCAAATAGGTCCCTGTGAACTGTGGTTAATTACGTACTTTGTATTGGACTTAATAAATATTAAATTAATTCTAAAAATTACCTAAAAATTAGTATTAGCTCCTACTAGTATGTAGTTTTTATTTTGATTTTATTAGATTAATATGATTGCATTTTCTATTTTTGAAAATTCAAAAACCATTAAAAAATTCATGTTTGCATTATAAAAATCTTAAAATTCGAAAAATGCTACAAAAATTCCATAAAAATTAATGTGCGTGCCTTTTATTGTGTTTAAATGTGTATTAAATTTGTTTGAAATTCATCATAAAAACCGTAAAAATATCAAAACAACCAAAATCTTATAGAAATCGTACAACATCAAAGAAAAATAAAAAATGTGATTTCAGTCTCTGTTGTTAGCTTCATACTTCTATTTTATCATAAAATTGCTAATTAGAATTTTGGGGAATTTTAATTATTTTTAATTTGCAGTTTCGTCCTAACTGCGCATTGTTTTGAGTCTTGAGCCTTATTTGATTTTTATAAAAACTCAAAAACATTTGAAAAATCCAGGAAAATTAACAAAACATTTTAAAATCCAGAAAACCCAAAAATATCTTTAGTTTTATATTTTGAGTATTTTTGAGTTGTTTAGAAATTACAAAGAGTGTTTGGTGTGTGTTTTAAGTATTTCTGTTTGCTTTCCTTTATTCAAAAAGTAAAAATTTGAAAAATTAAAAACCACTAAAAATAGTTATATTTTCGAATTTTGACTACTTCATACTTTTCTCGTTCTCCTTGGTTGATTAAGGACAACGACCTTTGCATAAATAATCCTCCTTAACCAATCTGGGAAATCGCATTGCCAGTCATTGTCTCAGGTATCTTATGGATGATATGAAGGGCTCTATTCAAACACATTGAATTGGCTCTTGAACATAGTCTCATGGAACCTAAAGAATTAAGTCAGGATGACCGTAAATATCTCCTATTCCAATCCTCAATGGGTTCCTTTGAAATTACATATACAAAGGCCTATTCCAAGCTCCAATCTTCAAACTTTATTTGAACTTGTTCAATCGTCTAAGATTACTCCGAAGAATGCACATATTATGTGCAATGCAATAGAATTTTTTGTGATGCAATTTTTCTGATTTTAAGCTTGTTATAATTTTTTGAAAAAGGTTTTGCAAATTTTTATGAAATGATTGCTTTTGCGAATATTTTTGGAATTTTTAAACATTCATATTTTTAGGGATTTTTTTGGCAAAAATAAATAGGTACAAATGTTTACACTGGAGTGCTTCTTATTATTTACAAGAGTTAGGGAATTGGATCGTGGGTGGTACGGAGAGGTGACACGATGCTCAATGCATAATTCTTGTGTTAGCTTCTTCACCTCTCTATTGATGAAGTGGTTACCCCTGCCAGATATCAGAATTTTAGGGATCCTGAACATAGCAGTGATGTGATCTTTGAGAAACTAACAGATGATACAACTGTCGGTGGTTCAGGTAGGGATAACCTCCACCCAATGGCTTGTGTAATCGACAACGAGCATAATATACTCAAAACCCTGACTATTAGGGAGAGGGCCCATGAATTTTATGCCCCATTCATCAAACACATTTGAGATCTGAATGTACTTAAGAGGCATTGTATCTCTCATTCCAATAGTACTGCTTAGTCGCTGACTGTCAATGCAAGGCTTGACAAAGTCTTCTGCGTCTTTGAATAGGGTAGGCCACCAAAGGCAGCATTGTAGAACTTTCGTTGTCGTTCTTCTTCCAGAAAGATGTCCTCCTGATTCTCTAGCGTGGCAATGTTCAAGGACACTATGGACTTCCTCCTGAGGAATGCATCTCCTCCAAACGTAGTCCACTCCCTTGCAAAATAGATATGGATTCTCCCACTGATAGGAATGAATATCTGACATGAATTTGCCGTCTTTCAGCTTCGACGAATCTTGTAGAGTTTTCTTGGATTCGAGATAGTTCATAATATTGACGAACCAAGGGAGCGAGGTAGCTAACAAAATGGCATTGATGAATCCACAATTCATCGTCTTTATTCTTTAATTTTAGCTTCATTTCCTTAGTCAAACACCTGTAAATACCCACTAATTTCATGAAATTACCATTTTGCATGCATTTGTTAAATATGCATTTGAACACTTTTTGTATTCAAAATAACAGAATAAAGAAGAAAAGAAAAAAAGAAAAGAAAAATAAAGGATGTGTTCATGGAATAAATGCAGACTGACCCGAACCCTGAGAGAATGTCAAGACTTGACCTGATTGACCATGAATAAAGTAGGGGGGAGATAGGGTCTTTAATCAAAAAAGTCAAAACAATAACTTGTAAATATTTTTCGATGTATATTTGTACAAACTTACACTATTTTATTTGTACATAAATTAACCATAAATTAGTTATTTTTATAAACAAAAGTTGTAAAAAAATGTGTTGTAAATAATAAAAATAATTGCAAAATAAAATAATGTACAGATTGCAAATAATCACACTCAAAAAAAACCGTAAAGCAACAATTGAATGATCAGTTCTGGCTCCATACGGACTCAAATTGAATCAAACTCACTTCCATTATACTCTAAATTAAATTATCTTTCAAATAACCATTGTTTCATAATTGTTAGAGTTATGGTTAACAAGTCGGTTTTCTGGGGTGTTTTGTGCAGTTTTACCACTTACATATTTGTATATTTATTCATATTTATTTATTATACATAATGTACATAATTGTAAATGTTATTTTCATTTAAAATAAAATAATAAAATTTAAAAAATAAAATTTAAAAAATTATTATTTAAAAATAATTTCCTTATTTATACATATGTATATTGCAGTATATGTATATAATATTTGTATACAAGTAATTTCCTTATATAAAAATAACCAAAAAATTAAATATCTAACAATAATTAATAATTAATTTAATTATGAAATTTATATTTAGATTTAATTATGTAATTCATTATTTGATTTAAAAACATGCCTTGTATATAAGATATTATTCTATACCATTAATAGCCACCAATAAGGTGGCTAATTAATTTCTATAAATTAATTATTTAATTTAATTTATTTAATTCTGAATTTCATAATTAATTATTTAATTTAATTATTTATTTCATTTAATTATTTAATTAACCAATAAAAGTCTTCCTTATTTGTAGATACTTTCCAATTTGATTTTTGCCTTCTTTTTAATGGGCTCCTCCTTCGTTATTCTTGACCAATCTTTGGTGGAGAGGAGCCCGATCTCCGAGAGCAATCTTGTCGAAGAACGGTGCCCAGCCTCCGAGCCGTCCGGTGACAATGAGTTGGCCCTCGCCGAGGCCATCACGGCATATCCGACCTCAAGGTGAGATTCAATTTTTCTGTCGTTTTTTTAGTGTAACCGTAGCATAGTTTTTATTTTCATCAAGCTCTTAGATCCTTAAAAATCCCAAAAAAATATCCATCTCACTTTGATTCGCCTCCGAACCCTATTTCTCATATCATCTTACGATCCATCCATTTCACGTTCTATCTCACACAACCACGCACCTCCGACAACGCAAGGTGGTCAGAGGCTCGGATCCATTCCTCATATTTTCTTCGGATCCCCGTTCTCTTCCTATTTTGTTTATCAATAAATAAAAATAATAAAAAACCATTTAGTTGTTTATCTTTGACATTTGTTTTCCATAAAAATAAAAAAATTAAAAAAATGTGTAATAAAAAAAATTCATTCTCTGTTTACAGTTCTCTTGCTTATATATATAAATTCTTTATATAGTCATGTTTACATAAACATAAAAAAACAAAACAAAAAAACAAAAAAGGCAACAACAGGTCTCCGTCGCACGATCGCCCCCTTTGACCCCGACGACAGCCACATGGTTGCGCTGCCCTGGCCATGCGTGGCGCCTCACCTCCCATGTGCTCCCTGTTGTCGAAGCCTCCTCCGCGGGCCGTCGCGTAGTGCGGCGCCTTCGCTGTCCAGACCTCTGTTGCGCGGTCGCCCAATCGCCCCGTGCCACTCCTCTACCGTGATATCGTGTGATGTCGCCCAAGCGCTTTGGTGCCCTCTGTGACCTTAGACCTCGGCGGTGCACCCCAACGGCTCCCTGCTGCCGAAGCCTCCCCCGCACTCGGTCAGCCCTACCGTGCCGCCTCGCGCTCCAGCCTCACACGCGGGCAGCGACCGATCTCCCCCTGTTTGGAACAAACAAAGGATCCCAAGAGAAGAACCCTAGTGGGGTTTTGAAATAAAAAAATCTTGGAAAAATTACAAAGAAGCCCCTGGAAGTTGTCAAATTTGTAAAAAGCCACTGTTCCGAAGCAAGTCACGTGCGATACACATATTCACTGGGTAATTTATATTCTGCCCACTTACTTATCATTGCCATATTTCATTAAGTGATTAAAAACATTTTTCTCATTGAGTTAGCCGATTAATTGGGGTCACAACGACCATTGACATATTTTGATACTTAACCCTAGTTGATCGGTCGCTCATCAGAATGGCGTCATTGCAGGGAAGTACGACTTTGTAGTCATTTTTCAGCTTTATTCTTCTTGTCTCTTTATATTATAATTGTTTTATGCCCTTCTTGTTTGCTTTTTATGCGAGAGACTGCTTGGAGGACGACTTGGAGGTTTTTTAGAGGACCCGTACAAGAAGGGGATCGGAGAAGAAAAGAAGACAATTATTTTATTTGAGAGAACATTTAGACTTTGTTGTAATAATTTAGACTGTGAGCTGTAGTTGGACTTGGACATTTTTCGGGGTCTATTTTGCCAAGTGTCGATGCACTTGGGGGACCTCTCCGTTGTTTTCCGTGTTTTCTTGATTTCACTGTCATAACTCTCTATTTGATTCTCGTGGTTTTGGCCCCTAGACGTAGGATTTTTTGTTGATTATGATGTAAATAGCTAAGGCCCAACACCTAATTGATTATATGTTCCTATAGAACGTAATTGAACCTTGCAAAAAAAATAATAACTTAAAAAGTTAGCTTAATTGAATTTGAGACCATGTGCCGTGAGGAGTCACATACAACGCTAGCAGGACCCGTTGTGGCGGGCACCGAGTGACTCCATAGATCGGACTCCGGACTCAATTCGATTAGCTAACTATTGTTCTTTACGATCAATAGAAGCTGCTTGTCTAAGGCCGATTTCCTCGTGCATCATATAGTTAGTTTACTTTCTGTATTTAATTTATGCACGGGTCATATTGCATGTAGAGTGATGGAGCAAGGTACGCATTTCTATCCCTGCATGCATCATTGTATTTGACCGTGCATCGTCTTTTTCAACTTCCTCCCTCTATTTTTGGACTCAAATTAATCAAAGAGGAAATCACAAAGCTCGTTAGACATTGTTATTGGAAAAAATTCAAAAAAAGTGAAAATCAAAAAAATTAAAAATTGGGACTGCTAATTGAACTTGACCCTTAAAAATAACGGAATTGATTCACCATTGTTTTGGAAGAGCAAACCCCTCATTATTTGAGCTTTTAGTTGCTCGCATACACACTAAGGTTAGTGCCCCAATCCTATAAGCCAACCCAAGTGATTGTACAACTTTTGTCTAATCACTAAACTCCAAAATTGAAAAGATAAAGACTGAACTCTCACGATCAGATTTTTGTTGAGTTGGTGAACTAAGGATTTACTTTGTGTATTGGATGTCTTTGGTGTGAGTTGATTACGTTTATCTTCTTTGGATCATTAGCAGTCACCTACTCTCTCCTTCACTCTCTTTCATCTCACCCTCCCTCCCTTCATCATTCTTTCCTCTCGTCATGATGGGCCACACTCCATTCCAGCCGGATTTTGCAGCTTCTTCATTTCATGCCTATCATTACTGCCCACTCTCTTGGGAGGTTGGAACTCCGACCGACATCCCATCTTCTCCCTTCCCACCTTCCCCTTCGGGACATGTTGTGAGTGACGCCCAAGGAGACTAGATTGACCAAATACGAGACCTGGGCGATCATCTTGTTGAGATGAAAGTGCATTCCATAGTAGATCACATGAAGCAGTTGCGGGTTTTAGATGCTGATGATTCTGGCATGATTGAACATTATTTAGGAGACGAGCAACCACACTTAGGAGCTCAGTATAGGTCTACATTGAGTCCCTTCATTCTAGATTTAGAGTTCATTGATCTACTGCTGAAGTTTTCAGGGGAAGTTCACGAGGAGCCTTATTTGCATATCGATGAGTTTGAGGAGTTTTGTGGATCACGATCATATTCTGATATCACTTCTGAGGACTCTATGTTAATGACCTTCCATATCGCCATGAGGGGGATGTCCGCCGAACAGATTGCATTCGTCATTACCTCGTGTGGTGGTTCACACCACATTCCCGACCTGGATTTATTTGAGACCATCTTGGGAACTATTTCAGACATCCCACATTCACGAGATGATTTATTCGGGACAACACACGAGGAAGATATGACACCAGTTGAGTGTATGACACTTCATGCCGATTCAGACAACACACACCATTCAAAGGATATGGATGCTACGACTTTTCATATGATGGATGTTTTGACTACCACTGTGAGTTCCCAGAGCCGGACACTAGTCGAGTTCCTGTTGCTCTTACAACCAGATTTTGAGCGAGTCCCACACTTTCACGTCAAAGATTGTTGGATTCTAGATCTGTTAGGATCCCAAGAAATAGAGGAGGAGCCCACATCTCAACCATCCTTTGAGTCATTTCGGTGTCCATGTCCAGTTGATTCAGTGTCCTTTCATCAGAAGATTTTCGCAGATTTAGATACATTTTTGGATCCATCTCAGCATGAAGTGCTTGATGAGGGACACCATTTTGATTTGTCAGACTTAGATAGTCCTGTCTTCGAGTCGTGTGTCCTCCAACTTGATGAGGTCGATATATTTTTGGAGGACTTGATATTTGGCAGCATAGACCCCTAGTTCAATGATTCAGCATTACTCCTCAAGGGTTATCTGCGGGAGGATGTCACAGACCATGTGTACCGGGTTTTACTTTCTGGGAGTGTATCCGATCTGTCAGATCATAAGACCGAGTCTTTTGCTATTTCTGATCATGAGTTTGATTTTTCTCTCCTCGACGACCCTCGCGAGGATGACCCGATCTTTGAGGTATTCAATGATTTTACTGATTTGTCTACATTAACATCGGATATCAACCTTTTTAGTAAGACTCCTGATCTTGATCTTCCTTATCTATTCGAGACAGTAATGGACGTAGAGGATTCCCTGATAGATCCTTCCTTCTTGTTCGATTTCTTCGGCTCCATCCATTCACTCCATTCAGACCTTGAGCCAATGATTTCTTTTGTACTACCAGAGTATGATCATAGATCATCTTCTCTTTTCCAGGTAGTCGACACCCACGTGAGTGCATATTCGGGTTTCTCTTTTGACCATCTTGAATACTTTGTTGTTCTCACACCGAGACGACAATAGCAGTATGGTATTCGCATTACAGATGTCGTCATGATCCTCGATACTACGTTATCTTAGCATTTGCGCCCAGTTAGTGGCGTAAACTCTAGCGCTTGTTGAGGGGCACCTCAACATTGTCCTACTCACATCTTTATAGATCATTATGTCCATATTGCACATTCTTTTGTCTAACACCCCATCTCCATCCTATGATTATGCTATACTTAGGGTGTACTTTACCCTAAGTATAGGGGGTGTCAGACTTGTGATTATTCTATCTGATTCTTTTTACCTCTGTTTTGCTACCTATACTTAGGTATATTTTCCCCTAAGTATAGGGGAGGTAGACATTGTACATTCTACTCCTCGGTTTTCCCCTTGTGTACAGTCTTCTCTACTTAGGATTACTTGATCCTAAGTATAAGGAAAACACCGACTTCTATTGATTTCATTCTTTTATTGGACGTTATAGTATAGTATTCTTTTCACTTCCCAATACTAAGCACGAGTTATGTCTTTCTTTGCATCTCTTTGATCACTATGAGGACATAGTTCGAGCTCAGTATAGGGGGTGTCGTATATATTGCATATATACTTTAGCCATAACTCATGCTTTCATTTTTTATATGGCTAAAATATTGTATAAATATGTGACAAATTCAAAAAAAATAAAAAAAAGATGCAGATATTTCCTCAAAATTCTTTTTATATATACTGATTAATAAGTCAGGTTAAAATATTTTGAAAAATATTTTGAAAGTAATTTGAAAATCTATTTGAAAAATCTTTTGAAAACTATTTGAAAAATGTTTGAAAAATATTTTCAACCTTTGTAAAAACATTTGGTTTGTAAAAATTTTCTTTTCTTTGTGTAAAAAAAATTATTTTGTAAAACTATTTGCAAATGTTTTGAAAATGGTTGAACAATTATTTTGAAAATCTATATATACTGTTTGAAAAATGTTTGCAAAACTGCTTTCAAATCTTTGTAATGATTGTAAAATTTTTTGAAAATTATTTTGGACTATAGTTTTAAAAATTATTTGTAAAATTATTTTCAAATAAGTTTACAGAATATATGCATTACACAAAAAATCCAACTGTATATATATACATGTATAAATTACTTAAGTTGTAAATCCTTTCACCTAATTCTTGTAAATAATTGACTCACTCCTGTGTAAATATATGCATCTCATCCCTAACCCTTATTAAAAAAATCATATATACTTGTATATATTACTAACCTTTTGTTTAAAAAAACTACAAAGCCCAAAAGTTTTAAAAGAATTTTTATAAAAAACTCTTTTTGCATTGCATCATTTTTCAAAAATCCATAAAAAGTTCAAAATTAGAAAATTGATTCACAAAAAGATTTTGCTTTCTTTTCTTTGCATTGTACATATTTCTTGCATTAGCATGTGCATTTTTCACGATAATTTTGACTTTTAAACTAAGTCTGGAATAAAATTGAAGAATGGAGCTTAGTTGGACCTTAATCCACTTAATTTCATAGGAACCTTATAAGAACTGGAGATAAGACTTTTCATGTCGTAGTGACTTAATTCTTTGAGTCCATAAGACTATGTTCACATGTCATCTTGATTAGTCTAAGTAGAATATTTAACAACACACGCATGATTCTTTCAGACCGTGGCTTACCTTGGACAAGCACTCTACACGTAGCTCTTCATGGAGGAGGTAGTGAGGGGGCATAATCTTTTGGCTTGGGGTAGCATACGAGGGTAGTACATCTAGGTGGAACCTCTCGTCCTCCTCTAAGGAGGGATAGGTACGTCTCAACCTGGTTTGGCGATGTTGAGGTCTAAAGTTAGGATGTTGTGGGGTTGCAATAATGCTTCAAAAGAGGGATAGTCTACTAGCTCAAGAGGAAAAACTCCTCATGTACATGTTGTGCCTTGTATATATTTTCAAAAAAAGAGAGGAAAAAACGCAAAATCTCCAAAAGTGGACATGCCTGATTGAAAAGTAAAACACCTGTCGGAATGTATATACAAATGAAAAAAAAGAATAAGAGCTTTAGAGTCAAATGTTTTTAAGCTTGCAGCGGATGACTTGACTACACTGGTCATGCATCCAAGGATAGGTAACTACACTGGTTACCGTCCATTCTCTTCTCCATCCCCTCTTCTTGAGCCGGTTGTACTTGAACTTAGAAGGGAATAACCCCGCTCCTCGAGGAAAGAGTTGCTAGACTGGGGATTAGAGTTACCTTATTTAGAGAGGTTGTTTCTTTGCTACTTTTGAGATGAGGAGCTATATTTCACTTACACTGTACAAGTAAAGATTCATAGTCATAAGAATTTGTGTGTGTAGACTTGTTCTGACATGTTTGATTGAGGAGACCTGAATAGGAGTCTTGTGGAACTTAGAGGCTGTTCGGTTTTAAATACATTTCCCATTAAGGTTTCGACACATTAATAATCCAAAGGTCTGACAGAGCTCCATACTACAATTTTATGAAGATAAGTTTAAAAGTCCACATTGTTCTAACTTCTTTCATTTTTCTTTTCTTTATTTTTGTTTTCACTCATTTTTCAAATAAGTATTTGCTAAGGAACTAGCAAAGGTAAAGTATAGGAAAATGATGAATACACGATTCATCGTCTTTATTCTTTCATTTTAGCTTCATTTCCTTAGTCAAACACTTGTAAATACCCACTAATTTCATGAAATTACCATTTTGCATGCATTTATTAAATATGCATTTTTAACACTTTTTGTATTCAAAATAAAAGAATAAAGAAGAAAAGAAAAAAGAAAAAAATAAAGGATATTTTTATGGAATAAATGTAGACTGACCTGAACCACGAGAGAAGGTCAAGACTTGACCTGATCGACCAGGAATAAAGTAGGGGGAGATAGGCTCTTTAATCAAAAAAATCAAAAAAAATAATTTGTAAATATTTTTCCATGTATATTTGTACAAAACTTACACTATTTTATTTGTACATAACTTGACCTCAAATTAATTATTTTTGTAAAAAAAAGTTGTAAATAAAAATGTGTTGTAAATAATAAAATAATTGCAAAATAAAATAATGTACATATTGCAAATAATCACACTCAGAAAAAGTTGTAAAGAGATAATTGAATGATCGATTACGACTCCATACGGACTCATATTGAATCAAACTCACTTCCATTATACTCTAAATTATATTATCTTTCAAATGGTTTCATAATTATTGGAATTACAGTTAAAAAGTTGGTTTTCTCGGGTATTTTGTGCAATTTTACCACTTACATATTTGTATATTTATTCATTTTTTATACATCATGTACATAATTGTAACTATTATTTTCATTAAAAATAAAATAATACAATATAAATAATAAAATTAAAAAAATTATTATTTAAAAATAATTTCCTTATTTGTACATATGTATATTGTAGTATATGTATATAATATTTGTATACAACTAATTTCCTTATAAAAATCACCAAAAAAATTAAATATATAACAATAATTAATTAATTTAATTTAATTATAAAATTTGTATTTAGATTTAACTATTTAATTCATTATTTAATTTAAAAATATGCATTATATATAAGATATTATTCTATACTATTAATACCCACCATTAAGGTGGCTAATTAATTTCTATAAATTAATTATTTTATTTAATTTATTTAATTCCTAATTTAGTAATTAATTATTTAATTCCTAATTTAGTAATTAATTATTTAATTTAATTATTTATCTAATTTACTAATAAAAGACTTCCCTATTTGTATATACTTTCCATTTTGATTTTCGCCTTCTTTTTAATGGGATCCTCCTCCTTCATTATTCATGATCAATCCTTGGTAGAGAGGAGCCCGATCTCCGAGAGCGATCTTGTCGAAGAAGGGTGCCCAGCCTCCGAATCGTCCAGTGACAGCGAGTCAGCCCTCGTCGAGGCCATCACGGCGTATCCAACTTCAAGGTGGGATCCAATTTTTCTGTCGTTTTTTTAGTGTAACCGTAGCATTATTTTTATTTTCATCAAGCTCTTAGATCCTTAAAAATCCCAAAAATATACATCTCACTTTGGTCCGCCTCTGAACCCTATTTCTCATATCATCTCACGATCCCTCCATTTCACGTTATATCTCACGCAACCACGCACCTCCGACCATGCATGGTGGTCGGAGGCTCGGACCCATTCCTCATATTTTCGTCGGATCCTCGTTCACCTCCTATTTTATTTATAAATAAATAAAAAAAATAAAAATATTTATTTGTTTATCTCTAACATTTATTTTGTAGGAAAATAAAAAAAATCAAAAAATATATAATAAAAAAATTTCGTTCTTTGTTTACAGTTACGTTGCTTAAATAAATATATATATATAATCTTCATACAGTCCTGTTTACATAAACATAAAAAAATAAAAAAGGCAACAGCAGGTCTCCGCTGCACGGTCGCTCCCTTTGTCACTGACGGCAGCCACGCGGTTGTGCTGCACCGGCCACATGCGGCGCCTCGCCTCCTGCGCGCCCCCTGCTGTCGAAGCCTCATCCGCGGGCCGCCATGCAGAGCGGCGTCTCCGCTGTCCATACCTCTGTTGCACGGCCGCCCGACCACCCTGCGCCCCTCCTCTGCCGTGATATCGCACGGTGCCGCCCGAGCACTCCGACGCCCTCCATGACCTTAGTCCTCGTCGTCGCACCCCAGCGACCCCCTATTGCCGAAGCCTCCCTCGCACCCGGTCAGCCTTGCCGCGCCGTCGTGCGCTCCAGCCTCGCATGTGGGCGGCGACCGAACTCTCCCTGTTAGGAACAAACGAAGGATCTCAAGAGAAGAACCCTAGTGGGGTTTTGAAATAAAAAAATCTTGGAAATATTACAAAGAAGCCCCTAGAAGTTGTCAAATTTGCAAAAAGCCCCTATTCCAAAGCAAGTCATGTGCGATGCACATGTTCATTGAGTAATTTGCATATTCTGCCTGCATACTTATTTATTGTCATATTTTAATGCAGATACTTTGAGTAATTACGTTTTAGTCCATGTATTCTAGACTTTAATTTGCTTGCTCTTTTCATCAAATCAAATGCTTTTATTATTCTAAAAATTCTGTAAAAATCATGTTATGTTCATGTTGCATTGTTCTTCATTGTGTAAATTTTTCATTGCATTTTGTTTTCATTTGATATTTAGAAAAACAGTGTCTTTTTGTTTGTCTATATTTAAGAAAATCATAAAAATTCAAAAATTTGCTTAAAAATTCCAAAAAATTACTATAGGTGTATTTTATTTCCCTTTAATTTCTATCTAATTTTCGTGCATTAATAATTTATAAAACTCAAAAAATATGAAAAACTAAAAAACTTAAAAACTGTAGAAATTCTAGAAAAATCCAAATTGTGATTTCAGTCTTTGTGTTGATAATTGTTTGTACTTTATCTAAAAATAAATTCTAGGAGTTTTGGGCACTTAAATTATGTTTTAAGTTGCAAAATATTCTTGGATGTGCATTGTTTACGTTTATTACCACTTTTTAATTTTTATAAAATCACAAAAACATCAGAAAAATTTGAAAAAAAAATACAAAAAACATTTTAAAATATATAAAACACAAAAAAAATTCTTTGAATTTTATTATTATTATTGGATATTTTGAAAAATACAAAAGAGTGTGGTGTGTGTGTTTTTGTCCCTTTGTGCATATTGTTCCTAATTTGAAAATAAAAACAAGTTGAAAAAGAAAAAAACCACTAAAATGTGTATTTCGAAATTTGCCTACAAAGTTTTTAAATCGTGCTCCTTGTATTCGACCGTGGTGGATATACCAGGTAAATTGAATAGCAAAAATCGCTTGTTTGACATTTGATTGTTTGATATTTCTTTTGAGTGGTTTAACATCTTTTTTCCGTTGACCATGCTTGGTGATTTGGGTCACAACGACCCTTGATTGTTTCATACTTAACCTGAGTTGTCAGGCGCGTCATCAGGCATCATCTGGAAAACTTTCTGTTATAGGAAGTAGGCTCTGCTCAGGGGCGTCTTTCTCTTGTAAACTTGGCAAGTGATCGGCCACTACATTTTTAGCTCCAGGTTTATCACGAATTTCAAGGTCAAATTTCTAAAGCAGAAGGATCCATCTGATGAGTCTCAATTTGGAAGCCTTCTTTGATTGTAGATACTTGATGGTCGAATGATCTGTAAACATGATAACATTAAATCCAAGCAAATGGGGTCTAAATTTCTCCAATGCAAATACCATTACCAGCAGCTCCTTTGCAGTTATAGTGTAGTTTCGTTGAGCTTTATTCGAGTGTTCTGCTAGTATAATGAATGACAAATGGAATATGATCTCTCCTCTATCCTAAAACTGCCCCAATAGCATAATTATAAGCGCTTGTCATGATCTCAAATGGTAGAGACCAGTCTGGTAGTTGAAGGATAGGGGCTTGAGTGATTAATTCTTTCATCTGAGAAAAGGCCTAGAGTACTCTGTCATCTACAATAAAGTCTGCCTCCTTACCTAGAAGCTCGGTCATGGGTCAGGCAATTTTGTTGAAATCTTTGATGAATTGTTGGTAGAAACCGATGTTCCCTAAGAATGATCAGACCTTCTTTAAATTTATTGGTGGATCTAGATTCGAAATCACTTCCACCTTCGTAGGATCAACCTCCATGCCATGCTTCGAGATGACATGGATGAGCACAATACCTTCGGTCACCATAAAATGTCTCTTCTCCTATGAAAGCATAAGGTTCACTTCACAACACCATTTAAGGAATTGGTTTAAATAAGATAAACACTGATCAAAGTTGTCTCTATAGGTCGAGGAATCATCCATAAAGATCTCGAGAAAATTGCCAACCGTATCTGCAAAATCTACCAACATACATCGCTGGAATGTTGCTGGAGCGTTGCACAAATCGAACAGCATTCTACGGAAGGAATATGTCCCTAATGGACATGTAATGATTGTTTTCTCTTGATCTTCAGGAGCTATGGTGACTTGATTATAACCAGAGTATCCATCCAAGAAATAGAAGTACTCCTTCACGGCCAGTCTTTCGACTATCTGGTCGATGAAGGGGAGCGAGAAATGGTCTTTCTTGGTCGCTAAATTCAGACATTTGTAATATACACAGACGCATCAGGATGTCAGAACTCTGGTTGCGATCTCCTCTCCTTTGTCATTCTTAAAGAGGGTGATCCCAGATTTCTTGGGCACAACATGCAGGGGACTCATCCACTTTGAATCGAAGTTGGGATAGATGAATCCCGCATCACACCATTTTGTGATTTCGTTCATCAGAACCTCATAGAGATTTGGATTCAATCTACACTGGAATTCACAGGAAGGCTTGATGTCCTCTTCAACGTATATGTGATGCGAGCATAGTGATGAGTTGATATCATGGAAATCTGAGATTTTTCAGTCTATGGACATGCGGTTTCATTCTAGTACTTAAGCAGACGAGATTCTCGTTCCTCGGTTAGTTGTGAATTGATGATTACGGGGAACATGTTCAACGTACCCATAAAGAAGGCATGCTTCATATTTGTGAGAAGTGGCTTGAGCTCAGGTGGGGCTAGATTCAACTCTATGGTGACTTCAACTACTGTGTAGGGCAATGGTGCCGGATCTTTCATTTGTAGTGTGTCCACCATGGGCATTATAGGCTCTAAGTGTAGTGCTACAAAGAATTCATCGATGATCGGATCTTGTTCACAAAATTTTTCAATATTGTCCTCTTGCTCTGCCAAGGACAGGTGGCCATAAATGCATTCATCAGGAAATTCAGCGAATATCTCATCATCATGGACATTTGGAAACTCGACTATGCTATCCAAGACTTCCTCTGTGGAGAGGAATGCTCGGGTCTCAATATCACCCATAAACAGATTTGAATCGCATATTTCCGCTAAAACGTCACAGTCTTTTATTCGTTGTTCTGCTGGCTCACTTTCATCTGATGTCGTTGTTGAAGGTTTCAGCACTTGGATCATATCAATCGGCACTTTATCATTGTTCGAATGGAAGGTTGTTTGCACGGTGCCATAGTTCACTACTGCTTCGGCTGTTCGAAGGAATGCTTGTCTAAGGATTATCGAGGTATGTGGAAGAGGAATTGAAGTGTCCATATTCAGAATGATGAAGTTCGTAGGGAACTGCATTCCCTGAATGGTGACGATGACATCTTCCAAAATTCCTTGGGGCCGCTTGATGGATGTATCTACGAACAACATAATCACTCTAGTAGACTTGAGCGATCCCAATCCATATTCTTTGAGTAGTGAAGTAGGCATCATGTTGATTGAGGATCCACTATCAAGTAGAGTTCGATCGAACTCTTGACCAAACATTTGACATCTGACAAGATGAGCTACCATATCATTCTTTTTCATCAGGAGATTGTTGATCACGTTTATTATAGCTGTAGTGAGGATAGCTTCAAATTTCTTTCACGAGTTTTACACAGTTGTCTCCTTGAGGTACCTGCCTCCTTTAAACCTTTCTTGATATTTGTCTTGTACTTGATGGCTTTGAGAAGAGGCATTTTAAAAACAATATTCTTAATTATTTCCACCACATCGGGGTCAGACAAGGCAGTTTTTAAATTTTTATTTTTTTGGATTGTCTCATTGCATCTGAAATGGGATATGTACAGATCAAAAGCAATAACAAGAATAGTGTTCGCATTTAAAAAAAATCTGTGCCCATATCAGGCTGTACATGTGGATGACTAAAATGAGCAGGGTCATCCAGAAAAGGTGGCCATCCAAAATCTTCAGGCTAGGCTCTATTGGCTAGTGTCGGATCAACTGCAGGAGAAGTCTCCTCCAAGGCTGATTGGTTGGTGCTTCGGATGCTACCGTTGGTGCTATCTTTTTGGTATTTTTATATTGCTGGTTTTTTTGACTTTTGATGGTGCTTCTCCTCCTTCTTCTTCACCCGACCCAGCTACTGGTTTGGCTTATGCAGAAGAAGATGATGACTCGCCCGCAGTTGCTTTATTCTTCCCCTTACAAGTGGTTGATGGTTGCAAGGTCCTACTGCTCCTGAGAGTGACAACATTAGATAAAAACAAATCATTCATATCTGAATCTTTAAGATCAAAGGAAACTTCACAGACTACCACCTCTTTCTTCTTAAAATTATTGGGATTTGCCTCCACCTGTGTTGGAATGGGGGTCTTGGCTGCGGTGAGATCATCCAATTTCTAGCTAACATCTACAAGGCCCTTAACAAGCTGGGCCAGGCAGTCCAAGGTGGGGTTCACAGCAGCAGTCCGTGCTGGCCATGCCGATACTGTATACGGTACTAAGACTACTGGTTGGAGTGTTGAGAGGGAAACTGAGGAGAATGGTGTTGCTGGTACTACTGAGGAGGATGCTGATATGGGATAACCGAGTATTACCGGTCCTGTTGATATGGATGATACAATGATTATTGATATTGGTTCTATCTCCAATTACCATGGTACTATGGAGACAGCTGGTGTTGTTGGTATTGAGGTTGGTCGTGCTAGACAAATCTCCCTCCTTGCTGTTGAGGGAACTGGCGGGAGTTGGTAACTTGACCTTGCCGAGGTCCACTTGGACGGGTCAGTTGCACATCGTTCGACCGTATGCCATTCACCTCCAAAATGAGAGGTGGTGGAGGGGAGATCTGATCTGGAATGTATTGGGGCTCCAGCTGGTAGATGACTAGCTGCTACTGTGACTCCTGTGGAGGTGTTGGCTCTAGGTCTTGCACGTAGTAGATGTGCTGAACCGCTGGCTGGGGTTGAATCGACTGATGAGGCTGTGGTGGTGCTTGTTCCTTCATCTCAACTGGAGTGGGAGCTGATGCAGACATGAAGTTGCAGGAACTGATTGTGCTCACTAGCATCTCCGACTGCTTGGTGATTTGATCTAGCTTGTCCAGGTGTTATATCCTCTGTTCGATCACAGTAAGTTTTTTTAGATCCTGTGATCGCTTCTAGATTATATCCACTTTTGACAGATAGCTCCCAATTATGCTCAGATTGGAGCTCTCATCCATGTCTGTCTTGTGAGATGCTGACATATGCACATGCTTTTGAATACTCTAGGGCTGACGCCGATAGGCACGGAACGACGATAAGGCACGTCTCCTTCGGCCATTTCCTCAAAGATCTGCCAGATGACGTCCTCATCTTTGTTGAAATTTGAGCTTCCACATGCGGCATCCACGAGCTTCTGACTCTATATTGTAAGTACCCCAAAGAAGTGTTGGACCAGGTTTGTCCGTGGAATATCATGATGGGGACATTTCTCTTGTAACTCTGTAAACCTTTCCCAAGCTTCATGGATGGATTCGTTTGTGGCTTGGGTGAAATTTGCTATGCAGGCACACATCTGATTAAGTTGCCCAAGAGGATAGTATTTGTGCAAAAAGGCTGACTTCAATTCTTCCCAGGTCGTGATGACCTTCCCCAAGTGGTTCATCCAATAAAGGGCCTTATCCTGAAGGCTGAAGGGGAATGTTGTCATCTTGACAACGCCTAGTGTATACCAGGGTAGTGAGTCGTACCACAGATGCACCCGAACTATTGTATATGAATATAAGATTCTTCATTAACATTCCCCGGAAGGTCGGTAGAAGTGCCAGGAGTTGAGGCTTCAATTCAAAATGAGCATGGATTGCGGGAATCTGGGCCCATTCAGTGATTTGTCCTGCCCCGGGATTTTATGTCTCTTTGAGAGTCAGCTTGGGCCACTCTCCTCTATGCTACCTTAAGGTTCCTCTTCAAATCCTCCTCCCTGGTTGTTTCTTCTTCTCCTCAAGTCATTGAGCTTGTCCTGGAAAGCGGCCTATGTTAAAGCATGGTCCGTGAGCTGCTGTTGGACTGCCTGAATAGAGGCTAGGATCTGGGCATTCACAATGTTTTGATCTGTCTGCCGGTTCTAATCTGGCTGAGGTGGTTGATGTGGTCCTTTCCCTTTTCCTCTGGGAGCCATTTCTTTTTCTAATCCTAAGTTTGATTCTATCAAAGTTTCTAGCTCCAAATTGGGCTCTTGATCTACAAATGGAATAATGCATCGATCGGTCTATATGGAGGCACCAGATGTGACAAATCGGTCTGTGTTAAGATCAACATAGAACTTCATTAAGGATGGTGACGTGTAAGGAGTGAAATCTATTACCATCTAAAATGGGAAAAGTTCAGGATAAGAGTGATCCCGGATTATTGGAGAAGATGGGGAATCTGGAGATCGGTTCATAGAGTCTGAACTGGGTTCTCGAGAATCATCTCAAATTATTGGAGAAGACGAGCGCATGGAATCGCTGTAGGTGTCGATCGGGTCTTGACTAAGCCATCCATGTGTCACCATCTTGAGAGTCAAGAGGAAGATTGATTTGGAGGAATGATATGGGGGTCAAACAAAGAATAAAGGGAATGTAAAACAATAGAAGGCTATAAATGAGTATGGGATAAAATGAGGAATATAACATATGAAAAGTGAAGAAGGCACAAAATGTGCATGACTGATCTTTTAACCTTAATCTAATCCAAACAAACACAAAACAAGGATAGGTTCACCCACACAACACATGAAGCCACAAGAGTTCAACTATTTTTATCTTTTCAATTTTATTGTTATTTTCAGGCAATCTTATAACAAGTCCTTATGTATGCTATCCCTATAGAAGCGTGAGTACTGTCAGTCAAGCATCCCTTACTTCTTCCACCTCCTTGGTAACCTATGATATGCATGCTGAAAGGTCCTTGATCTCGTGCATCGGTGTCTACTCATCTAAATAAATAGAGATGGGAAGCTGATATGCGAAACCAATACTTCGGACCTTGCTTGCAACGGAATCATCCATGAGCATGCAAGGACCTACTCGGACGAAAACCGACGAGATAGATACACCCATGAGGGTGTGGCCTAAGCTCAGTACTTCAGACCAAGTCAGATGATCCACACTAGGCGGGAACACCGTACTCGACGAGTCTCTACTCAGTCATGTACGATAGAAGCACCAATACTTCGCCAACCCAGGTAATAATCAAGGCACCACAGATCGAGATTTGGGATCTTATCCTTAGTGGGTTGCGTCTCACTCTGCCTGGAAAGTACCTGAAAATAATGTGGGCTTTGTGCACCCCAAATAATGAATGGTTCGTTATGAATTTTAATTAAGGTCAAGTTTATTTAGTAGTCCCTTTTTTAATTTTTGAGTTTTCATTTTAAGTATTTTTCATAGCAAGCCGCCTAACGATTTCTTAGTATTTTTCCTTTATGTCCTAGGCGATATAGGGGGAGAGGATGGAAAAGGCGTACAAGTGGTTACATAAATAAAAATCTCTCCTTAGTGACTAATGATGCATGCAAAGATAGTATTACTTACAGTGTTTCCCAGCTCTCCTCATGTGGGATGCAAGGCAGAATTGAAGTAATTACACTATATGGCGATATGCAGAAGCGAGAAAACATTCTAAATAATAGTTACTATTATCGAGAATAACGAAATGCTGATTACTCAGAAGTGAGATCCAAAAGTCTGGTCTCCAAAGAGCATCAGTGTCCGCCACAACGGATCCTGCAAGCGCTGTATAACACTTATCTCGATGTTCGATCTCAAGTCCAAATAACCAACAACTAATTTTGACTAAGTCCAAGCTCGTATCACTATAGGTGCATGCAATATTATTAGGATTTTGGACCTACCTACCGAGTCAAGCAACCTAATGTCTAAGGGCTCACTCACAGAAAACAAACATAAACAAAGGCAGAAAGCTCAAAATGCGTGAAACAAAATAAAATAAAGGTGATAAAACACGAAAAATCCGATACGAGGCCCCTAGGTGAACAAACACCCAAGCACTGGACCTCGTGTGGTGGAGAGAGTTGTGTCCGAATTAATTACAAATTATTTTGCAAAAATTGAAATCTCTCTCTCACAAAAGATAGAAAATGCTATGCCCAAGTCTTCTCTTTTCCTTTTTCCCTGCTCTTCTCTCCTGCTCACTCATGGTCGGCTCACAAAGAAAAGGCCGACCTATGCTCATCTTGGGTGTGCCCACCTCCTAAGAGATAGTCGTCACCAAGAGATCCCTTGCAAGAAAGATCAACAAGAAATATGGATTTGAACAGTCATACATTTATCAGAGTTAAAGAGGTAGAGAATAAAGACACAATAATACGCAACTATGTATATACCAAAATGTGCTACAATCCATTGTTCCCCGTTAACGGTGCCATTTGAAAAAGCTATAGGGATCCTATTGGTCGTGTACTCCACACAAGATGGGAGCACAGTCGTCAAAGTGACCGACAAGAACCTGGGGCTAATTCAACAATCAACACACACAATATATCAATCAATGTAGAAGCAGGTGTGATTCAAAATTTAATATAAACCCTACAAATAAATGTGTGTATAGTGAATAGAAGAGTAGGGTGTTGAACAAAGGGAACAAGCGATGTAGCACTCCTATATTATTTATGAATAAGTGATGGATAAATAATACAAAGTACATATGTATATAGATATGCACAATATAAATCAAAGTATGTGGGTATTTTATTTTTTAAAATTTTGTTTTATATATATAATTTTTTATTGATTTTAATTTTATGATTTTTATTTTTTTATATTTTTCATAGTTTGATTTTTTCTTTTAAATATATATAATATAGTATATATAAGACTATATATATAATATAGGTTAATGTGATTATAAGTACTCATAAAAATACAAGAAATAAAATCTTTTTGGTTTTTAATTATTTTTAATTATTTTTTGTATTTTTGTGGGAATTTTTCTATTTTTTGGATTTTTTAAAATAAAAATACCCTAATCAGGGATTTAATAATTGGACAAAATTGAAGTGAAGATTAAAAATAGCAAAATAAGTCCAAAATTCTTCAAATCAATTTTAATAAATAAAATTCAGGGAGATAAAAGTATATTTTTGGGACTTTTGGGAATTTTTAATCTTTTTATTATGGGTTTTAGAGCTTTTTTATTTTTATGTTTTTTCTTTTTCTATTTTTTTGGAATTTTCCGTCTAGGGTTCAAAATACTTAAATAAATAAAATCTATTTTTTTTGGGAATTTTTCAAAATGTTTTTATATATTTTATGGGTTTTTAAAACTAAATAAGGAATATTTGTGTTCTTTTTTATTTGTATAAAATAGGTAAAAATCCTAAAATGATATTCTAAAAATAGGGCGTGAAAATACAATCAAACAGAAGCTTATCCCTATTTTTACGGATTTTTTATAGTACGACGTATATTTTTAATAACTAGAAAACATCACACAAAAATATTTAAACTAGCAGGGCTATTTTTGCAATTAAAATAAAGATCAGGGGAACTCCTGATCGTATACGACTACTCGCTCCCGATTGTATACGATGCAATCCTCACACTTCCTTGATGTGCTTAAGGATCTTCCCATATCCTTCACAATTAATCCCGAAGTTTTCAACAAATATCTTGCCCTAATATATTAAACAATAACTAAAATAACCCATGAAGATTTGCATGCAATATTCACAAAATAAAACGTGCGTCCGCACGCGACTCTAACAGGGACTAAAGTATGATATTAGAAAAGTTTCAGGGAGCATATGCAATTTGTCCACAACTTTTTAAAAGATAGATAATATTTACAGGACCCTTTAGCAATTACAAAAAGTGTATAGGAGGTCTTGATTAAATTACCCACTTTTTGCCTCTGATCCAGCCGTTATCTATGTGCCACGTGTCTGATCGTACAGCTATGGAGAGACGTCGTTTCGTATGATCCAAAGGCTAGGATTAATTCTGGCAAGGGCTCTTGATCCAACGGTGTTCGAAGGTGTTGGAAGAACACCCAAGAACACCGCATGGACATTGCTTTGTTCGATAAATTCGGGCGGCTCTAGGCTCTGATCTCCTCGCCGACGAGTAGGGAAGGATGCTGGTCTACCTCTGTGTGTTTTGATGGCTTCATGAACGTTGAAGGAGGGTTAGAGATCCCAGGTGGCTCCAGACGACTTTGATATTCATCTAAGTGCTTTGATCCAGAAGGTGCGTTTGTCTCCTTGACCTGCGCCAAACATTGGGGTGGCTCGAGGCAACGATCCTTGGCCCAAAAATTGAGGCGTAGACCTCGTGAATGAAGTGGCGAATGCAGCTCCGGTGAATGAACGGAACTTCGATTCCTCGATTCAATGAGGGAATCAAGGATTAAATTAGGGAGATCAGATGGAGAAAGCATAGAGGTTCTAAATGGGGCGAGCGAATGGGTTGATTACGGTGAGATCATAGTGGAATCGACATGGAGCTTGAGCTCTAGGTCAGAGATGGATTTGATGATTAACCCTACTCCTTATAGTTAACAATGAAAATCGATACGTAAATGGAACCTAAGGATTATAACTTACCTAAAATGCGAAGGAAATGGGGCTCAACTGAGCAAAGAGCTCAGGAGCAGAACATGTTGAAGCAACACTGGCGGTGGGTGGATACGCCTCTATGACCATCCTCCTCGCTGCAGATCAGCACCTAGAGCTTCCTATCACCATGCTAGAGGTGATCAACGAGATCTGAGGGGCTAAAATGGGTCGAAGATCGATCAAAAAATAAAAGAAGATCTGGGGGGTCTATTTATAGATGTGTTCTTGGCAATTTTTGAGGGGTGATGGCCTGATCGAGATTGTTGGTTGGTGAAGATGCTCATATGGGCGTGAGGAAGGGACGAGTAGACGACACAATGGTGAAAGTCTTGAGGGCAATGGGTGAGAATGGAGGCGTAGAGAATTGGGAGAAGTAGCACCCCCTCGTGAAGTTCTGACAAAAGTCAGGAGTGAGGTACAGTTGACCAAGGTCAACGAATAGAGGTGCCTGGTTGGTCCACGTGGACCAACCAGGAAATTCCAAGGCAAAAATGCCTTAGAAAAGTGAGAATAAATAATAATTGAATTATTATTTCAGGTTATAAAATAAAAAGTATTCCTATTTTTTGTAGTATTTTATACTTATTTTTATTTATTTTTTCTAGGTGCTTAACTAGAGGTTACTTTTTACAAGTATACATATAGGCATTTTCATCTATATTTTGTATATCTTATTTTTATTTTGTATTTTCTATTTTATTATTTTATTTCGATAATTTATAGATTCATGACTTATTTTTATGTAAATAAATATATTTTTATTATATTTTTTTGATATAATATTTACACTGAAATAAATAGGTATATTTATTATAAAGGTATATGTATTGTATATTCATCTATGTACTTTCTATTCTTATTTTATTCCAGTGTTTTATGTATGATTTTATTTTAGTTTTACTATGTACTTATGTTATAAATATTTTTTTACAAAATTATAAAAATATAAAATTATAAAGTAAAAAGGAATAAATAAAATGAATATTTTATACAGATATATAATTCAGTAGGGGTCCAAAACCTAACTTTCACATACTAACTCCAAACTAAATGAAACCACCTTCATTTAATACCTTATTAAAAAATATATCCAATTAAAGGTGATTTTATTTTTTTGAACTTTTATTTGGGTGATATGGGTTTGTGAAGTTTAGGTTTTCAGATTTTATTTTGTGTATAAAATTTATAGTGTATATTATTTTTGTATAAAATAAATATTGTATTTTTTACACATTTTTTTCTACAACTTTCATGTACAAAGCTTCTTTATTTGAGGTGTAAATAAAAAAGAATAAAATAAGTCCTAAAAGGTAATTATTAGCCTATTTTTTAGTGGTCCGACTGTGGTTTCTGTACAATTAGCCGCCCTATCTCCCCCTACTTTATTCCTTTTCGACTAAGTCCTCATGATGATTGAGTCTTGGGGGCTAGGGTCACTTCAGTGTCCTTAACACTTTGCTCTTTTTCTTTTCTTTCCTTTATTCTTTTATTTTGGCAATTCATACATAAATGTACAATAATTTGTACAGTATTTTGTACAAAATAATGAATGTTTGTTTTGACAAATTAATGATATATTCATGCATTCAGCTAGGGTTTAAAGTTCAAAATGAAAGAATAAAGGTGATAAAATAGAGATTCGTCACTTGTATATCAACCTTATTCAAAAAGATCGGGAATCTTTTCATTTCATATTGTGTTTTTATTAGATGCACATAGTAGTATCTACTACCATCATCTATAAATGTGTTTAAGTATTTATTATTGCCTTTAACCAACACACTATTAAACTCACAGATGTATGTGTGCACTAGATTAAAGATCTCATTATCTCTAGAGAGAGACTGGAATACTTCTTAGGTTTTTTATCTTGTAAACAAATTTCACAATTTTGAGATTTATCAATAGTATGTTTAGAAATTAACTCTCAATTCACAAATCTTTTTATTGAATTTAAGTTCACATGTCCCAATCTACCATACCACAAATCATAAGATTCTAAGTTATTAATTATATGAGAAACATAAGTAGAACATTCAAACTTCAAAACATTTATCGAATCATTATTTACTGAATCACATCTAATTCAAAACAACAAATCAAAATCTGTCAAATAGCATTTTCTATAAAAAATACCATGTCTCAAAGTAACAACTTTATTGTATTTAAAGTTTAATTCAAAATCAATTTTAACTAAAATAGGGATAGATAGGACATTCTTATTCACATCGGGGGCATGCAACACCATATGCAAAGTCAACATGTTAAGAGGGGAACCTCAATTGACTTGTCATAACCCTTGTACCTTGGTCGCAGAGTCATTCTCCATCTTCACGGTACCGCCAGAACATGTTTGATAAGTAAAAAACAATGTTCTGTCAGAATAGATATGAACATTGGCTCCCCCCTTGCTAGCCCTAAGTCTCACTGTGACCATATTCACTTGTGGACTACTACTTATAGTCTTTAGTTGAGCCTTTAAGGATGAACCACCTTTCCTCCAATGGCCAACCTGGTTACACTGCCAACATGGTTGAGTCTTTACCTTTTTCTGGTTCTTACCCTTTGATTTTATCCTTGTTGTTACTAACCATTCTCATTTTCTCTTTGCCCTTCAAAGTCAAGAAATTTACCTTTGTCTGAATATCAATGGGAATCATAGGCTTTTGCTTCTTGTGTTCCTACTCCATGGCGATTGCCATCATGAGGTCATCCATAGAAAATTTCCCCATTATGTATTTCAGAGTCATACCAAAGTCTTCCCATGACTTAGTTGGAGTATCATTTCAGCATCTTCTAATCCTTGGAGCATGAGTTGAAGCTCATGCGTCTATTCAGAATATGACCCCCCTCTCGACCATGGAAAATGTCAAGAACATGGCAACAGAGTATTTCTCTATAATGAGATCTCAATGTTATATGTCATGTCCATTTCTTCCTATAGCCTCTTCGCAGTCTGTACGTATCAACAATATAAGTGAAACAACGCGCTTGACAGAGCTAACAAGATGCAACCATGACATATGTACGATCGTGTTTCTTACACACTATTTGTAACTTATGGTTATCAGATGAGAGGTTTCTGGATCCACTGCGGGACTTTCAGTTTCAAGCATTCATATTAGACCTATGGAGGACAACCAAATCTTCATGTGTTACTACCAACGCTTGAAGTTCTGACCACCAAAATTTTCAAGCATATCAGTTATATCTACCCTTGATTTAAACATTGTATCAAACATAATATGAATCTCGATTTCTGATGTCTTCTCTAAGATTGTTGTAGCCATAATCAACATGATATATATTAAGCAGTAATTATCTGAATTAACATGAATCATTTTGATTGCATTACAGATTATCAAATAGATATTCATGCATTTATGATTCATGATACAATTATAAAATGTAAATAGGAACCGATTTAATTTGGGATACAATGTATTAGGGCGAGATCCATGAAAGGTAAAGCAATAAACAAATTGCAACAAACATAAAGAGAAATGGGTTAGAACAAAGATCACTAAAGCCTCCACTATAATGGACTTTCCTTATATAAGATATTTCCGCTACAATACTAGTGTGTAGGGTACTGGTGATCCGCTCTCAGGATACGACGTACGTGATCTACGTCCACGCACACCGACGAGATTGTCCTCGAAAGCTCCTCACAAAACAACAACTGAAAGGAAAGAATAGAGGAGCTTCATGGTGGAAGATTAGAGAACGAGAAAGGTTTCTTGCGAGTGAAGAATTTGTGTACAAGTAGGAGTTTTTGAAGATCCGTCTGCGGCCTTTCAAGTCTGTATCCATCCAACAATGAGGACGGACGTTCAGATCTCAAGACAATAGAATATGGAGCGTCGAGGTGGTTCCTCTTCCCACAATGGTCGAATTTCAAATTAATCTGACAAGTTTATTTATCCGACATGTTAAATGAAACTTGTTGCAAAAATATCGAGATCCGAATTGACTCTTCCGAGACGGAGTTGAAGACGTGTGCATGGTCTTCCATTCCCCCGCTCTACTACTACTACAAGAGCTTGGTATAAGGACTCATATATAGCAGTAATATAAGTGGGGCCGCAACATCAACCAAACTCACCTTGTTTCAAATTTGATAATTCTCATCTTTTCCTTTAATACAATTTGCTATCAACTAGACACCGATTTGGCTGCCAATGTTATTACATAAGTTTATCAACTTAAAATCTAATTCAATTAAATTAATTAGAACGCTTTATCCGTTCTCTTCCCAACAATTGCATAATAACAAATACCTACCACTTATCATCGTTCCTTATCTGTTATTCCTTATCATCTAAACCGAACACAAATAAATGGATGATACCTACCCCTTATCCCTTAGACACGTGCCAAAGGAAAAGTTCAATAATAAAAAACATTCGTAGCATTCTTCACTCCAAATCCATCATATCTTTTATTCGAGGCATGCTTTACTACAGTATTATATCTTTTATTCGACGCATACTTTACTACAATAAATAACTAATGATCAATGAAGACATGGGCACTTAAAATGTATAACTATATCTGTAATGAGTTCGATTGTCAAAGAGCTGCGCGGGTGCACTCCAAAGGAAGGCCCTGAGGAAACCTCTTGGTGTCAGCGCAGTAGTTATAGATCATGAACTTCCTCTGCACCCACCTCATCCTCCTGTACCCCATGTCATCCAGGCCACGCTCGAACCAGTTCGACCTCGAATTCGGGCACGTCGGGGTTCCTGAGGACGAGCCCGCCCCTCGTCGCTATAGTTCCGGTAGGAGGCGGTGAAGGGTGCGAGGGTCCAGTCGGTCTTCACGAGCCCGCCCCTCGTCGCCCAATCGTCCGCGTTCCACAGGCTCGCATAGACCCTCATGGGCTGGCTCTTGGGGAACGGTACGCCGATCTTCTCGTTGTTCTTGAAATCCCTTATCGGTATGCCATCGATTGAGAATCTGCACAGCATGACGTACAAGATATCATCATTATAGCGATTACTGTCGACGTAGATAAAGTATTATGCACCAATTAACCAGTGAAACTAAAGAATCGAGGGTAGCTAGTTAAATAATCACATGATGTGCTGGGGGTTCCAGAGGACGGAGTAGGTGTGGAAGTCCTTGGTGGGATCGAACCAGAGGCGGAATTGCTGTTCCCGGTTCCCCTTGCCCTGGGAGTACACGTTGGTGTGGATGGTGTAAGGATCTCCGCTGGCATTTCCCAGAAACTCGAAGTCTATCTCGTCGTGGTTGGGCCCTTGCGAAGATACCTGCAACAAAACAATATCACATGCATCCACGTCAAGAATATATACAACTGCAAAACATATCCTTCCAAAGAGTTGGATTTGTTCATCTATTTGCTGCATCTGCACGTGCTCGTTCTAATAAGAATCGAAGTAAAGACTTGAGTAAATACCACCGAGAGAAATTGTGAGATCCACACAAGTGATCAAATTGAATTACTCACGTAGAAGGTGGTGACGGTGCCAGCGGAGTTGCCAGGGATGAGCTTGATCTGCATGTCGATCTTACCGAACAGGTACTGGTTCTTCGACTGGAAGCCGGAGCCTGAGTACTTGTCAAGGGACAGCGCGAGGAGCCGGCCGTTGTCGAGTATCTTGCCCCGCCCTTGGCCCCATGTTACATCCACATCTTGATAGAAACTGCCACCGTAAGCATTTGCAGCAAACAGGGTTAACAGCAGGGCCATCGGAATCAGAGTCGGCATTCCTCGACGAAGGAGAGCCGCCATATTAATATGGGGGAAGGGCGAGAAGAGATGAAGGAGAGAAGGCGGGAGAAGTGTCTGATTTGTAGAGTTGCGGAGGTTGTATGTAATGTGTGTGTATTTATAGGGATGGGAAGAGGACGCGGTGTCGTTAAGGGGACTGCTCAATGAGAGAGCCACAGCTGCCGCCACGGCTAATGGTTTCGCTCTTGTTGCAGGAAAATTCGTTCCTTGTCACCGATCCAATTAATCATCACCAAATACTAACTACAGCTGGTGTGAATATCAATGCCATTTTGGTCAAAGTCTTTCGTCAGATACAGCATATATACTTGTCGATGGAGTCTCATCTAAACATGGCCTTAGTGCAGATAATGTTCATCGCTAAGAGTCAAGTTCCAAAGTAGTTTTGCAATGTAAGAAAGGGTACAAATTATTAAGGGCGTCCAGACGTAGAGACTCCTTGAGAATCTCTTGCAATTAAAGCTGTAGTTTTGTAGATATATATTAATTAAATGTGGAGAAGGAGACGGAGGTTGACGGGTTCTCTGGACATTGGCGTGTGTTGTTTGAACTCCAGAATCCGCGTCGAGTTGGCGAGGACGAACATTTGGGTTGCCGGTGCCCTCTGGATTCCTCGTCTTGTCCACAAAAGTTATTAGCTGTATTTCTGATAATTGTAATTAGATGTATAATTATACCTCTTATCTGATGATTGCATTCTGCAACAAGCTCATCTCGAAATGCAACTTAAACACAATTTTTGTAAATAAAAAATAAATTCATTTGGAAAACCTGATCAGTGATTTTGTTTGAAGTGAGATTAAATCCACTTCAATTAACCACATATGTATTTAATTGCATATTTATGTGTTAATCGCATATTCATATATTAGCAACATGTGTAACTAATTGCATATTATGCGTGGTTTTTTGACTAATGCTTTTTATCTCATGATACAACAAAATGACATTAGTTAATGGAGGTAAAAGAAGTCTAGTGCTTTTTATCTCATGAAATTCGTATTTAGAGTGTTCTCCACATTATAATACTTCTAGATACGAAAAAGATAGTGGCAATACAAAAAAGAAAAGGTCGGTGAACATCTTACGTTACCTCCCTTTGATTACAAGATTGAAACGTCTTTTTATGTCAGAAAACACCACAAAGTGGATGATGTGGCATGCTCATTCAAAAAGAGAGATGCTAATGGAATTATATGGCATCCATCTGATGTAGAAGAATGGATAAAATTTGACCAGAGATATCCTCATTTCTCAGAAGATGAGAGGCACATAATGACAGGACTAGTTTCATATGGTTTCAATCCGTTTGGTACCATGACTACTAGTTACAGTATTTGGCATGTGATTTTAGTGACTTATAATCCACCACCCTAGATATCTATGAATTTTTATTTATGATGATGACATCATTGATTCATAGTCCTAAAGTTGATGGAAATGCAGTTGAAGTCTACCTGCAACTGTTTTTAGATGAATTTAAACTGTTATATATAGAACACGAGAATACCGACATATGATGACTATAGGAAAGAGACTTTTACAATGCATGATTCATTATTGTGGACCATAACGACTTCCCAACATATGCAAAATTTTATGTTTGGAGCATCAAAGGCAAACTTGCGTGTCCTGTATGTCTTGAAAAAACACAGTCTGCCTGGTTCACAACTAATATGAAGCACTATTATTTGGGTCATAATCGGTTCCTACCATCGAAACATAGATGGCAGAGGGCAAATAATAATAAGAACGTTGGTGGTTCACCATTCAGACGCCGAATTGGATTAAGTGTATGAACGACAACACTATGGCAACAACAATTGCTTGTGGGAAGTAATTGCTTGGGACGTCCTTTTAAGAAGAATATAGCAGGTGGATGAAGGAAGCAATTTATTTTTTTTCCAAACAGTTATCCTATTGGAAAGATCTACAAATTCATCATATTTTGAACGTGATGCATATTGAGAAGAATATCTTAGAGAATATATTAGGGATGCTAAATCTTTATGTTAACTCGAAAGATACTTTAAGGACGAGATGTGATGTAGTTCAATTTGGTATACGTGAAGACCTAATCAATTGAACTAGACAATGGATGGATTACCTTATCTAGATCTATATACACATTAATAAACGAAGAACGTGATAAATTCTTAGTTTTTAAAAAAAATCTAGAAGTATCGGATGAGGTCTCGTCATAGTTGGCTAGGTGTGTAAACAAATGAGAGTGAAAGATATCTAGATTAAAAGTCCATGACAACCATGTTTACATCGAAGTATTATTTTCGTTAGCGATTCATGAGATCGTTGAAGATGATGTTCCACATCCCATAACATAATTGAGAAGATTTTTCAAATTGATATGCTTAAAGATTTAAGATCCATTGAACTTACAAACATTGGAAGAGGATATTGTGATCACATTGTGCAAATTAGAACAAATACTCTCCTTGTGTTTTTGATGTAGTGGTGTATTCAGTAGTTGATGAGCCGAAAATTACCACACAATCCGAGTAAGGATAAAATCAAACAAGGGTCGTTGCGACCCGGATCTCGCGGCTCGGACTCAACAAGAAAAGTAGACCACCAAATCAAGTACAAGAGTCAATGAAACACGAATAGCGGTCTTTGCTATTTATTTAACCTGGTATAGCGAACAGGGTCGAACTCAAGGAACACAGGTTGGCCGAATCGACCTACGAAGTAGTCAAAAATAAAAAGGTATTTATGGTGGATTTTATGAATTTTTAAATTTTTTTATGATTTTTAATCATGAAGAAAATGAGAAAATGGTAAAAAGATCACATTCAACAATTTATTCAATGCATCAAAACAACTCAAAAAATTCAGATAAAATTATTTTTGTGTTTTTATATTTTTAAATGTTTTTGGTAATTTTTTCATAATTTTACATTTTTTAGTTTATTTTAAAAAAATCGAAAAAGGCAAAAATAGTGAACTAATGTGTAGCCAGATTTGAAAGGCTAATAAAAAATATCTAATTAGCCTCTAAAAATCTAAAAGCAATTTTTATGAAAAATAGAAATAAAGACTAAACTACAGAAACCAAAATTGCAATTTTTTGTTTTTTTAGAATTTTTAATAATTTTTGTAAGGTTTATAAGGTTTTATATTTTTTCTGGGTTTTATAAATCCAAACAAGATGAAAATTGGTCTGAAGTAAGTAAACAACCACACAAACAGAGCCAAATTTTTTTTGTAATTTTTAGAGGGGTTTTTATATTTTTAATTGATTTTATAATTCAAACAGTGATAAAAATAAGGGGTTTTGATTTTTTTTTAAAATAGCAACAGTAATAAAAATGTCCCAAAAATTTTGTGAAATTTTTACATAGTGTAGGGGCCACATGTCCAAATTTCATGAGGTTTGGATTTTATTTGATATTTTATTCAACCAATAGAAGATACACAGCACACATGGACCTAAGTGAAAGAAAAATATGTTCGAAGGGCTGAAAAGTAACACGTATGCAAACTATAGGGGGTTCAGTGTAAATTTTCCATCAAATCCAGCACATGTTCAAATTCAGTATGCACAGGAGTATAAATGCAAATATTATAACTAAAACTTCAATTCATAACAGCAAATAATCCCCAAGCCCATACAAGCAAAAAGCCTAGTAACTCACGTGTCGAAGCACGTGTACCACAATAGGAAGGACTAAATTGCAAATATTAAAAACCTAAGGTCCTAGGTGCAAATTGTCTGAACTAAAAACAACTAACACAAATATTTTCAGGACTCAAAAATAAATGCAAAACTGAAGAGGGCCTAAGTGATATTTACCCTCGTTATTAATGATCCAACAGCGGCAAGGGGTCCACGTATGATCGGACGGTGGAGAGCGGCTGGTACCCCTTCGACGATGATAGTCCTGGATCGAATCCCAGATCGATCGGACGGTGGAGATCTCTCGCAAACGGATGGCTACAATCGGAATTGGAGTGGGAACTCGATCGGACGGCGGAGGAGGATCCTGGATGAACTGGACACCAGAGAAGTTCGTCCGGTCAATACGCGCTCCCAGGGGCCTCTCCGGTGCTGCTCTGATGGGCAAAATGCTCCTGGAGATGGTCCGCAGCTGATGGCGTGCTCAGATGGGACCGGGAGGTCCTGGAGGACCCCGGCGACACTCAAGACCTGGAGCATCTGTGCTCGAGTGTTCGGACCTCCAGATGAGGTCCTTATGCGATGAGTCCTGCACAGAAAGAAAGCTGGGTCGAGGGCAAAGTGCCTCGATCCGGTTGCGGGCGAAGTGGGTGGTTGGGTGAGTCGGGGCGTGGGTCTCCGGCGAGCGGCGACGGAGGGGACCCGGGTTTCCTATTCTGTGGCGAACTAGGATGATCGGAGGGGTAATGAAGGTGCGATGAGGTCTCGTGAAGATGGTACGATGGTCAGAAGAGAAATGGTCGAACGGAGTGCGGAGAATCGGCCGGCGAAGGCCGACGACGCAAAATCAAAAAATCCAGATTAAAGCAAATCTAAGGGATAGTAAGGTCACCTGATGGTCGGACGCGTCTATGGGGGAGCTGTTGAGTCTCCTAGGGCCCTTGCCTCGATGGAGCGATGCCTCCAGAGGCTCGTGCTCGTCGGCGGCGGAGCTCGATGGTGTTGACCGCCGGACCTGGGGCTAGGGTGCCTCAATCCTCGCTGCGACACCTCCCAAAGCTTGATGTCACTCAAGGCAGGAAGGTGGAGGTCCTGGGAATCGAAGACGGTGGCCGAAGGTGCGTGAAATGGTGGAAGGAGGTGATGCTATATAGTGCAGGGGTCCGAGAAAGAAGAAGATCGGGTGTGCATCCGATGCTCGGATCCCTAAGAAAAATGGCGAGAATGGATCATGGATGTATCGTGGATAATCGGGGCCGAGGTTTAAGGAAATGGGTGACGTATCGATTTGGCAAAATTCGGAGAAGTCGGGTCAAAAATCCGATCCGCAAAGAAGTGGTCTGATGACATGAAAATCGATGCGACTAAGATGTGTAAAAATGATATCAAAAGTGTCGTTGTTCTCAACCGCACGATTCGGTCAACGGAAAAATTAATTAAAACCACTCGGAAAATATAAAAATCAATGAAGAAATGTACAAGAAAATGAATGTAAGCGGTCTTTCGCTATTCTTTTTACCTGGTATAGCGACCAGGGTCGAACACAAGGAGCACGATTTAAAAACTATGCAGTCAAATTTCAGAAAAGCTAATTTTTAGTGGTTTTTGAATTTTATATATTTTTTTTGTATTTTAAAACAAGCACAATATTCACAAGGGATAAAAGCACAAAAATTGGATAGAAATTAAAACAAATCAAAACACATCTACAGGAAATTTTGTGGGATTTTTAGGTAATTTTTATATTTTTTTATGAATTTTTAAAATGTAGACAGAGAAAAAGACACAATAACACTATTTTTGATTTTTTAAATATATAAAATGACAACAAAATGCAATGAAATTTTAATACAATGACAAGCACTACAAGAGAAGCATGTATGATTTTTGTCAGAATTTTTGCAATGATAAAAACATTTATTTCATTACCAAGAGTAACATGCAAAGTTCAAGTCTGAAATGCAGGGACCAAATGTTGAAATTTTCTGCCTTGAAATAATAACAGTAATAAATTGAGGACGAAATTCGCAAATTACCCAATGAACAAAAAGACATGTGCTGGCAGGGGTTGTTCTGCAATTTAAGAAACCTTCAGGAGATGTTTCGCAATTGTTCCCTTTTTTTAATATTTTCAACTCTCCTTCCCCCTTAGGGTTTTCTCTTCTTTTTCACATGAAAGTCACGGACTGGAGGTTGCCGCCGCCGCCTATACTTCTTGGCGTTCACGAGCGCGGGGCGGCGCACACTCGGCGGATGCGCGCGGGAAGAGGCGGCAGAGCCGCCGCTGGGAGGAGGAACGCGGGTGACGCGGCTCCGCTGCTAGCGGAGGAGAGGAGCGGCGCGTGGGGTCGCGCCTGCGCGGTGAGGCGGCTGTGGGCCGCGAGCGTTGTGGTGCGCTGGGGGACGGAGCGCCCACGCGTCGACGGAGGGAGGTCACGCGCGGGGACCACGCGTGGCAGCGAAGGCCGGTGGCGGGCCGGTTCAGGAGGAGATGGGCGGTGCGGCGCCGCCGCCCGCGCGACACGCGCGCGCGAGGAGTACGCGGGGCACCACAGGAGGTGGCAGGAGGCGTGGAGGGGTCGCGGCCTGGAAGGGAGGTTGTCGCGGTCGCGGGGGTGGCCGCGCGCCGCCGCTGGGGCTCTTGACGGGAGGTGGCGCGGATGCGCGCCGTTGTGGTGCCGCCTTGCGGAGGTGACGAGCCTGCTGGGAAAAGGGGCGCCTGCTGGAGGTTGGGATGGCCGCTGGAGGGCGGCGCCGCCGGGCTACGCGCGGGGAAGGGCGCCGGCGCGCGCAGGCTGGAAGAGGGGGTGCGGGGATAACGACCCGCCCCTGTGCTTGTTTTTTTTTTGTTTTTTTATAACCTGCAACAAATGTTAGTTAAAAAAATGTAATTTTTATTATTTTTTTGTATTTTTTTATCCTGCAAAATAGATGTTAGAATTAGAGGACAAACAAAAAATGTTTTTTTTGTTTTTATTTTCCTTTATTCCTGCAAGACAATGGTTAGAAACAAAATAAATATATGTTTTTTTATATCCTGCAAAAATAAAGATTAGACAACTGGATACGATTTTTTTTTAAATTTATTTATAAACAAAGATTGGAATGTATGAATGAGCAGATCTAGGCGATGCGGGAGATAGATCCGAGGCTCCGGTCACCGTGCGTGACCGTAGGTGAGAGATTGTGTGAGGTAGAACGTGAATATGTAGGGATCAGAAAATGAGATGGAAAATCGGTTTCGAGGCGGAAAAGTGTGATGGAATTTTTTAATCTAAAAACTAGTTACTAATTCTATGCAAACACTAAACCTACAATTTACCTAAGAAAAATGACAAGTAAAAGTGGATCTCACCTCGGGGATCGGACAAGCCATGATGGCCTCAACGAAGCTCAAGCCGCTGTCATCGACTGGATCGGAGGCTAGGACCCTCTTCAACAAGAATTCTCTCGGAAACCGGGCTCCTCTCCGCCAAAGATCGATCAAAGAAGAAATGAGGGAGGAGGAGCCCATTAAAAAGAAGACGAAGGTCAGAAATGGAGATATTTACAAAAATGGAAGGTGTTGATTGTGTGAATTAAAATAATTAATTAAATTAATAAATTAATTAATTAAATAATTACGAAATTCGAAATTAATAAATTAAATAAATTAATAATTTAATTGAAAATTAATTGGCCACCTTAATGGTGGCCATTAAAGGTACGAAATCAAATCATGTATATAAGGCATGTTATAAAATCAAATCAATCAATTAAAATCAAATAATTAGATAAATAATTCGGAATTAATTTAAAATAATTAATTAATGTTAGGTAATTAATTTTTTGGTGGATTTTATAAATGGAAGTTAGTGGCATACATATATTATATACATAAGATATAATGTACATAGGTGCAAATAAGGAAATAATTTTTATACAAGAATTTTTTTATTTTAATTTTTTTAAATTTTTATTTTTATTGAAAATAATATTTATAATATATACATTAAGTAAAAATAAATATTAATAATTATATACACAAATATACGGGTAAACTGCACAATACACCCTAGAAAACCGACTTTTTAACCGTAACTCCAAAAAATACGAAACCACAGCCATTTCAAAGATAATTTAATTTATACCATTATGGAAGTGAGTTTGGTTCGATTTGAGCTTGTATGGAGCCGAAATTGATGTTTCAATTATCGCATTACGGCTTTTTCTGGGTGTAATTATTTACAATATATACAATTTTTTTATTTTACAAATATTTTTATTATTTACAACACAATTTTATTCACAACTTTTATTTACAAAAATAAGTGATTTGAGGTCAAATTATGTACAAATGAAATAATGTAAGTTTTATACAAATATACATGAAAAATATGTACAAGATATTTTTGGATTTTCTGACAGACAACCTTATCTCCCCCTACTTTATTCCCGGTCGATCAGGTCAAGTCTTGACCTTCTCTCGGGGTTTGGGTCAGTCTGTATTTATTGCATAAATACCTCCTTTTCTTTTTCTTTTCTTCTTTATTCTTTTATTTATATACAAAAAGTGTTAAAAATGCATAATTAACAAATGCATGTGAAATGGTAATTTTATGGAATTAGTGGTTATTTACAGGTATTTGACTTAGGAAAAGATGCTAAAATAAAAGAATAAAGGCGATGAATGGTGAGAGTTGACCGGGGGTCAACAATCCCCCGTGGACCAGTGGAAAAATTCCATTGGAAAAAGATTTCAAAATTCAAAATAAAATAGAAAACGACTTTATTTAAAAATATTTCCAAAATAAAAATTGTTTATTTATTTATAAAGTATTTTTTTATTTTTATTTATTTTTTTGAAAAATAAATTATGTATTTACAATATATTATATTATATAGAGGTATATGTACCTATGTATTTTTAATTTTTATTTTTAATTATTTTATTTATGTACATTTATTCCAATTTTATATTTTATTTATTTACATCATAAAAATTTGGAGTTTATAATGATTTTTATTTGATTTTTATTAATTAATTACAAGGGTGAAATAAATACATCTTTTATTTTATATACATGATATATATACAGTGATTGAGAGAGAAATTATTTATTTTTATTTTTATTTTTCCCATATTTATTTTATTTTTATAAATATGTACAAAATATGGGGAACACATAAATAATTTTATTTTTAGAAAATAAAATATTTACACTAAGAGGGGGTTATGTACAAGGCTGAGTTACCCTATCTCTCTCTACTTATTTTATTTTGCGATCAGACCCATGTTGAGCCTTCCCTTGGGTTCAGGTCACTCAATATTTATTCTAAATATTTCCCTCTTTTTCTTTATTTCTTGATTCTTTTATTTTTGCACAAAAACATGCTAATTATTAATATTTACACAATGCATGCTTTTTGATAATTTATTTTATTTACAAACATATACATGGTGTTTTGCAAAGGTTTTTAGCTAAAATAAAAGAATAAAGAGTGATGAATGAGGATTCATCACCCTCTTATACTTAACTTTGCTATTCCCTTAGCAAACACTTATTTGAAAAAGAAGTGAAAAAGAAAAGAAAAAGAAAAAGAAAAAGAGGGGATAATGAATGAATCAATGCTGATTATTAAACTTGCCTTCATTAAATTGAAATATGGAGCTCAGTCAGATCTTTGGATTATTAATGTGTCAGAACCTTATTTGGACTTAGGTTTAAAACTTAACAGCCTCTAAGTTCCACTAATCTACAGTCAAGACTCCTCAATAATCCAGATCAGAACAAGTCTACATACACAAACCCTGAAGATCATGAATCTTTCCTTGTACTGTGTAAGTGAGGTATAGCTCTCCACCTCAGAAGTAGCAAAATGACAACCCTCCCCAACAAGGTAACTCTAAGACCCTAGTCTAGCCACTCTTTCGTCGAGGAGCGGGGTATTCCCTTCTAAGTTCAAGTTCAACTGGCTCAAGAAGAGGGGGTAGAAGAAAATGGACCATGGCCAGTGTAGCCATGTATCCTTGGGAGCTCAACCAGTGTAGCTAAGTCTCCCTGCTGCAAGCTACATGAGATGGAACATGGATATCAAGCTTTGTTTATTGCACTATATACACTCCGGTGGGATTATCATTTTCTATCAGACCCGCCACTTTTTTGGAGTTATTCTTTTCTTTTTGCAAATTTTTTTTCGATGTGCATGTATACAACATATCTAAAAAGTGCAGCATATATACATAAGGAGTTTCCTCTTGAGCCAGTAGACTATCCCTCTTTTGAAGCATTATTACAACCCACAACTCCTATTGTTAGACCTCATGGCAAACAGACCAAGTTGAGACGCACTTCCTTCACTATAAGAAGAAGAGAGGTTCTGCCTAGAAGTACTCCCCTCATATGCTACCCCAAGTCAAGGAAGACTGCCTCCTCACTACCTCATCCGTAGAGAGCTCGGTGTAAAGTGCTGGTCCAAGTAAAGCCATTGTCTATATGAGTCATGTGTGTGTTGTTAAGTGCTCTACTTAGGCTCATCGAGATGACATATGATCATAGCCTAGTGGACTCAAAGAATTAAGTCACCATGAACCTGAAAAGTCTCAACCCTAAGCCCTATAAGGTTCCTCTTAGAATTAGGTGGATTAAGATCTTAACCAAGGTCCATTTTCCAATTTAATTCTAGGCTAGTTTAAATGTCAACTATGATCCAGGAAAAACTATAAAAGTATTTACAAAGATGCAATTTACAACATATTTACACATGTGCACAATTTTTGAAAAATATTTTGAAAACATGGATGTATGCATGAATGCAAGTTTTGCAAAATATTTACACAAATTTACACAAGGTTTTTGCAAACTTTTGATTTTCAAAACATTTTACAAAAATTTTGTACTATATACATAATTTTGATATTAAAATATTTACAAGCTATTTACACAAAAGATTTTTACAAATATTTTTACCATAATAATTTGTACAACTAACTATGTATGTGCAATAAAAGAATTTTATTTACAAGGAATTTTTTTAATTTTTATGGGTTTTTAGATTTTAGCCATTTTTATTTATTAACACACTCATACAAAGTATGAGTTATGGCTAAAGTATATATGAAATATATACGGCACCCCCCTATACTTAGCTCGAACGATGTCCTCAGAGTCAAGAGCGATGAAGAAGACATAACTCGTGCTTAGTATAGGGAAGTGAAAAGGAAGTCTATTTACAAAGACGATTGAAAGAATAGAAATGCAAGAGATCTCGGGGTTTCCCCCTATACTTAGGATTAAGTAATCCTAAGTATAGCAGGCTGTACACAAAGGGAAATCCAAGTGAGAATGTACAGGGTCTACCTCCCCTATACTTAGGGTAAAATATCCCGAAGTATAGGCAGCAAAATAGAGGTAGAAATGAATCACAAGAAACTCAAAAGTCTCGCACCCCCTATACTTAGGGTAAAGTGCACCCTAAGTATAGCAACGTCGAAGATGCAAATGGGGTGTTGGACTGACGAATAGTGTGATATAGACAACTGGATCTATACAAGTCGGAAGAACAGTGATAATCAGGCGTGAGATGTAATAGATGTGAGTCAAGAGACCACATCTCATGCAAAATGAATCGGGGAAATGTCAACGACCAGCGGCTCATGATCTAGATATGGTTTGAGTCGCTGCCCAATGACACGAAAGGTACTCTCAAAAGACAACTCAGATATATCAATACTCCCATTGCCGTGTACCTTTATAACCCAATAGGGTCCCTTCCATTTGCTCTATAGCTTCCCTGGAAATAATCTCAACCTGACATCGAACAACCATACACGCTGTCCTGCCTCAAACTGCTTGTGGCTGATATGAGAATCATGCCACTCCTTCACTCTCTCCTTGTACTGTAGGCTGCTCGAAAAGGCTGCATCACGAAGCTCCTCCAGGGCTGCTAACTCTGCCCTCCTCTCTGATCTCCTACACTCACTGGATCCATAATAACGTATGTGACTACCCAGAGTGACCTATGTCTAAGCTCAACAGGTAAATGGCAGGGCTTGCCATAAACGAGGTGAAAGGGAGATGTACCCAAAGGCATCTTGAAGGACATCCGATATGCCCACAAGACCGAGTCTAAAAGCTGTGACCAATCCTTTCGGTTAGGGCGGACGACCTTCTGCAATATAGTCATGATCTCCCTGTTCGACACTTCAGCAGGACCACTGGTCTGAGGATGATATGGTGTGGCTACTCGATGGTCTATGTTGAACTCGCTAGCAAGGGCCTTTACCTTGTCGTTGACGAAATGAGACCCCCCATCCGATATCAAAACTCTAGGAACCCCGAACCATAAAATGATATTCTTCCTCAAAAATCTGCAAATAGTCCTAGCATCTACGGTTCGGGCGGGGATGGCCCCAACCCAACGACTCACATAATCTACGGATAACATGATGTACTCAAATCCCTGACTCCTAAGGAATGGACCCATGAAATCGATGCCCCATGCATCAAAAACCTCACAGAAGTGAATGGCTGCATCGACATCATATCACACTGTCCACAAGTACCCAACGTCTGACAGTCAGTACACCTCTTCACGAACTCATCAGAGTCCTTGAAGAGGGTAGGCTACCATAGGCCGGATTGGAGCACTTTCTGTGCTGTTCTCCTCCCAGAGTGATGTCCTCCTGCCTCAAGCTTGTGGCAGTATGTAAGGATGTTATGGTGCTCCTCCTGAGGAATGCACCGACGCCAGACACTATCCCCTCCTTCATGATAAAGGACGGGATCCTCCCAATGGTAGAACGTGGCCTTCGCGAGGAAGGTCTCAAGTCTCTGTATGGGTCAATCTTGTGGGACTTTCTTGGCAACAAGAAAGTTCACAAAATCGGTGTACCACGGGAGAGAGGCGATAGCAAAGATCGCCTCATCTGGGAAGGTCTCACAAATAGGCTCAATCTGCTCAGAATCCTCAAGATACTCCAATCGGGAGAGATGATCCGCCACCACATTCTTGACTCTGGGCTTATCCTTAATCTCTATATCAAACTCCAGGAGTAGAAGGATACATCTGGTCAAGCTGGCTTTGGCATCCTTCTTTGCCATGAGGTACCTGATGGCGGTATGATCAGTGAATATGGTCACTTTAGATCTAATGATGTAAGATCTGAACATATCTAGGGCGAACACTACGGCTAGCATCTCCTTCTCAGTGACGATGTAGTTCTGTTGAGCGGCATCCAAAGTCCGGCTAGCGTAGTGAATAGAAAAGGGTACTCCATCCCTCCTCTATCCCAGCATGGCCCTACGGTAAAATCAGAGGCATCCGTCATGATCTCGAATGGGAGAGACCAATCAGGCAGCTGCAGGACAGGAGCCTCTACAACTAGACTCTTGAGAGTCTCAAATGACGCTAGACACTTATCATCCACAATGAACTCGGTGTCTTTCGTCAGCAGATCAGTCAACGGTCGGGCAATCCGGCTGAAATCATGAATGAATCGTCAGTAGAAATCGACGTGCCCCAGAAAAGACCGTAACTGCCGTAAGTTGGATGGTGGACTGAGTTTCCTAATGATATCCACCTTGGCCGGATCAACCTCCATACCCCTATTGGAGATGATATGGCCAAGCATCGTCCCTTGAGTCACCATGAAGTGACTCTTCTCCCAAGAAAGCAGCAGGTGCACCTCAATACATCGCTGGAGGATGCGGTCTAGGCAGTCAAGACAAGAATCAAATATGCCACCGTAGACCGAAAAGTTGTCCATGAAGACCTCCAAGCACTCCCCCACCATGTCCGAAAAGATGGACACCATGCACCTCTGGAATGTCGCCAGAGCGTTGCACACTCTAAAGGACATCTGTCTGAAAGCATATGTCCCAAAGGGACAGGTGAAGGTAGTCTTGTATTGGTCCTCGGGCGCAATCGCCACCTGGTTTTATCCTAAGTACCCGTCCAAAAAGCAGTAATGGCTCTTCCCTTCCAGCCTCTCAATAATCTGATCAATAAAGGGCAGGGGGAAATGATCCTTCTTGGTGGCCTGGTTCAATCGTCTGTAGTCCACATAGACCTGCCAAGAAGTGGGTACCCAGGTAGCGATCTCCTCTCCAGACTCACTGACAACTATGGTGATGCCCGTCTTCTTGGGCACCACATGCAATGGACTGATCCACTAGGAGTCAGAGATGGGGTAGATAAAATCGGTGCTCTACCATTTCGAGATCTCCTTCATGACAACATCTCAAAGGTTCAGGTTTAGCCACCGCTGGAACTCACGCGATAGCTTCGCGTCCTCCTCGAGATATATATGGTGGGAGCACAGTGCCAGACTTATCCCCTAGAGATTGGCTACACTCCATCCTATCGCCTTGCGGTTCTTTTCAAGAACCCCCATCAGACAGGATTCTTGCCCTCCAGTCAAATCCGCTGAGATAATGACTGGGTACATCTCATGCTCGCCCGTAAGGAACCTATACTTCAGCGATGAAGGAAGCGGCTTCAGCTCTAGACAACACAGTGCTGGTGGATCTAGCCTCTGGAAGTTTTGAGTGAATGCGGCCAAATCTGCATGGGAGAATGGAAACTCTCGCTCATAATCTGAATCAGGCGAAGGCTGCTCTGCTGTTGTGTCTCTGCTCTGTGTGGGATTAGCCTCCTCCCTAGATGTAGGCTCTATGGAACCGGCTCTACCGCCTGAGATGTATCCTGGACCAGGAATGCGCTCTCTAAGCTCTCCTCTGCTGTCATCTGTGCATCAGCAAACTCTGAAGGTGAGAGGATGGCATGTGTTGCTGGGTGATGAATCCATGATTCATCGCCTTTATTCTTTTATTTTAGCCTCTTTTCCTTAGTTAAACACCTGTAAATACCTACTAATTCCATAAAATTACTATTTTGCATGCATTTGTTAAAATTGCATTTTAACACTTTTTGTGCATAAATAAAAGAATAAAGAAGAAAAGAAAAAGAAAAGGACGTGTTTATGCAATAAATACAGACCGACCCGAACCCCGAGAAATGGTCAAGACTTGACCTGATCGACCAGGAATAAAGTAGGGGGATATAGGGTCTTGTGTCAGAAAATCTAAAAATATAATGTACATATTTTTCATGTTTATTTGTAAAAACTTGCCATATTTTATTTGTACATAATTTGATCTCAAATTAATTATTTTTGTAAATAAAAGTTGTAAATAAAAATGTATTGTAAATAATAAAAATAAGTGTAAAATAAAATAATGTATATTGCAAATAATTACACCTAGAAAAAGCCACAAAACGCTAATTGAAACATCAATTTCGGCTCCATACGAGCTCAAATCGAACCAAACTCACTTCCATCATACTCTAAATTAAATTATCTTTCAAATGGCTATGGTTTCATAATTTTTGGAGTTACGGTTAAAAAGTCGGTTTTCTAGGGTGTTTTGTGCAGTTTAACCATTTTTTATTGTAGATATTTATTTATATTTATTTTTATATAATGTATATAATTGTAAATATTGTTTTTATTAAAAATAAAATAAAATAATAAAAAAATTATAAAAATATTTCCTTATTTGTACCCATGTATATTGTATTATATGTGTATAATATATGTATATAATTAACTTTCTTTTATAAAATTCACCAAAAGAATTAATTATCTAACTTCAATTAATTAATTTAATGTAATTACGAATTTTATATTTATATTTAATTATTTAATTCATTTATTTGGTTTAAAAACTTACCTTGTATGTTAGATTTTATTCCATACCTTAAATAGCCACCATTAAGGTGGCTAATTAATTTTCAATTAATTAATTAATTTATTTATTTTATTTATTCCAAATTTCATAATTAATTATTTAATTAATTCATTAATTTAATTATTTTATTAATCCACCCAATAAACACCTTCCTTATTTGTAGATGTTTTCCATTTTTGACTTTCGTCTTCTTTTTAATGGGCTCCTCCTCCCTTATTTCTTCTTTGATCGATCTTTGGTGGAGAGGAGCCCGATCTTTGAGCGTCATCTTGTTGAAGAAGGGTGCCTAGCCTCCGAGTCGTCCGGTGACAACGCATCGGTCCTTGTTGAGGCCATCATGGCATGTCCAATCCCGTGGTGAGATCCAACTTTATTTTCGTCATTTTTCCTAGATAATTTTAGGTAGATCATAGATTAAAGTTTTGTTTTTATCAGACTTTAGATCTCAAAAATAAAAAAATTTCATCACAATTCCGCGTCCGACATCGAAATTTTCACCTCATCTCTCAATCCCTCCATTTCATTTCTACCTCGCGCAACCTTACACCTCTGACCACGCACGGTGGTCGGAGTCTCAGATCTCTCTCCCATATCACAAGATCCTCACCATTCACATCTTCTATTTTTGTGTATAAATAAACAAAAAAACAAAACAAAGAAAATATATTTGGTTGTTTGTCTGTAACATTTGTTTTACATGTTCATAAAAAAATTAATTTAAAAAAAAATATTTATTTTTTATCTAACCTTTGTTTTGCAGTAGAAATAAGAAAAATTTTTAATTTCCTTTTTATTTTAAAAAAAAATTTCCTTTTCATTTATTCTGTTGTAAAAAAATACTAAAAATTTATTTTTTTATCATTCTCTGATTACAGTAAAGAATAAAGAAAAATAAATAAATAAATAAATAAATTGTTTCTATCTCTAACTGTGGTTTTGCAGGAAAACCAAAATAATAAAAAAATAATAAAAAATTAAAAAAATTGCCCTAATTACAATCTCTATTTCAAAAAAAATATTAAAAAAGATATTTTTTTGTCCTAACGTTTTCCTTGTAGTTTAAAAAAACAAAAGAAACAAAAAAATAAAAAATAAACGGCAGGCGGCAGCGCCGCCCTGCCCCTCGTGCCCGCCTCACCAACGAGTGGCGGCAACGCCCCCTCGGCATCCGCGCGCAAGACTGTGCCGCCACGCTTGCGGCCTTCTTCTCAGATCTCCCGCTCCACAGCGCGCGGCTCCACCGACCTTCCAGCGCGCAGCGCCCCCCCACCTGCCTCCGCCGCGCCTCCCGCGCGCGCGGCCGCTGCCGTAGACCAGCTATCCCTGCCGCGCCCCCACGCCCTCCTGGTCCAGATCTGCCTAGCCGCCCTGCGGCGCCGCCCCCTCTCGTCCACCGCTCCTGCCTCCGTTGGAGGCGCCGCGTACCGCTGAACGCGCGCCTCCAGCACTCCAGGTATGCCCTTCCGCTCTGCCATCAACGAGCGACCACCGGCCTCCCTGTCCAGGCCGTTGATGAATATGTGATTCATCACTCTAAAAGTTAAAAATAGAGCCTTGTTCCCGAGTAAATGGAGGCATATTTTCCTTTATAATGCATAAATAGCATTCATTCATGCATTCATAATACATGCATTTTAGCACTCCATTTGCATTTAAATATGGGTTAATTATTGATTTAAGAGACACTTGGTCACTGATGAATACCCATTCATCACTCTTTATTCTTTTACTTCAGCTACAAAACCTTTGCCAAATACATGTATATCTCTGTAAATACAAATAATTATCAAAAAGCATGCATTGTGTAAAATTAAATAATTAGCACGTTTTGTGCATAAATAAAAGAATAAAGAAATAAAAGAAAAAGAGGGAGATATTTAGAATAAATATTGAGCGACATAATCCCAAGGGAGGGCTCAACATGGGCCTGACCGCATAAAAACCCAAGTAGAGAGAGATAAGGAAACTCATGTGTGTAAATATACCTATAAATAAATAAAAATATTTTCCTCTAAATAGAAATAAAAATGGGTTCTTATTTATTTGTAAATATTTTTAAATACAAAATCAAAATAAAAATAAGAAAATTAAAAAGAAAATAAAAACATCCTTCCTTGTATATATTCACCATGTACATAAGACCACATACCTATTTATTTACCCCTATAAATAAATAAATTAAAACCCCATAAAAATTGTACATACTCTATATTTCATGATGTAAATAAATAAAATGAAAAACCATAAAAATAAAAATAAAATAAAAAGAAATAAAAATAAAATCAATTCCTTCATTGTATATATACCATATAAATAAACCCATTTATTTACCCCTTGTAATTAAATAATAAAAATAAAATAAAAATACCTAATTATTCCAAATTTTATCTTCTAAATAAATAAAATATAAAATTGGAATAAAAATGTACAAAAATAATTAATTAAAAATCAAAATTAAAAATACAATATTGTATATACTTATGTATATAATACTATATTGTATATACCTTATTTTTATTTCAAAAAAATAAATAAAAATCACAAAAAAATAGTTTAAAATAAAATAAATATTTTTCATGTTTTGAGGTTTTCTTAATTCGACCATTTAATATTTTATTTTCAATTTCTAAATCATTCTGACGTGGCCGCTTTCCATTGGTCCAAGGGGGATGTTGACCCCCTGGTCAACTCCCCCCCTGGACCACAGACCCGCGGATCCAGTGCCCCAACACGATTTCTCCAAATTATAGCCACTTGATCCGAGCTCCAAATCCGTAAATCCCGTGTCATAATCCATCCGTGTTCATCCCTAATCCACGCCCGAGCGGGGTTTTGGGGATCCGCGCTCCGATCGAGTCACCCGACTCCCATCTTCTCGGACCCCTAGCCACTTAAATGCTCAGCTCCGCCGCACAATTCCAGCATCTTTGGCTCCGCATTCTCCACCCCAGGACCTCCATTGCTCTCGCCTGAGTGACAACAAGCTGAGGGTAGTGTCGCAGCGAGGAGGGAGTGCTCAGACCATCGATCCAGCGACCTAGCGCCGCTGCGCGCCACCCCTTGCGTGGTGCTCGAGCCTCGGGCATCGACGAACCTCGAGGCAAGGACCTAGAGCTTCGGCAGCTTGATATGAGCGTCCCGAGCAAACGAGGTAAAGGTACTAAATAGGTCGTTGCGACCTCTATCACTCAGAGTCACTCAATCAAGAAAAATATCGAACCGCAAAATAGAAATAAAATCAATCAAAACAAAAACGAGAGCGGTCTTAGCTATGAGATTCACCTGGTATAGCTCCCAGGGTCGAACACAAGGAGCACTGGTTGGCCTAGGGCCTACGAAGTAGTGAAACTGAAAATAAAAGAAAAACAAAATGTTTTTAGTGGTTTTTAATAATTTTTTATATTTTTTTAGGATTTTAGAATATGAAGAAAATTAAAGAACACAAAATCAAGCACACTTACACAATTTATTTAACACACCAAAATTCAAGCAAAAATTCAAGAAAAATGGTTTTTATGTTTTTTAGGTTTTTAAGTGTTTTTGGTGAATTTTTGATAATTTTCTAATGTATATTTTATTTTCTAAAAATCAAACAGTGCTAAAAAGCCTAGGTACTGTCCAGCAAGGCCTGAAACCCAAAAATAAAATATTTAAGGATCTCAGAAGGCCCTGGAGGTAATATTCCTGTATTCTAGAGAAAATAAGGAAAATTTGGGCACCTAAATTATTGTTTTTGGATTTTTGGATTATTTATTATAATTTTTATGAGTTTTTAAGGGTTTTTGGATTTTTAGGGTTTTTACTCAATGAAAAATAGCCAAAATTGGCTAGAAAATCAAACAACACACAAGAAACAGTAACTAATTTTTTTAGAATTTTTGGGGGTGATTTTATATTTTTTTGGGATTTTTAAACCTAGACAGTAGCTAAAATAGATGTTTTTGAATTTTTAAAAATACTAAATAAAATCAAAAATGTCCTCAAAAATTCTCAAAAATCCAACAACATGGCAGGAGCCATGTGTCAAATTTTCATCGAATTTGGAGGTGGTTTGATATTTATTCAAAAATCAAAAAGGGGGCACTGTGCACAGGGACTCAAGTGCAAATACCCGAAAGTCTGGGGGTCCAGGTGCAATTTTTCCAGCAAGTCACGCGCGTGGAGCATGCCTGGGGCACTCAGGGACCTTCTGGTAATAAAAACCAAGTTCCTGGACCTTTTGGTAACTCGTACCAAAAGTCCAGGGGCTTGGATGCAAATATCCCACTAAAATCCGCACATGCGTGAATAAAAGGCTCACAGGGGCACAAATGTAAATACCAGAAAGTATTTCTTCATTCAATAACCAACCAGAAGTACAGGGAAATAGTTGCAAATAACCCAGACAAACACGTGGTGAAGCACGTGAGATCACATACACAGGGGTATAAATACGAAACTAAATAAGCACGAGGTCCGAGGTGCAAATTACCCTACGTAAATAAAACTACTAAAATATTTACAGGACTAGAAATTAATGACACAAACTACGAGGGGGCCTAAGTAAATTACCCCTTATTGCGCCGACGGTCAGATTCGCGCCACGTGGAGGATCCAACGGCTCTGGATGGGTGGCGCTTCTCTTCTCTTCCGCACGTGGCCGATCGACGGTGCAGAGGGGGCCACGTGGAAGATCCAACGATCTCAGGTGCTGGTGGTTCCTCTCTCTGCTCTGACGGTCCTGATCAGCCCCTCAAGATGATCGACGGTAGCTGCTCCTCGGTGAATGGACGGCTGTGATCGAGACTGGAGCGGAGGGGCTAATCGGACGGTGCTGGAGGATGGTGGAAGAACACTCAACCGGCGAGCTTCGCCGGCCTCGCGTGCGTGCTAGGGTCCTCCTCAGCTGCCTCCAAGTATCAGAGAAGATCGGCGGTGAAGTCCCGCAGCTGGTGGTGCTGTCCGATGGCCCAGCCGAGCCCTGGAGGGGCTCCGGCGAGGTCGTCGGCGAGAAGCTCCTGGTCTGAAAGTAAGGGGGTCTCAGATGACTCCCTTTTGACCTGCAAAATGAACCAAAAGCGTCGCGGGTCGAGGGCAAAGTGCCTCGACCCGATGAAGCGGAGTGACGGTGGTCTGTGGGTCGGGACGAGCGAGCTCCGGCGAGCTGGGGATGGTGGAGCTCGAATCCCAGCTCCGGGGCGAGCTGGGTTGAGTGAAAGGGCGAAGAACGTGCGTGGGGGAAAAGCGATGGTGACAGTGCGTTCCGATGATCGAGATGATGGACGATATGGCCGGAATCAGAGGAACTCGTCGGAGATGCGATTTGGGCGAAAACAAAAATTAAGCTAAATGGAAGGGATAAACGGCTACCTGGGTGGAGCGAAAGACTGGGCTGGAGCTTGGCTAGCTCCTGGTCGTCTCCTCGAAGGGCGTCAAGGCCTGAGGCTCGAGCTCCGGCTGAGTGGCGGAGCACGGCGGCGCAAAGCTGCCGGATCGATGGTCGGGGCACCCTCTCCTCACTGCAACAGGGGCAAACGCGAGCTGTCACCTCGGTGGTTGCTCTGGAGGTCACGGGAATGAAAGTGGCGAGCCAAAGATGGATAGAGGAGGCAGCTGAGCTCAGGTTATATATGGGTGCAGGTCCGGGAAGAAGGGGTTGGGTCCGGCTCGATTGAGCACGGACCCCTAGGCAAGGTGTCGGGCGAAGTTCCCGGATGCACAGGGGATGATCGGAGCCCTGGGTTAGCGGATTTGGAGACCGGGTCGTGACGCAATAAATCGGGGAAGTCGGGTCGGGCGTCACGACCCGTGTGAAGTGGTCCACAGGGGGGAGTTGACCGGGCGGTCAACAATCCCCGTGGACCAATGGGAATCAGCCACGTCATAAATAGCTTGGAAATTCAAAATAAAATAGGAAATGGCCGATTCATGAAAAACTCAAAACATAAAAAATGTTTGTTTTAATTCTTTCTATTTTTTTGTGATTTTTAATTAATTTTTGGAAATTAAAATAAGGTATTTACATAGTATAGCTATACATAGGTATTTATACAATATATTTTTGTATTTTAATTTTGTAATTTTTATTTGATTTTTGTTTTGTTTCTTTTTATTTATTTTATTTACAATATATACAATAGAATATTTACAAAAAGTTTTGAAAATAAATAAATTTATTTACAAGGTTAAATAGATAAGAAAGGGTGATCTATGCACATGGTGAAAGGTTCTTTTTGGATTTTTGATTTTTAATTTTTTTTTATTTTGTTTTTATACTTTTAAAAATATGTACAAATATTTACAAATATTTACACCCTATTTTTTGGTGAGGAAAATATAAATTTTATTTATTTACAAATATATACATATGTGAGCCCCTATCTCCCTCTACTTGGCTTTTATGCGGTCAGGCCCATGCTGAGCCCTCCCTTGGGTTAGGTTGCTCAATATTTATTCTAAATATTTCCCTCTTTTTCTTTTTCATCTTTATTCTTTTATTTTTGCACAAAAACATGTTAATTATCTATATTTACAAACATGCATGCTTTTGCTAATTGACCCTATTTACACATATCTACATGCATTTGCATAGGTTTTTGTAGCTAAAATATAAGAATAAAGAGTGATGAATGGGTATTCATCACAGCTCAAGCACAGTCGACCTCGACCATCCAGTGAGCTTGAATCTCCCTAGTTTTAGCTAATTTTCGTTTACCTCCAATTTCACCCATCGCCGACGACCGTCGATTCCAACCATCTCCGACCCCCTTTCGATCATCGGACGGCACCATCACCTTCGCCTCACTCCTCGGCACATTCTTCGCCCCTTCATCCAACCCAGTTCGCATAGGAACTGGGAGTCGAGCTCCTCCGCCGTCGCATTGCCGGAGCTCATCCACCACGACGCGCCGACCCCCCCAATTTGCTCCTAACCGGGTCGAGGCACTTTGCCCTCGACCCAGGAGTTTGTTGGCTACTTTTCAGGTCAAGACAGGTCCATCTGAGGGCCTGAACATTTAGGAGCAGCAGCTCCAGCTCCGCCTTGGTCGCATGAGCATCTCCGTCGCCTCTAGCTTCATCGGAGGCCCCCATTGGTTGCGGACCACCGAGGTGATTCTTTTTTGATCTTCAGCAGCCCCCGACGAGGTCCACCGCATGCGTAACGGGCCAGCAAACCTCGCCGGCCATCTGTTCTTCCAGTAGCCTCCCTAGCCATCCATTCAGCCTCTAGCTCCAGATACGATCCATGCCATTTATTTGAGGAGCAGCCTTCGTCGTCAGATCCCTTGGAGGTTTGATCTGGACCGTCGGATCAGCGAGGGTTAGCGCCAGCGATTCTGCACAGTTGATCCACCACGTGGCGCACCCTCCACCGTTCGATCACCGCCGAGGCCCCTTCGTTGAGGAGCGACCACCAGCAGCCGTTGGATACTCCATTTGGCGCGTCCTCCACCCTCGGATAATAAGTGGGGTAATATCACTTAGGCCCCCTTTCTTTTTGTTTTTATTAAATAGTCCTGTAAATATTTTTGTAGTTTATTTAAGTTTCGAATATTTGCATAGAGGACCTGGTACTTTTTAGTTTTTACATTTCTACCCCTGTACGTTGTGGGACACGTGCTTCGACACGTGATTTCTTGGTGAAATTGCATGTATGGGCCTGTAGTTTATTGTTGTTCATGAATGAAAATATCTTTTTAGTATTTGCACATATACCCCTGTGAATGTTTTATTTCCATATGTGTCGAATTTCTTGGGTTAATTGCAAATAGTGCCCTGGGCTTTTAGCACCTGTTGCTAAAAAGCCCTCGAAACTATTTTATTTACATTTAGGACCCTGAGTGCCCGGTTCACGTGCTTCGCGCATGCAAACCTGGTCTTTTTGTACCTGGACCCCCTACATTTCTAGTTTTGTTACATTTAGGCCCCCAGAGCATATTTTTATGACAAATAGGTCCCTGTGACTGTGGGCTTGTATTTGTTGTAAATAAAATATCAAATATCATCCAAATTACGTGAAAATTTGACATGGCTCCTACCACTGTGTAGAATTTTCACTAATTTTTAGGAAACTTTTGGAGCCTTTTTTCTATTTTTAAAAATTCAAAAACCCTTATTTTTCTCTCTGTCCAGATATAAAAATCACAAAAAAAATATAAAAACATTTTCAAAAATTACAAAAAATTTAAATTTTGTGTATTTTGTTGTGCTTGATTTTGTGACCAATTTTGGTCATTTTTGGACTTATAGAAAATATAAAAATTGAAAAACCCCTAAAAACCCATAAAAATTCTAATAATTCATAGAAAAACCAAAAAAATTAATAATTCTTTTTCCTGATTATTTCACCTCCGGGCTTTGTTAGGGTTATTTTGTATTTTAATTTGACCCTTGAAGCTTGGCTGGACAATAGCATTGTTTTTCGGCCTTCTTTCATTTTTATAAAATTCCCTAAAAATCAGAAAAATACCAAAAATTCACCCAAAACCTAAAAAAATACAAAAACTCTAAAAATATTTCTATTTGAATTTTTAGATTAATTTTGAGTGTTTAAATAATTAGTCAAAGTTGCTTGTTTCCTTGTTTTCTTATTTTCTTTATTATTTAAAAAATCCAAAAAAATATAAAAATATTAAAAATCCACCAAAAATCCTTTGCTTTTATTTGTTTTTATTTTTGACTACTTCGTAGGCCGCGAGGCCATCACGTGCTTCTTGAGTTCGACCCTGGGTGTTATACCAGGTTAATATCATAGCGAGACCGCTACCTTGATTTTTATCGTGTTTTGCTTTTTATTTGGTGGTCTGATCTTTTTCTTGTTGAGCTCTGAGTCCCGTGCGACTGAGGTCGCAACGAGCTTAGTTATTCCTTTACCTTAGTCGTTCGGGCGGCTCGTCAGTCACGCAACGATTGCTGATCGTGCTTAATTAACAGACTAGTGCAAAACCTCTTAATCAATATTTTAGTTGATATATTAAAGATTTCTGTTATTATTCGTATCTGGTTCATATTTTTTATATTTGTATTCATTTTTAAGGATATGATAACACATTTCTCATATCTGTTAATATTTGCATCTGCATTCGTATTTGTGTTTTAAAATGGATAAGGATGTGATTATACCTATATTCGCATTTGTATCTGACCATTTTATCCCTAGTTGACACTCATGTGTCTGTTCAGAATTTGACTTCCACTCGACCATGAAAAACTTCAAGAACTTAGTAATTGAGTATTACTCTATACTGAGAACTCGATGTTATATTTCTTATCAAGTTCTTCCCATAGCCCCTTCACAATCTATTTGGATCAACAATATATGTAAAACAACATGTTGGATAGAGTAAAAAACGTGTTGGATAGAGTCAACAAGATGCAACATGACATATACGGTCATGTTCCTTCCATGCAGTTTATGCCTTATAGCTATTAGATGAGAGGTTTTCTAGATCCATCATGGGACTTTTAGTTTGAAGCATTCGAATTAGACCTATGGAGATCAACCAAATATTCATGCGTTGCTACCAAACTTGAAGTTCTAACCACCAAAATTTTCAAGCATATCAGTTATATATACCCTCGATTCAAACATTGTATCGAACATAATATGAATCTCGATTCCTGATATCTTCTCTAAGACTGTTGTAGCCATAATCAACGTGATGTATATTAAGAAGTAATTATCTGGATTAACATGAATCATTTTGATAGCATTACATATTATCAAATTATAATGTAAATAGGAACCAATTTAATTTGCAATACAATGTATTAGGGCGAGATCCATGAAAGGTACATCACTAAACAAATTGCAACAAACATAAAGTGAAATGGGTTAGAACAAAGATCACTAAAGCGTCCACTAGAATGGACATTCCTTAGATAGATATTTCTCTCATAATACTGATGCGTAGGGTACTGGCGTTATGCTCCCAGGATAAAACGGTGCCCGATCTACGTCTACGTACACCGACGAGATTGTCCTCGAAAGCTCCTCAAAAAAACAACAACCGAAAGAAAAGAACATAGGAGCTTTGCTGTGGAAGATTATAGAATGAGAAAGGTTTCTTGCGAGTGAAGAATTTGCGTATGGAGAGGGGTTTTTGAAGACCTGGTAGCGACCTTTCAAGTCTGTACTCATCCAACAATGAGGACTGACATTCAGATCCCAAGTTGGTAGAATCTGGAGCGTCAAGTTGATTCATCTCCCCACAATGGCCGGATTTCAAATTAATCCAATGAATTAATTTATCCGACATGTTAAATGAAACTTGTAACAAAAATATCAAGATCTGAATTAACTCTTCCGAGACGGAGTTGAAGACATGTGCATGTGATCTTCTATTCCCCATCTCTACTATTGTTCAAGAGCTTGGGATAAGGGTTCATATATAAGTCCACCGAAGTTTTAGCACTATTCCAAGTGGGACTACAACTTCAACCAAACTCTTGTTGTTTGAAATACTTCAACCAAACTCTTGTTTGAAATTTGATAATTCACATCTTTCCCTTTAACACAATTTGCTCTCAACTTGACACCGATTTGGTTGCCAATAATTATATAGGTTTACCAACTTAAAACCGAATTGCATTAAATTAATTACAACACTTTATCTGTTCTCTTTCCGACAATTGCATAATAACAAATACTTACCACTTATCATCGTTGCTTATATGTTATTCCTAATCATCTAAACCTAACACAAATAAATGGACTTGTGCCAAAGGAAAAGTTCAATAATAAAAAAACATTCATAGCATTCTTCACTCCAAATCCATCATATCTTTTATTCGAGGCATGCTTTACTACAGTATTATATCTTTTATTCGACGCATACTTTACTACAATAAATAACTAATGATCAATGAAGACATGGGCACTTAAAATGTATAACTATATCTGTAATGAGTTCGATTGTCAAAGAGCTGCGCGGGTGCACTCCAAAGGAAGGCCCTGAGGAAACCTCTTGGCGTCAGCGCAGTAGTTATAGATCATGAACTTCCTCTGCACCCACCTCATCCTCCTGTACCCCATGTCATCCAGGCCCCGCTCGAACCAGTTCGACCTCGAATTCGGGCACGTCGGGCTTCCTGAGGACGACCACACGCACGCATCGGCGTTATAGTTCCGGTAGGAGGCGGTGAAGGGTGCGAGGCTCCAGTTTGTCTTCACGAGCCCGCCCCTCGTCGCCCAATCGTCCGCGTTCCACAGGCTCGCATAGACCCTCATGGGCTGGCTCTTGGGGAACGGTACGCCGATCTTCTCGTTGTTCTTGAAATCCCTTATCGGTATGCCATCGATTGAGAATCTGCACAGCATGACGTACAAGATATCATCATTATAGCGATTACTGTCGACGTAGCTAAAGTATTATGCACCAATTAACCAGTGAAATTAAAGAATCGAGGGTAGCTAGTTAAATAATCACATGATGTGCTGGGGGTTCCAGAGGACGGAGTAGGTGTGGAAGTCCTTGGTGGGATCGAACCAGAGGCGGAATTGCTGTTCCCGGTTCCCCTTGCCCTGGGAGTACACGTTGGTGTGGATGGTGTAAGGATCTCCGCTGGCATTTCCCAGAAACTCGAAGTCTATCTCGTCGTGGTTGGGCCCTTGCGAAGATAGCTGCAACAAAACAATATCACATGCATCCACGTCAAGAATATATACAACTGCAAAACATATCCTTCCAAAGAGTTGGATTTGTTCATCTATTTGCTGCATCTGCACGTGCTCGTTCTAATAAGAATCGAAGTAAAGACTTGAGTAAATACCACCGAGAGAAATTGTGAGATCCACACAAGTGATCAAATTGAATTACTCACGTAGAAGGTGGTGACGGTGCCAGCGGAGTTGCCAGGGATGAGCTTGATCTGCATGTCGATCTTACCGAACAGGTACTGGTTCTTCGACTGGAAGCCGGAGCCTGAGTACTTGTCAAGGGACAGCGCGAGGAGCCGGCCGTTGTCGAGTATCTTGCCCCGCCCTTGGCCCCATGTTACATCCACATCTTGATAGAAACTGCCACCGTAAGCATTTGCAGCAAACAGGGTTAACAGCAGGGCCATCGGAATCAGAGTCGGCATTCCTCGACGAAGGAGAGCCGCCATATTAATATGGGGGAAGGGCGAGAAGAGATGAAGGAGAGAAGGCGGGAGAAGTGTCTGATTTGTAGAGTTGCGGAGGTTGTATGTAATGTGTGTGTATTTATAGGGATGGGAAGAGGACGCGGTGTCGTTAAGGGGACTGCTCAATGAGAGAGCCACAGCTGCCGCCACGGCTAATGGTTTCGCTCTTGTTGCAGGAAAATTCGTTCCTTGTCACCGATCCAATTAATCATCACCAAATACTAACTACAGCTGGTGTGAATATCAATGCCATTTTGGTCAAAGTCTTTCGTCAGATACAGCATATATACTTGTCGATGGAGTCTCATCTAAACATGGCCTTAGTGCAGATAATGTTCATCGCTAAGAGTCAAGTTCCAAAGTAGTTTTGCAATGTAAGAAAGGGTACAAATTATTAAGGGCGTCCAGACGTAGAGACTCCTTGAGAATCTCTTGCAATTAAAGCTGTAGTTTTGTAGATATATATTAATTAAATGTGGAGAAGGAGACGGAGGTTGACGGGTTCTCTGGACATTGGCGTGTGTTGTTTGAACTCCAGAATCCGCGTCGAGTTGGCGAGGACGAACATTTGGGTTGCCGGTGCCCTCTGGATTCCTCGTCTTGTCCACAAAAGTTATTAGCTGTATTTCTGATAATTGTAATTAGATGTATAATTATACCTCTTATCTGATGATTGCATTCTGCAACAAGCTCATCTCGAAATGCAACTTAAACACAATTTTTGTAAATAAAAAATAAATTCATTTGGAAAACCTGATCAGTGATTTTGTTTGAAGTGAGATTAAATCCACTTCAATTAACCACATATGTATTTAATTGCATATTTATGTGTTAATCGCATATTCATATATTAGCAACATGTGTAACTAATTGCATATTTATGTGTTAATTGCATATTATGCGTGGTTTTTTGACTAATGCTTTCTATCTTATAATATTTATTATCCTTAATTTCTTTTTTGAACTTGTGAGGGATGAAAAGAGATAGTTCAAAAAAAAGTATTTGAAATAGTGGGGGATTATTGGTATTTTATTATATTTCAAATACTTTTATTACTTTATTAAAAGTATAAAGGTGTATTTATTTTATATTTAGTGGTGCATGAACTTTATTTGATTAGCATCAATGAGCGTGTGATTTATAGCATACGTTTTTTGCATGATAATTTATTAGTGATATTATATCACTATCATGTTTTCTAACGTCTTTACATGGATATGATTTATTGTCAATATATTCATTAATATATTATGTAACATTGCATGCATGTTGTATGTTACACTTTTTACTTTATAATAATAATGATGGATGTTGTGCACATTATGAGAATCCTCTTTATTATATTTTTAATACATTATTTTATGAATGATTAATATTCAAATTGAATGGAGGATTTAATTGATTATTTTGAATGTGTAACGTTCTCTTGTTGTGTATCTATATGAAGGGGCCTATAGCATTGCTTTGAGAACATACAACACACAATCATTCTATCCCTCTTCTCCTCTTCTCTCATTTGAGTGAGTTTATTACGAAGGAACGATCTATTGTTGCTCAATAGATCTCGATGTTGGTACATGCATACCCATTGAGATCTCGCCGTTGTATCATGGAGAATAGTCGTACCAATACCGATTGCACCATCGGAATCTCCGCGGGGGTACGAATCTATTCTTAAGGTCAGTGCATTTTGCATGCCTCGGCAAGTTGGTTCGTCTCATCAAATCCGGTATTATCTAACCCTCCTTATATATTCTTATACATTCGTATTTATATCTTAAATTTCACCTACAATCTCATGATACAACCAAATGACATTAGTTAATGGAGGTAAAAGAAGTCTAGTGCTTTTTATCTCATGAAATTCGTATTTAGAGTGTTCTCCACATTATAATACTTCTAGAAACGAAAAAGATAGTGGCAATACAAAGAAGAAAAGGTCGGTGAAAATCTTACATTACCTCCCTTTGATTCCAAGATTGAAACGTCTTTTTATGTCAGAAAAAACCACACGTGGATGATGTGGCATGCTCATTCAAAATGAGAGATGCTAATGGAATTATATGGCATCCATCTGATGCAGAAGAATGGATAAAATTTGACCAGAGATATCCTCATTTCTCAGAAGATGAGAGGCACATAATGATAGGACTAGTTTCATATGGTTTCAATCCGTTTGGTAACATGACTACTAGTTACAGTATTTGGCATGTGATTTTAGTGGCTTATAATCTACCACCCTAGATATCTATGAATTTTTATTTATGATGATGACATCACTGATTCATAGTCCTAAAGTTGATGGAAATGCAGTTGAAGTCTACCTGCAACTGTTTTTAGATGAATTTAAACTGTTATATATAGAACACGAGAATACTGACATATGATGACTATAGGAAAGAGACTTTTACAATGCATGATTCATTATTGTGGACCATAACGACTTCCAAACATATGCAAAATTTTATGTTTGGAGCATCAAAGGCAAACTCGTGTGTCCGGTATGTCTTGAAAAAACACAGTCTGCCTGGTTCACAACTAATATGAAGCACTATTATTTGGGTCATAGTCGGTTCCTACCATCGAAACATAGATGGCAGAGGGAAAATAATAATAATAAGAACGTTGGTGGTTCACCATTCAGACGTCGAATTGGATTAAGTGTGTGAACAACACTATGGCAACAACAATTGCTTGTGGGAAGTAATTGCTGGGGACGTCCTTTTAAGAAGAATATAGCAGGTGGATGAAGGAAGCAATTTATTTTTTTTCCAAACAGTTATCCTATTGGAAAGATCTATAAATTCATCATATTTTGAAGGTGATGCATATTGAGAAGAATATCTTAGAGAATATATTAGGGATGCTAAATATTTATGGTAACTCGAAAGATACTTTAAGGACGAGATGTGATGTAGTTCAATTTGGTATACGTGAAGACCTAATCAATTGAACTAGACAATGGATGGATTACCTTATCTAGATCTATATACACATTAATAAACGAAGAACGTGATAAATTCTTAGTTTTTTTTAAAAAAAATCTAGAAGTATCGGATGGGGTCTCGTCATAGTTGGCTAGGTGTGTAAACAAAGGAGAGTAAAAGATATCTAGATTAAAAGTCCATGACAACCATGTTTACATCGAAGTATTATTTTCGTTAGCTATTTATGAGATCGTTGAAGATGATGTTCCACATCCCATAACATAATTGAGAATATTTTTCAAATTGATATGCTCAAAGATTTAAGATTCATTGAACTTACAAACATTGGAAGAGGATATTGTGATCACATTGTGCAAATTAGTACAAATACTCTCCCTGTGTTTTTGATGTAGTGGTGTATTCGGTAGTTGATGAGACGAAAATTACCACACAATCCGAGTAAGGATAAAATCAAACAAGGGTTGTTGCGACCCGGATCTCGCGGCTCGGACTCAACAAGAAAAGTAGACCACCAAATCAAGTACAAGAGTCAATGAAACAAGAATAACGGTCTTCGCTATTTATTTAACCTGGTATAGCCAACAGGGTCGAACTCAAGGAACACGGGTTGGCTGAATCGGCCTACGAAGTAGTCAAAAATAAAAAGGTATTTTTAGTGGATTTTTTGAATTTTTAAATTTTTTATGATTTTTAATCATGAAGAAAATGAGGAAAATGCTAAAAAGATCACATTCAACAATTTATTCAATGCATCAAAACAACTCAAAAAATTCAGATAAAATTATTTTTGTGTTTTTTTATATTTTTAAATATTTTTGGTAATTTTTTCATAATTTTATAATTTTTAGTTGATTTTAAAAAATTCAAAAAAGGTAAAAACAGTGAACTAATGTGCAGCCAGATTTGAAAGGCTAATCAAAAATATCTAATTAGCCTCTAAAAATCTGAAGGTAATTTTTATGAAAATAGATATAAAGACTAAACTACAGAAATCAAAATTGTAATTTTTTGAATTTTTTAGAATTTTTAATAATTTTTATAAGGTTTTTAGGATTTTCTATTTTTTTGGGTTTTATAAATCCAAACAAGATGAAAATTGGTCTCAAGTAAGTAAACAACCACATAAACAGTGCCTAATTTTTTTTGTAATTTTTAAAGGGGTTTTTTATTTTTAATTGATTTTATAATTCAAACAGTGACAAAAATAAGGGTTTTTGATTTTTTAAAATACAAACAGTAATAAAAATGTCCCAAAAATTTTGTGAAATTTTTACACAGTGCAGGGGCCACCTATCCAAACTTCACGAGGATTGGATTTTATTTGATATTTTATTCAACCAATAGAAGATACACAGCACACATGGACCTGTGAAAGAAAAATAAGTTCAAAGGGCTGAAAAGTAACACGTATGCAAACTATAGGGGGTTCGATGTAAATTTTCCATCAAATCCAGCACATGTTCGAATTCAGTATGCACAGGGGTATAAATGCAAATATTATAACTAAAACTTCAATTCATAACATCAAATAATCCCCAAGACCATACATGCAAAAAGCCTAGTAACTCACGTGTCAAAGCACGTGTACCACAATAGGAAGGACTAAATTGCAAATATTATAAACCTAAGGTCCTAGGTACAAATTGTCCGAACTAAAAACAACTAACACAAATATTTACAGGACTCGAAAATAAAAGCAAAACTGAAGAGGGCCTAAGTGATATTTACCCTCGTTATTAATGATCCAACAACGGTAAGGGGTCCACGTATGATCGGATGGTGGAGAGCGGCTCGTACCCCTTCGACGATGAGCGTCCTGGATCGAATCCCAGATGGATCAGAAGGTGGAGATCTCTCGCGAACGGATGGCTACAATCGTAATTGGAGCGGGAACTCGATTGGATGGCGGAGGAGGATCCTGGATGAACTGGATGCCAGCGAAGTTCGTCCGGCCAATACGCGCTCCCAGGGGCCTCTCCGATGCTCCTCTGATGGGCGAAACGCTCCTGGAGATGGTCCGCAGCTGATGGTGTGCTTAGATGGGGCCGGGAGGTCCTGGAGGACCCCGACGACACTCAAGACCTGGAGCACCTGTGCTCGAGTGTTCGGACCTCCAGAAGAGGTCCTTATGCGATGAGTCATGCACAGAAAGAAAGCTGGGTCGAGGGCAAAGTGCCTCGACCTGGTTACAGGCGGAGTGGCTGGTTGGGTGAGTCGGGCGTGGGTCTCCGGCGAGCGGTGGCGGAGGGGACCCGGGTTTCCTATTCTGTAGCGAACTAGGATGATCGGAGGGAAAAAGAAGGTGTGGTGAGGTCTCGTGAAGATGATACGATGGTCAGAAGGGGAAATGGTCGAACGGAGTGCGGAGAATCGACCGGCGAAGGCCGATGGTGCAAAATCAAAAAATCCAGATTAAAGCAAATCTAAGGGATAGTAAGGTCACCTGATGGTCGGACGCGTCTATGGGGGAGCTGCGGAGTCTCCTAGGGACCTTGCCTCGATGGAGCGATGCCTCCAGAGGCTCGTGCTCGTCGGTGGCGGAGCTCGATGGTGTTGACCGCCGGACCTGGGGCTAGGGTGTCTCAATCCTCGTTGCGACACCTCCCAAAGCTTGTTGTTACTCAAGGCAGGAAGGTGGAGGTCCTGGGAATCGAAGACGGTGGCCGAAGGTGCGTGAAATGGTGGAAGGAGGTGATGCTATATAGTGCAGGGGTCCGAGAAAGAAGAAGATCGGGCGCGCAATCCGATGATCAGATCCCTAAGAAAAATGGCAGGCATGGATCATGGATGTATCGTGGATAATCGGGGCCCGAGGTTTAAGGAAATGGGTGACGGATCGATTTGGAAAAATTCGGAGAAGTCGGGTCAAAAATCCGATCCGCGAAGAAGTGGTCCAGGGGAGAGAGTTGACCGGGGGTCAACAATCCCCCGTGGACCAATGGAAAAATTCCATTGGAAAAAGATTTCAAAATTCAAATTAAAATAGAAAATACTTTATTTAAAAAGATTTACAAAATAAAAATTGTTTATTTATTTATAAAGTATTTTTTGTGATTTTTATTTTTTTGAAAAATAAATTATGTATTTACAATATATTATATTATATACAGGTATATGTACCTATGTATTTTTAATTTTTATTCTTAATTATTTTATTTATGTACATTTATTCCAATTTTATATTTTATTTATTTACATCATAAAATTTGGAGTTTATAATGATTTTTATTTGATTTTTATTAATTAATTACAAAGGTGAAATAAATACATCTTTTTTTTATATACATGATATATATACACTGATTGAGAGAGAAATTATTTATTTTTATTTTTATTTTTATTTTATTTTTCCCATTTTTATTTTATTTTTATAAATATGTAGAAAATATGGGGAACACATAAATAATTTTATTTTTAGAAAATAAAATATTTACACTAAGAGGGGGTTATGTACACGGTTGAGTTACCCTATCTCTCTCTACTTATTTTATTTTGCGGTCAGGCCCATGTTGAGCCTTCCCTTAGGTTCAGGTCACTCAATATTTATTCTAAATATTTCCCTCTTTTTCTTTATTTCTTTATTCTTTTATTTTCGCAACATGCTAATTATTAATATTTACACAATGCATGCTTTTTGATAATTTATTTTATTTACAAACATATACATGGTGTTTGCAAAGGTTTTTAGCTAAAATAAAAGAATAAAGAGTGATGAATGAGGATTCATCAACCCCCCCCATACTTAACTTTGCTATTCCCTTAGCAAACACTTATTTGAAAAAGAAGTGAAAAAGAAAAGAAAAAGAAAAAGAGGGGAAAATGAATGAATCAATGCTGATTATTAAACTTGCCTTCATTAAATTGAAGTATGGAGCTCAGTCAGATCTTTAGATTATTAATGTGTCGGAACCTTATTTGGACTTAGGTTTAAAACTTAACAGCCTCTAAGTTCCACTAATCTACAGTCAAGACTCCTCAATAATCCAGATCAGAACAAGTCTACATACACAAACCTTGAAGACCATTAATCTTTCCTTGTACTGTGTAAGTGAGGTATAGCTCTCCACCTCAGAAGTAGCAAAATGACAACCCTCCCCAACAAGGTAACTCTAAGACCCTAGTCTGGCCACTCTTTCCTCGAGGAGCAGGATATTCCCTTCTAAGTTCAAGTTCAACCGGCTCAAGAAGAGGGGGAAGAAGAGAATGGACCATGGCCAGTGTAGCCATGTATCCTTGGGAGCTCAACCAGTGTAGCTAAGTCTCCCTGCTGCAAGATACATGAGATGGAACATGGATATCAAGCTTTGCTTATTGCACTATATACACTCCGGTGGGATTATCATTTTCTATCAGACCCGCCACTTTTTTGGAGTTATTCTTTTCTTTTTGCAATTTTTTTTCGATGTGCATATATACAACATATCTACAAAGTGCAGCATATATACATAAGGAGTTTTTCCTCTTGAGACAGTAGACTATCCCTCTTTTGAAGCATTATTTCAACCCACAACTCCTGTCGTTAGACCTCATGGCGACCAGACCAAGTTGAGACGCACTTCCATCACAATAAGAAGAAGAGAGGTTCCGCCTAGAAGTACTACCCTCATATGCTACCCCAAGTCAAGGAAGATTGCCTCCTCACCACCTCATCTGTAGAGATCTCGGTGTAAAGTGCTGGTCCAAGTAAAGCCATTGTCTATATGAGGCACGTGTGTGTTGTTAAGTGCTCTACTTAGGCTCATCGAGATGGCATATGATCATAGCCTAGTGGACTCAAAGAATTAAGTCACCATGGACCTGAAAAGTCCCAACCCTAAGTCCTATAAGGTTCCTCTTAGAATTAGGTGGATTAAGATCTTAACCAAGCTCCATTTTCCAATTTAATTCTAGGCTAGTTTAAATGTCAACTATGATCCAGGAAAAACTATACAAGTATTTACAAAGATGCAATTTACAACATATTTACACATGTGCACAATTTTTGAAAAATGTTTTGAAAACATGGATGTATGCATGAATGCAAGTTTTGCAAAATATTTACACAAATTTACACAAGGTTTTTGCAAACTTTTGATTTTCAAAACATTTTACAAAAATTTTGTACTATATACATAATTTTGATATCAAAATATTTACAAGCTATTTACACAAAAGATTTTTACAAATATTTTTACCATAATAATTTGTACAACTAACTATGTATGTGTAACAAAAGAATTTTATTTACAAGGAATTTTTTTAAATTTATGGGTTTTTGGATTTTAGCTATTTTTATTTATTAACACACTCACACAAAGTATGAGTTATGGCTAAAGTATATATGAAATATACACGACAACCCCCTATACTTAGCTCGAACGATGTCCTCAGAGTCAAGAGCGATGAAGAAGACATAACTCGTGCTTAGTATAGGGAAGTGAAAAGGAAGTCTATTTACAAAGACGAATGAAAGAATAGAAATGCAAGAGATCTCGGGGTTTCCCCCTATACTTAGGATCAAGTAATCCTAAGTATAGAAGGCTGTACACAAAGGGAAATCCAAGTGAGAATGTACAGGGTCTACCTCCCCTATACTTAGGGTAAAATATCCCGAAGTATAGGCAGCAAAATAGAGGTAGAAATGAATCACAAGAAACTCAAAAGTCTCGCATCCCCCATACTTTGGGCAAAGTGCACGCTAAGTATAGAAACGTCGAAGATGCAAATGGGGTGTTGGACTGAAGAATAGTGTGATATAGACAACTGATATGTACAAGTTGGAAGAACAGTGATAATCAAGCGTGAGATGTAATAGATGTGAGTCAAGAGACCACATCTCATGCAAAATGAATCGGGGAAACGTCAACGACCAACAGCTCATGATCTAGATATGGTTTGAGCCGCTGCCCGTTGACACGAAAGGTACTCTCAGAAGACAACTCAGATATATCAATACTCCCATTATCGTATACCTTTATAACCAAATAGGGTCCCTTCTATTTGCTCTGTAGCTTCCCTGAAAATAATCTTAACCTGGCATCGAACAAAAATACGTGTTGTCCTGGCTCAAATTGCTTGTGGCTGATATGAGAATCATGCCACTCCTTCACTCTCTCCTTGTACTGTAGGCTGCTCGAAAAGGCTGCATCACGAAGCTCCTCCAGGGCTGCTAACTCTGCCCTCCTCTGATCTTCTACACTCACTAGATCCATAATAAAGTATGTGACTTCCAAGAGTGACATATGTCTAAGCTCAACAGGTAAATGGAAGGGCTTGCCATAAACGAGGTGAAAAGGAGATGTACCCAAAGGAATCTTGAAGTACGTCCGATATGCCCACAAGACCGAGTCCAAAAGCTGTGACCAATCCTTTCGGTTAGGGCGGACGACCTTCTGCAATATAGTCTTGATCTCCATGTTCGACACTTCAGCAAGACCATTGGTCTGAGGATGATATGGTGTGGCTACTCGATGGTCTATGTTGAACTCGCTAGCAAGGGCCTTTACCTTGTCGTTGACAAAATGAGACCCCCCATCAGATATCAAAACTCTAGGAACCCCGAACCATAAAATGATATTCTTCCTCAAAAATCTGCAAACAGTCCTAGCATCTGCGGTTCAGGCGGGGATGGCCTCAACTCAACGACTCACATAATCTACGGCCAACAGAATGTACTCAAATCCCTGACTCCTAGGGAATGGACCCATGAAATCGATGCCCCATGCGTCAAAAACCTCACAGAAGTGAATGGCCTGCATCATCATCATATCACGCCGTCCACAAGTACCCATCCTCTACCAGTCAGTACACCTCTTCACGAACTCATCAGAGTCCTTGAAGAGGGTAGGCCACCATAGGCCGGATTGGAGCACTTTCTATGCCATTCTCCTCCCAGAGTGATGTCCTCCTACCTCAAGCTTGTGGCAGTATGTGAGGACGCTGTGGTGCTCCTTCTGAGGAATGCACCTACGCCAGACACTATCCCCTCCTTCATGATAAAGGACGGGATCCTCCCAATGGTAGAATGTAGCCTTCGCGAGGAAGGTCTCAAGTCTCTGTCTGGGCTAATCTTGTGGGACTTTCTTGGCAACAAGAAAGTTCACAAAATTGGTGTATCACGGGAGAGAGGCGATAGCAAGGATCGCCTCATCTGGGAAGGTCTCACAAATAGGCTCAATCTGCTCAGAATCCTCAAGATACTCCAATCGGGAGAGATGATCCGTCACCACATTCTTGACTTCGGGCTTGTCCTTAATCTCTATATCAAACTCCTGGAGCAGAAGGATCCATCTGGTCAATCTGGCTTTAGCATCCTTCTTTGCCATGAGGTACCTGATGGAGGTATGATCAGTGAAGATGGTCACTCTAGATCTAATGATGTAAGATCCGAACTTATCTAGGGCGAACACTACGGCTAGCATCTCCTTCTCAGTGACGGTGTAGTTCTGTTGAGCGGCATCCAAAGTCCGGCTAGCGTAGTGAATAGCAAAGGGGACTCCATCCCTCCTCTGTCCCAGCACGACCCTACGGCAAAATCGGAGGCATCCGTCATGATCTCGAATGGGAGAGACCAATCAGGCGGCTGCAGGACAAGAGCATCTACAACTAGACTCTTGAGAGTCTCAAATGATGCTAGACACTTATCATCCACAATGAACTCGGTGTTCAGCAGATCAGTCAACGGTCGGGCAATCCGGCTAAAATCATGAATGAATCGTCGGTAGAAACCGACGTGCCCCAGAAAAGATCGTAACTGCCGCAAGTTGGACGGTGGACTAAGTTTCCTAATGATATCCACCTTGGCCGGATCAACCTCCATACCCCTATTGGAGATGATATGGCCAAGCACCGTCCCTTGAGTCATTATGAAGTGACTCTTCTCCCAAGAAAGCACCAGGTGCACCTCAATACATCGTTGGAGGATACGGTCTAGGCAGTCAAGACAAGAATCAAATCCGCCGCCGTAGACCGAAAAGTCGTCCATGAAGACCTCCAAGCACTCCCCCACCATGTCCGAAAAGATGGACAACATGCACCTCTGGAATGTCGTCAGAGTGTTGCACACTCCAAAGGACATCCGTCTGAAAGCATATGTCCGAAAGGGACAGGTGAAGGTAGTCTTGTCCTGGACCTCCGGCGCAATCGCCACCTGGTTGTATCCTGAGTACCCGTCCAAAAAGCAGTAATGGCTCTTCCCTTCCAGCCTCTTAATAATATGATCAATAAAGGGAAAGGGGAAATGATCCTTCTTGGTGGCCCAGTTCAATCGTCTGTAGTCCACACATACCCGCCAAGAAGAGGGTACCCAGGTAGCGATCTCCTCTCCAAACTCACTGACAACTGTGGTGACGCTCGTCTTCTTGGGCACCACATGCAATGGACTGACCCACTTGAAGCCGGAGATGGGGTAGATAAAATCGGTGCTCTACCATTTCGAGATCTCCTTCATGATAACATCTCGAAGGTTCATGTTTAGTCGCCGCTGGAACTCACGCAACAGCTTCGCATCCTCCTCGAGATAGATATGGTGGGAGCACAGGGCCGGACTTATCCCCTAGAGATCGTCTACACTCCATCCTATCACCTTGCGGTTCTTTTCAAGAACCCCCATCAGACCAGATTCCTGCTCTCTAGTCAAATCCGCTGAGATAATGAATAGGTACATCTCATGCTCGCCCGCAAGGAACCTATACTTCAGCGATGAAGGAAGCAACTTCAGCTCTGGACAACATGGTGCTGGTGGATCTGACCTCTGAAAGGTTTGAGTGAATGCGACCAAATCTTCATGGGAGAATGGAAACTCTCGCTTATAATCTGAATCAGGCGAAGGCTGCTCTGCTGGTGTGTCTCTGCTTTGTGTCGGATCAGCCTCCTCCCTAGCTGTAGGCTCTGTGGAAGTAAGAAATGGTATCAAATCATCAAACTTAGCCCAGTCGAAATCTGACTCTGAGGGATCTGTATCAGAATCACGAAATTCTGCCTCACGATCGGGAACCGGCTCTACTGCCTGAGATGTATCCTGGACCAGGAATGCGCTCTCCAAGCTCTCCTCTATTGTCATCTATGCATCAGAAAACTCTGAAGGTGAGAGGATGGCATGTGTTGTTGGGTGATGAATCCATGATTCATCGCCTTTATTCTTTTATTTTAGCCTATTTTCCTTAGTTAAACATCTGTAAATACCTACTAATTCCATAAAATTACCATTTTGCATGCATTTGTTAAAATTACATTTTTAACACTTTTTGTGCATAAATAAAAGAATAAAAAAGAAAAGAAAAAGAAAAGGATGTGCTTATGCAATAAATACAGACTGACCTGAACCCCGAGAGAAGGTCAAGACTTGACCTGATCGACCCGGAATAAAGTAGGGGGAGATAGGGTCTTCTATCAGAAAATCTAAAAATATAATGTACATACTTTTCATGTTTATTTGTAAAAACTTACCATATTTTATTTGTACATAATTTGATCTCAAATTAATTATTTTTGTAAATAAAAGTTGTAAATAAAAATGTGTTGTAAATAATAAAAATAAGTGTAAAATAAAATAATGTATATATTGCAAATAATTACACCCAGAAAAAGCTGCAAAACGCTAATTGAAATATCAATTCTGGCTCCATACAAGCTCAAATCGAACCAAACTCACTTCCATCATACTCTAAATTAAATTATCTTTCAAATGGCTATGGTTTCATAATTTTTTGAGTTACGGTTAAAAAGTTGATTTTCTGGGGTGTTTTGTGCAGTTTAACCATTTTCTATTGTACATATTTATCTATATTTATTTTTATATAATGTATATAATTGTAAATATTATTTTTATTAAAAATAAAATAAAATAAATAAAAAATCGTTTATAAAAATATTTCCTTATTTGTACCCATGTATATTGTATTATATGTGTATAATATATGTATATAATTAACTTCCTTTTATAAAATTCACCAAAAGAATTAATTATCTAACTTTAATTAATTAATTTAATTTAATTACGAATTTTATATTTATATTTAATTATTTAATTCATTTATTTGGTTTAAAAACTTACCTTGTATGTTAGATTTTATTCCATACCTTAAATAACCACCATCAAGGTGGCTAATTAATTTTCAATTAATTAATTAATTAATTTAATTCATCTATTCCGAATTTTGTAATTAATTATTTAATTAAGTTATTAATTTAATTATTTTATTAATCCACCCAATAAACACCTTCCTTATTTGTAGATATTTTCCATTTTTGACTTTCGTCTTCTTTTTAATGGGCTCCTCCTCCCTCATTTCTTCTTTGATCGATCTTTGGTGGAGAGGAACCCGATCTTTGAGCGCCGTCTTGTTGAAGAAGGGTACCTAGCCTCCAAGCTGTCCGGTGATAGCGCGTCGGTCCTTGTTGAGGCCATCATGGCATGTCCAATCCCGAGATAAGATCCAACTTTATTTTTGTCATTTTTCCTAGATAATTTTAGGTAGATCGTAGATTAAAGTTTTGTTTTTATTAGACTTTAGATCTCAAAAATAAAAAAATTCCATCACAATTCCGCGTCCGACATCGAAATTTTCACCTCATCTCCCAATCCCTCCATTTCTTTTCTACCTCACGCAACCTTACACCTCTGACCACGCACGGTGGTCGGAGTCTCGGATCTCTCTCTCATATCACAAGATCCTCACGATTCACATCTTCTATTTTTGTGTATAAATAAATAAAAAAACAAAATAAAGAAAATATATTTGGTTGTTTGTCTGTAACATTTGTTTTGCAGGTTCGTAAAAAAATTTAATTTAAAAAAATATTTATTTTTTATCTAACCTTTGTTTTGCAGGAAAGGCATAAAAAATACAAATAAGAAAAATTTCTTTCCTTTTTATTAAAAAACCTTTCCTTTTTATTTATTCTGATATAAAAATAATACTAAAAAAATTATTTTTTTATCATTCTCTGATTACAGTAAAGAATAAAGAAAAATAAAAAATAAATAAAAAATTTGTTTCTATCTCTAACTGCGGTTTTGCAGGAAAACCGAAACAATAAAAAAATAATTAAAAAATTAAAAAATATTTTTGTCCCTGATTACAATCTCTATTTCAAAAAAATATTAAAAAAAGATATTTTTTTGTCCTAACATTTTCTTTGCAGTTTAAAAATACAAAAGAAACAAAAAAAATAAAAAATAAACGGCAGGCGGCAGCGCCGCCCTGCCCCTCATGCCCGCCTCACCACCAAGCGGCGGCAATGCCCCCTCGGCATCCGCGTGTAAGGCAGTGCTGCCCCGCCCGTGGCTTTCTTCTCAGATCTCCCACTCCACAGCGTGTGGCCGCCGCCAGAGACCCGTTGTCCCTGGTCGAGATTCGCCTAGCCGCCCTACGACGCCGCCCCCTCTCGTCCACCGCTCCTGCCTCCATTGGAGGCGTCGCGCACCGCTGAGCGCGCGCCTCCAATGCTCCAGGTCTGCCCTTCTGCTCCGCCATCAACGAGCAACCACCGGCCTCCTTGTCCAGGTCATCCCTCTTCCCAGCACCGCCCGCGTGTGTGCGTGGGCTGCCATGACGCTACCCACCGCCTAAGCCCAGTGGTGGCGGTACCGTGCTCCCTGCCCCCTTTGGTGGGCGGCGACACCTTGTTGCCCCCTTGCCCTTGTGAAAAAGAACGGCCAGAAACCCTAGAAAGGGGAAGGGCTTTGAAAAAAAACAGGGTAAATTACTTTTCTAACCCTGTATTTACCGTAAAGTTATATGTTGGTGCAGAAATAATTAATAAATTTCATTTCCGTCCTTATGTTTCCAGACTCTAAGTTGCATGCTTGTTCTTATTGCAATAAATGTTTTTCTTGATCCAAAAATTCTCAAAAAATGGAATATGCTACTGTTGTAGTTATTATCATTGTGTAAATTTTTCATCCATTTTTATTGTCGTTGGTATATTTAAAAAAACAAAAATAGTAACTTTTTGTCTGTCCAGACTTTGAAAATTCATAAAAATTCGAAAACTTGCTTAAAAACTCCAAAAAAATGCTATAGGTGTGTTTTGATGTCTTTAGTTTGTGACCAATTTTTGTGAATTTTCCATTTATAAAAGCCTAAAAAAGTGCGAAAAATGAAAAATCTTAAAAAAAATGTAGAATATAGTAAAATCTAAAATTTTTTATTTCAGTTTCTAATTGTAGATATTGCTTTTTAGTGTTATTTAAAAATAAATTTCAGGATTTTTGAGCATTGAAAAGATTTTTAATTTGCAAAATAATCCTAACTGTGCATTGTTTGCTTTATTTTCCATTGTTTTATTTTTAGAAAATAATAAAAATATCAAAAAAATTTCGAAAAATATTTTAAAATATATAAAATACAAAAACATTTTCTTTAGACTTTTCTGTACATTTTTTTTATAATTTTGGAAAAATACAAAAAGAGCGTTGTGTGTGCATTTTCATCCTTTGTGCTTGTTTTGAAAAATAAAAATAATTCAAAATTTGAAAAAAAACACTAAAAAATCACTTCGAAATCTGACTACTTAGTTTATCAAATGTGCTCCTTGTGTTCGATCATGGTCGCTATACCAGGTAAAATGAATAGCGAAAACCACTTACATTTAATTTCTTGATTTTCTGAGTGGTTCATTTATTTTTCTTGATTGGCCGCGCTTGGTGATTTGGAAAACAACGACCATTGTTTATTTACATACTTAACCCTAGTCTCAGGCGTGTCATCAGAATGGCGCCGTTGCCGGGGAGCACGACTTTGTAGTCATATTTCATTTTTGTGATATTTGTTTCTCTATATAATTTTGTTTCTAACATTCTCTCTTGGATTTTTATGCAAGGAACTGCTTAGACTAATTGGAGTTTACTTTTTGAGGACCCGCACAGGAGGAAGAGTAGGAAATTGAAGAAGAATTTTATTTTTTAAGAGAACAATTATTCTTGTAATAATCTAGCACTCTTAAACTGTGGACTTGGACTTTTTTTTCGGGGTCTATTTCGCCAAGTGCCAGTGCACTTGGGGGACCTCACCACTGTTTTCCGTGTTTTTGATTTAACCGCCATAACTCACTATTTGATTTCGTGGTTTTAGCCCCTAGACGTAGGATTTTCTTGTTGATTGTGACGTAAATTTCTAAGGCCCAACACCTAATAGATTATCTTTTCCTATAGAACGTAATTGGACCTTGATAAAAATTAATTGAAAAACTCAACTTAATCGTTTGAGAGGTCACGTGCCGCTAGAGGCTGTATACAGCGCTGGCAGGATCCGTTGTGGCGGACACCGATCGGCATCAGAGACCGGAATCAGACCTCTCTCTCTGATTAGTTAGCTATTTGTTCTTCACGATCAATAGAAGTTGCTTGTCTAAGGCTGATTTTCGCGTGCATCATATAGTTAGTTTACATTCTCTATTTAAATTATGCGTGGATCATATTGCATGTAGAGTGCTGGAGTAAGGTACGCATTTTTTCTATCTCTGCATGCATCATCGTTTTTTACCGTGCATTGGCTTTTTCGACTTCCTCTCCTTGTTTATTGGACTCAAATTAATCAAAGAGGAAATCAAAAAGCTCGTTAGGCATTTATCATTGAAAATATCCAAAAAATAAAAAAATCAAAAATTAAAAATTGGGTCTGCTAATTGAACTTGACTCTGAAATTAAACGTAATTGACCACTTCATTATATTGGGAGAGCAATCCCCTCATTGTTTGCGCTTTTACTCGCTCACGTACACACTAAGGAGTAGTGCCCAAATCGTATTCAAGCCTCCTAAGTGTTTGTACAACTTTGTCTTATCACCTAACTCTTAAAATTGAAAAGATAAAGACCGAATCTCACGGTCAGATTTGTGTTGAGTTGGTGAACTAGGGGTTTGCTTTGTGTATTGTATGTCTTTGGCGTGAGTCGGTTACAATCATCTTCCTGAATCATTAGCAGTCACCTTTCCTCCCTCCCTTCTATCTATCTCTCTCTCACCCACCATCTCTCACCCTCTCTCTTCTTTCCCACCTTCTATCCATCTCTCTTTCTACTCTCCCACCCTCCCGCCTTCATTTCTCTCTCTTCATGATGGGTCACATTCCATTCCAGCCGGATTTTGGGGCTTCTACATTTCATACCCACCATGCCCGCCCACTCTCTTGGGAAGTCGGAACTCCGTCCGATTTCCCATCTTCTCCCTACCCACCCTCCTATTTGGGACATGTTGTGAGTGACACCCGAAGAGACCAGATTGATAATATACGAGACACGGGTGTTCACCTTGCTGAGATGAGAGTGAATCCCATAGGCAATCATATGGTGCAGTTGCGAGCTTTAGATAAATTCTATCCTAGGATGATAGATGAGAACCAAGATCAGGAAGCACAATCCATTTCTACTTTGAGACCATTCGTCCTGGATTTAGAGTTAATTGATCTACTGCCCAAGTTTTCAGGGGAAGTGAACGAGGAACCATATTTACATATCGATGATTTTGAGGATATTTATGTATCACGATCATATTCTGATATAACTTCTGAGGACATGATGTTGATAACCTTCCCTTTTACACTTCAGAGTAGAGCCAAGAGTTGGCACAGACGATTGGGAAGGAAGATTGCTACGTGGGGAGATTTACGATCGTTGTTTTTGAAGAAATTTTACCCCCAACGTAGAGCAGAGATGATGCGGTCTTGTATTAGTGATTTTTCCGTTAACCCCCATAAGCCATTGATAGATTCATGGTTGAGGTTACGAGAACTTGTGAGGCGATTTCCGGATCATGGATTTTCGATGACTGGCCTTATCCATATCGCCATGAGGGGGAGGACCATAGAGCAGATTGCATATGTCATTTCCTCGTGTGGTGGCTCACACCACAGTCCTGACCTGGATTTAGTTGAGACCATCTTGGATACACTTTCTGATCTTGCATATCACGAGATGATTTATTCGGGACAACACATGAGGGAGAGATGACAACAGTTGAGTGTGTGACACACCATGCCAATCTTGATAACACACACAAATCCGAGGATATGGATGCTACTACTTATCATTTGATGGATGTGTTGACTACTACTGTGAGTTCTGAGAGCCGGACATTGGTTGAGTTTTCATTGGATTTACAATCAGATTTTGAGCCAGTCCCGCAACTCCACATTGATGATTCTTCGATTCTAGATCTGCTAGGATCCCAAGAAATAGAGGAGGAGCCCGCATTTCAGCCATCCTTAGATTCATTTCAATGTCTATGTCCAGTTGATTCAGTGTCTTGTCTTTAGAAGATCTTCTCATATTTGGAGATATACTTGGATTCATCTCAACAGAGAGAGCTTGATGAGGGACCGATTTTGGATTTGACAGACCTTGATAGTCCCATATTTGAGCCATGTGTCCTCCCATTTGTTGAGGTTGATACATTTTTGGAGGATATGATAATTGACAGCATTGATCCCCAGTTCCCTGATGATTCGGCATTACTCCCCGAGGGTTATCTACGGGAGGATGCCATGGACCATATGTACTCGGTTTCACTTTCTGGGCATGCATCCGATCTGTTGGATCATGAGACCGAGTATTTTGATATTTCTGATAATGAGTTTGATGTTTCTCTCCTTGACGACTCTCGCGAGGATGAGAAATTTGAGGTATTCGATGATTTCACTGATTTGTCTACATTATATGCATTGGATATCAGCCTTTGTAGTGAGTCTCCTGATCATGACCTTCCATATCTATTCGAGACTGTGAGTGACGTGGAGGATTCTCTGACAGATCCTTCCTTCTCCACGTTTGATTACTTCGACTCCATCCATTCACTTCATTCAAACCTTGAGCCGATAATTTCTTTTTTGCTACCGGAGCCCGATTTCATCTTCCCATATCTTAACCCGGTAGCAGACACCCGCCTGATTGATTACCTGGGTGTCATCATTTCCTCTGTTGAGTTCGCTGTTGTTCTCCCACCGAGACTGCAAGGACAGTACGGTATTCGCCTGACAGATGCCATCCTAAACCTTGATACGACATTATCCTAATATTTGTGCCCAACTAGGGGCGTAAACTCTAGCGCTTGTTGAGAGGCACCTCGACAATTTTCCATTATCTAGATCCATTTGTCCATATCATCCATTCTTTCTGTCTCAACCCATCTCCATTTCACGATCATTCCATACTTAGGGTGTACTTTACCCTAAGTATAGGGGGTGTCAGACTTGTGATTATTCTTTTGATTCTTTTTTCCTCTGTCTTGTTGCCTATACTTAGGGATATTTAACCCTAAGTATAGGGGAGGTAGACTCTATACATTCTACTCCTCGGTTTTCCCTTTGTGTACAGTCTGCTATACTTAGGATTACTTGATCCTAAGTATAGGGGGATCACTGACTTCTATTGATTTTATTCTTTTATTCATCGTTGTAGTATACTATTCTTTTCACTTTTCTATATAAAGCACGAGTTATGTCTTTCTTTCCAGCTCTTTGATCATTATGAGGACATAGTTCGAGCTAAGTATAGGGGGTGTCGTATATATTGTATATATACTTTAGCCATAACTCGTACTTTCATATTTTTTTAATATGGCTAAAACACTGTGTAAATACTCAAAAAATATATTAAAAAACTAATTAACTAATAAAGAGATGCAGATATTTCCTCAAAATTCTTTTTGTACATACTGATTAATAAATCATATTAAAATATTTTGAAAAAAAATTGAAAGTAGTTTGAAAATCTATTTGAAAAATCTTTTGAAAATTATTTGAAAAATATTTGAAAAATATTTTCAACCTTTGTAAAAAAATTGTGGTTTGTAAAAAATTATTCTCTTAAAATTATTTTGTAAAAACTATTTGTAAATGTTTTGAAAAATGGTTAAAAAATTATGTTGAAAATCTATATATACTATTTGAAAAATGTTTGCAAAAGAGTTTTCAAATGTGTGTAAATGTTTGTAAAATTGTGTGAAAAAGTATTTTGGACTATAGTTTTCAAAATTATTTGTAAAATTATTTTCAAATAAATTTGAGGAATATATGCATCACAAAAATTTAAAAAATTAATAAAATAAAAATTAAAAAAAATCAACTCTGGTTATACTTGTATAAATTACTCAAGTTGTAAATCCATTCATCTTATTCTTGTAAAATAATCAACTCACTCTTGTGTAAATATGAATCTCATCCCCAAAAAAATCTTGTATATATTTGTATGTATTACTAACTATTTGCAAAAAAACTTTTTGCATGTGCATCATCTTTCAAAAATTCATAAAAATTCAAAATTTTGAAAATGGGTTCACAAAAAGATTTTGTTTTCTTTTCCTTGCATGTACATATTTTCTTGCATTAGCATGAGCATTTTTCAGGATGATTTTGACATTTAAACTAAGTCTGGAATAAATTTGAAGAATGGAGCTTAGTTGGACCTTAATCCACTTAATTTCAGAGGAACCTTATAAGATTTGGAGTTAAGACTTTTCAGGTCCTAGTGACTTAATTCTTTGAGTCCATAAGACTATGTTCACATGCCATCTTGATAAGTCTAAGTAGAATATTTAACAACACACGCATGATTCTTTCATACCGTGGCTTACCTTGGACAATGCACTTTACACGTAGCTCTTCATGGAGGAGGTAGTGAGGGGGTAGAATCTTTTGGCTTGGGGTAGCATACGAGGGTAGTACATCTAGGCGGAACCTCTCGTCCTCCTCTAGAGAGGGAAGTGTGTCTCAACCTGGTTTGGTGATGTTGAGGTCTAAAGACAGGATGTTGTGGGGTTGCAATAATGCCTCAAAAGAGGATAGTCTACTGTCTCAAGAGGAAAAACTCCTTATGTACATGCTGCACCTTGTATATATTTTCAAAAAAAAGAAAAAAAATGCAAAATCTCCAAAAGTGGACATGCCTGATAGAAAAATAAAATGCCTGCCGGAGTGTATATACAAGTAAAAAAAATAAGATCTTCAAAGTCAAATATTTGTGAGCTTGCAGCGGGTGACATGGCTACACTGGTCATGCATCCAAGGATAGGTAACTACACTGGTTACCGTCCATTCTCTTCTCCATCCCCTCTTCTTGAGCTGGTTGTACTTGAACTTAGAAGGGAATATCCCCGCTCCTTGAGGAAAGAGTTGCCAGACCGGGGGATTAGAGTTACCTTGTTGAGAGAGTTTGTTTCCTTGCTACTTTTGAGATGAGGAGCTATATTTCATTTACACCGTACAAGTAAGAATTCATAGTCATAAGAATTTGTGTATGTAGACTTGTTCTGATCTGACTGTTGAGGAGACCTGAATAGGAGTCTTATGGAACTTAGAGTCTGTTAGGTTTTAAATCCATTTCCCATTAAGGTTCCGACACACTAATAATCCAAAGGTCTAACATAGCTCCATACTACATTTTTATGAAGATAAGTTTAAAAGTCAATGTTGTTCTAACTTCTTTCCTTTTTCTTTTCTTTATTTTTGTTTTCACTTATTTTCCAAATAAGTGTTTGCTAAGGGACTAGCAAAGGTAAAGTATAGGGGAATGATGAATCCATGATTCATCACCTTTATTCTTTTATTTTAGCCTCTTTTCCTTAGTTAAACACCTGTAAATACCTACTAATTCCATAAAATTACCATTTTACATGCATTTGTTAAAATTGCATTTTTAATACATTCTATGCATAAATAAAAGAATAAAGATGAAAAGAAAAAGAAAAGGATGTGTTTATGCAATAAATACAGACTGACCCGAACCCCGAGAGAAGGTCAAGACTTGACCTGATCGACCAGGAATAAAGTAGGGGTAGATAGGGTCTTCTATCAGAAAATCTAAAAATATAATGTACATATTTTTCATGTTTATTTGTAAAAACTTATCATATTTTATTTGACATAATTTGATCTCAAATTAATTATTTTTGTCAATAAAAGTTGTAAATAAAAATGTGTTGTAAATAATAAAAATAAGTGTAAAATAAAAAATTGTATATATTGCAAAAAATTACACCCAAAAAAAGTCGCAAACCACTAATCGAAATATCAATTCCGGCTCCATACGAGCTCAAATCGAACCAAACTCACTTCCATCATACTCTAAATTAAATTATCTTTCAAATGGCTATAGTTTTTTGGAGTTACGGTTAAAAAGTCGTTTTCGGGGGTGCTTTGTGCAGTTTAACTATTTTTTTATTCTACATATTTATTTATATTTATTTTTATATAATGTATATATTTGTAAATATTGTTTTTATTAAAAATAAAATAAAAAAAATCTTTTATAAAAATATTTCCTTATTTGTACCCATGTATATTGTATTATATGTGTATAATATATGTATATAATTAACTTCTTTTTTTAAAATTCACCAAAAGAATTAATTATCTAACTTTATTTAATTAATTGAATATAATTACGAATTTTATATTTAATTATTTAATTCATTTATTTGGTTTAAAAACTTACCTTGTATGTTAGATTTTATTCCATACCTTAAATGGTGGCTAATTAATTTTCAATTAATTAATTAATTAATTTAATTTATTTATTCCCGATTTCATAATTAATTATTTAATTTATTTATTAATTTAATTAATTTATTAATCCACCCAATAAACACCTTCCTTATTTTTAGATATTTCCATTTTTGACTTTCGTCTTCTTTGTAATGGGCTCCTCCTCCCTCATTTCTTCTTTGATTGATCTTTGGTGGAGAGGAGCCCAATCTCCGAGCGTCGTCTCGTTGAAGAAGGGTGCCTAGCCTCCGAGTCGTCCGGTGACAGCGCGTCGGTCCTTGTTGAGGCCATCATGGCATGTCCAATCCCGAGGTGAGATCCAACTTTATTTTCGTCATTTTTCCTAGATAATTTTAGGTAGATCGTAGATTAAAGTTTTGTTTTTATTAGACTTTAGATCTCAAAAATAAAAAAATTCCATCACAATTCTGCGTCCGACATCGAAATTTTCACCTCATCTCTCAATCCCTCCATTTCATTTCTACCTCGTGCAACCTTACACCTCTAACCACGCACGGTGGTCGGAGTCTCGCATCTCTCTCTCATATCACAGGATTCCCATCATTCACATCTTGTATTTTTGTGCATAAATAAACAAACAAAACAAAACAAAGAAAATATATTTGGTTGTTTGTCTGTAACATTTGTTTTGCAGGTTCATAAAAAAATTAATTTAAAAAAAAATATTTATTTTTTATCTAACCTTTGTTTTGCAGGAAAGGCATAAAAAAAACAAATAAGAAAAATTTCTTTCCTTTTTATTGAAAAAAAACAGTCCCTTTTTATTTATTCTGCTGTAAAAAAATACTAAAAAAATTATTTTTTATCATTCTCTGATTATAGTAAAGACTAAAGAAAAATAAATAAATAAATAAATAAACTTTTTGTTTTCATCTCTAAATGTGGTTTTACAAGAAAACCAAAATAATACAAAAATAATAAACAAAAAATTTAAAAAAATGCTCCTGATTACAATCTCTGTTTCAAAAAAAAATAATAAAGACGATATTTTTTGTCCTAATGTTTTCCTTGCAGTTTAAAAAAATAAAAGAAACAAAAAAATAAAAAATAAACGGCAGGCGGCAGCGCCGCCCTGCCCCACGTGCCCACCTCACCACCGAGCAGCGGCAACTCCCCCTTGACATCCGCGCGCAAGGCAGCGCCGCCCCGCCCGCGGCCTTCTTCTCAGATCTCCCGCTCCACAGCGCGCGTCTGCACGCCGCTCCACCGACCTTCCAGCTCGCAGCGCCCCCCCACCTGCCTCAGTCGCGCCTCCCGCGCGTGGCCGCCACCGTAGACCCACTGTCCCTGCCGCGCCCCCGCGCCCTCCTGGTCCAGATCTGCCTAGCCGCCCTGCGGCGCCGCCCCCTCTCGTCCACCGCTCCTGCCTCCGCTGGAGGCGCCGCGCGCCTCAGCGCTCCAGGTCCGCCCTTCCGCTCCGCCATCAACGAGCGACCACCGACCACCCTATCCAGGCCGTCCCTCTTCTCAGGGCCGCCTACGTGCGCGCGTGGGCCGCCATGATGCCGCCCACCGCCTAAGCCCAGTGGCTATGGTCCCGTGCTCCCTTCCCCCTTTGGTGGGCGGCGACACCTTGTTGCCCCCTTGCCCCTGTGAAAAAGAACGGCCAGAAACCCTAGAAAGGGGAAGTGTTTTGAAATAAAAAAAGGGTAAATTACTTTTCTCACCCTGTATTTACCGTAGAGTTATATGTTGGTGCAGAAATAATTAATAAATTTCATTTCCATCCATATATATCCAGACTCTAAGTTGCATGCTTGTTCTTATTGCAATAAATGTTTTTATTGATCCAAAAATTCTCAAAAAAATGGGATATGCTCCTGCTGTAGTTATTATCATTGTGTAAATTTTTCATCCATTTTTATTGCCAGTTGTTATATTTAAAAAATAAAAAATAGTAACTTTTTGTCTGTCCAGACTTCGAAAATTCATAAAAATTCAAAAACTTGCTTAAAAAATCCAAAAATATTGTAGATGTGTTTTGATGTCTTTTAGTTTTTGACCAATTTTTGTGAACTTCCCATTTATAAAAACCCAAAAAAGTGCGAAAAATGAAAAATCTTAAAAAAATTGTAGAAAATTATAGAAAATCTAAAATTTCTGATTTCAGTTTCTAATTGTAGATATTGCTTTCTAGTGTCATTTAAAAATAAATTTCAGGATTTTTGAGCATTTAAAAGATTTTAAGTTTGCAAAATAATCCTGACTGTGCATTGTTTGCTTTCTTTTCCATTGTTTTATTTTTATAAAATAACAACAACATCAGAAAAATTTTGAAAAAATTATCAAAAATATTTTAAAATATATAAAACACAAAAACATTTTCTTTAAACTTTTCTGTACATTTTTTTATCATTTTAGAAAAATACAAAAAGAGCGTTGTTTGTGCATTTTCATCCTTTGTGTTGTTTTGAAAAATAAAAAAATTCAAAATTCAAAAAACACTAAAAAAATCATTTCGAAATCTGACTACTTAGTTTATCAAACGTTTTCCTTGTGTTCGACCGTGGTCGCTATACCAGGTAAAAAGAATAGCGAAAACCGCTTACATTTAATTTTTTGATTTTCTAAGTTGTTCACTTATTTTTCTTGATTGACCGTGCTTGGTGATTTGAGTCACAACGACCATTGTTTATTTACATACTTAACCCGAGTCTCAGGCATGTCATCACTGGGTCTGCCCAAACTGCCTCATCATCTGTGATCACAAAGTCGCAATCCTGATGGATGTCTCGCCCTGCCTCTGTCATCTGCTCTGAATATGATGTCGGCTCGGAGCAAGATGAATCTCTGGCTGTAGTCTCCTCAATCATCTCTATTTGTATACTCTCACCCTCGACGCGAAAGTATACCTTCTCGCTATCATGATCAGACACTACCTTGGATGTGTCCAATAACGGGCGTTCTAAAATGATGGGGGTATCAGTCACAGACTCAGGGATCTCTATGTCCAACATAACGAAGTCCACGGGGAATTTCAGGCCCTGAATCATGACGATAACATCCTTCAGCAACCCCTTCGGCCTCTTGATAGATCGATTAGCAAACTGAAGGACCGTCTTGGTCTATCGTAGAGGGCCCAACTCGAAGCTGATGAGTAAGGCCGCCGGAAGTAGGTTGATCAAAGACCCACTGTCTAATAGAGTACGATCGAACCTTTGCTCCTGGATATGGTATCGGACATGCGGGGCTCCTGCATCTGGCCTCTTGGCTGGTAGACGGTTTTGAATCGCAAAGCAAGTGGCGCGAGTGAGCACATGGATCTCGGACTGGTGGTTCCTCCTCTTCCTCCGAACTATGGTCCTGTCTCTGAGTGATCTCTGGAAGAGAGGTATGTTCTCCAAGGCCTCCTGTAGAGTCAGCTGTATCTGAAATCTGTCCATCATATGTTGGTTGAACATTAGCTGGTGGGACTTTTTTGGGTTTTCTATTTTATGCCCCTTAGCCAAGCGGAGTGCTTGGGGGAAGGAGACTGTTGGGTCCTTCTCAGATGAAGGACTAGGAGAGGGCCTGGGCTGCTCTAGCATGGTAGAATCCACACATACATCATCATGCAACACAGGTGGATCGGAATAAATCAAACCCTTTCCTTTATTCACAGAAATTTCTTGAGGTACATACACAGAAGGAAAAACAACAGGACTAGCAATAGTAGAAATGGTGGCCTCAGTACCACCCTCGGCATCTGGATCTGCGGCGTCAATATCGCGCTCTGGCTCGGCAACAAGTCTGGTGGCATCAGTACCACCTCCTCTATCTGGTGAAATGACGGCCTCAATACCGTCGGTTGGATCATCATCCGTGGTGGAGTCAGCACCACCGTCATCATCTTTGGCGGCATCAACACCGCTCTCCTCCTCGCCTGGCGCTCCGGAAGTGGCATCGAGTCATCGCTCAGACGAGGCGTCGCCTGCTGGCATCCTACCGCTCCTAAGTGTAACAAAATCAGCATCAAACATGTATGCAGACATATCACTAAATAAAGCACTAGGAGTGGTAATCTCACTGAACTCTACCTGCTCAGATTTCCTCTTCAGAATGTTGGGGTTTGGCTCAATCTGGGCAGGGATGGAGGCCTTCCCTCTTACAATCTCCCTCATCTCCTGATGGAACTCGTCCTTCTCTCGTCGAAAGGTAGCCTGCTGCTCTGACATGAGGCGGGCTAGATCGTCCAAGGCAGGGTTCTCATAGTTCGGCCCATGAGAACCTGACGGGTGGCCTCTCTGGTAGTGAGGCTACTACTGCTGGTGATGAGGGTAAGATGGGTACTGCTGATGATACTGCTGCTGAGGCTGCTCTCGCCTCCAAGGCTATCCCTGCTGATAGGGACAAGGACCATACTACTGGTAGTAGGATGACTGCA